>JADMNL010000033.1:45805000-46312500 GCA_016271365.2 Neoceratodus forsteri
TCAGACTCATCTATGTTGTATTCCACATTAAAATGATAATTGTACCAGGGCTAACACTTCCACCACTTGCAGGAATTAACACATATTAGGCCCCTGTTAAAGAGCACCTTTCATGATGATGATCCAGAAAGTTGCATCTTGTAGTCATTATGTGCATTACTATACCTGAAAGGGTGTGCGCAATTGTTATTTTTGGCCAAGGTTTACTCTGCCTTCCGTAATTTGTAATTGTTTTTTAGCCTTGCTTTAGCCCTGTTGCACTTGCCTTTGCTGTTCAGCTGCTGGCTCCCAATGGCATCGCTGTAGGGCAGAGGAGTGACTCACACTGTGTAGTACAGTGCAGTCACAGCAATCTTGCAAGGGAAAGCTACCAGTACTCAATGTACATATTATGTTCCCCCTTTCCCAATACACCCTGTTAGCAGTGCATCATGCCAGAATCTAAATGCCTTGTCAGTATGTTGTGTTTTTTTTTTTTTTTTTGTAAAACTGACTTTTTTCTGCCTCTGACAAAGCATGGGGATTGAGAGAAGATAGAGTTGCTGTCATCAGGGTGCGCATTTGGGTTGTCAGTCCTAACTCTCACCCATTGTCCTACCTCCTGCTTCTTATACATTTGATGGGGTGAGAGTTATGTGGCTAAACCCTGCGCCTGATGGTGGGTGTGGGCAGGGGGGTCCAAGGGGCGATTTCAACCCCAACACCGAATTTCGCTCTTGTCGTGTGTGGAACAACCCTAACTAATGCATTAAACTGATTTTTTCCTCTGTGTGTGTGTGTGTGTGTGTGTGTATGAATGTATATGTATGTGTGTGTGTGTGTGTGTGTGTGTGTGTGTGTGTGTGTGTGTGTATGTATATATGTATATATATATATTTATATATATACACACTCACACATACACATATATAACAGCAGAAAGCATTAGGGAACTTATCTTGAAAAGTTTGATGGCCAGCACAAGACAAGAATACAGGAACTTCAGAAGACATACAGCAGAACTGACAGTAGCACTTCTGCATGTATGCATCAGCTTCCATGATGCCTTGCATGAGTGGGGTCATGAACTTTGCCATGGAGTCAAACAGGTTTTCACACCAGGGCAGAACAGAGTGAAGCAACTTCATTTAATATTTAAATTAGGATGAAATTCGGTGGGGGGGGAGAGGGAATCATTGTTCATTGCAGATAATGCATTATTTATATGTTGTTCCGGGATAATATTAAATTGGTATCAGTACAAAATGGAAGGGTGGATGAGGGATGAATGAGCAAGACAGATTTCAGGTTCACTGCATCTGAACTAAAAATTTCGCCATGGGACAAGTAGATTCAGAACGCTCCAATGCAGCTTCAAATAAAGCACATATAGCTCGCCCCATCACTGCATTGGTGAAAGTGTTCCAATAATTATGTGAGGATGGGACTGCAGATAATTAATCCAAATTTTGGCTCTGTGTAACTGACAGACCTGTCTCTCACACTTCTGTAGTCTGATGGCATCATCTTTACCTAGGAGGTTCAGAACACTGTTAAAATGTTTGCATTTATGTTCAGAAAGTCTGTTATTAATTGAATAATATATTTTTTGCAACATTTACTATTGATTTTTGCTTTAAACTATTAATACTGAATGTGGAACAAGTCCTCACAATGTGGAACAGGGAGCTTTTGTGAAGTAAAATGAGGAATGTTCCTCGTAATATGGTACAGTTGAGAGGTATGGCTAGCTCCATCCAGTGTGTTGATGTTCTGTTATTTATTAAGTCTAGGATTACAAATACCTTTCAGCCTTGGCTCTTTTACAAAGGTTCCACGTCAGAGAAATGCAAATTATGGGGAACATCAAGACAGACATTACAACAATGTGGGCATTGCAAACAGAGTACAGATAAATACAATTCAATGGTAGCATTGTAATAAGGCATGGTCAGGTGCGATCCTGGGATCACCTACTCTTGGGTAGCCCATGTTCACGTGTGATTCTGGGATTAAACTGGTTGGAGAGTATTGCAGATACCATTCCTTTCCTTCCAGGGGTGAGTGGTGGGGCTGAGATGGCAGGGGTGGGCTAGACTGGATTTTGAAAACTGAGATCAGCCAAAACTGCTGGTAGAAAGTCAGGATCACATAAGGGACAGGGGAGAGAATCTGGCTGCCATGAGGTCGGGGGTAGGTTGTGGATAGCATTACTACCATTAAAGGGAGGGAGGGAGAGAGCATCGCTGACGTTATGTAGATTGGAGGGCTAGAGAGCATTGGTGCTATTAGGTTGGTGTGGTTGGGGGAGATGAAAGCTTTTCTTTTGCTAGATTGGGGGGAGGGGGAGAAGAGGGCAGTGAGCTTTGTAGTCTTTTGGTTTGGGGCGAAGGAGGGAGCTTTGCTACCATTGTTTCTTCTGGGGAGAAAGGGAGCTTTGTCTGGCACAGAAACATAGAAAATAAGACAACATAGGCACACAAAGAAAGTGAACATTTAAATAAAAAAAAAAAAAAAAAGCTGAGTCACTGATTAGGCCAGTGGTAGCGCATCAAGGATCAGTGAGGGTAGCCCATGGTCTTGTGTGATCCTGGGATCAACTACTCTTGGGTAGCATATGGTCAGGTGCAATCCTGGGATCAACTACTCTTGGGTAGCCCATGGTCAGGTGCGATCCTGGGATCAACTACTCTTGGGTAGCCCATGGTCATGTGTGATCCTGGGATCAACTACTCTTGGGTAGCCCATGGTCAGGTGCGATCCTGAGATCAACTACTCTTGGGTAGCCCATGGTCAGGTGCGATCCTGGGATCAACTACTCTTGGGTAGCCCATGGTCAGGTGCGATCCTGGGATCAACTACTCTTGGGTAGCCCATGGTCAGGTGCGATCCTGGGATCAACTACTCTTGGGTAGCCCATGGTCAGGTGCGATCCTGGGATCAGCTACTCTTGGGTAGCCCATGGTCAGGTGCGATCCTGGGATCAACTACTCTTGGGTGCCACATGGTCAGGTGCGATCCTGGGATCAACTACTCTTGGGTAGCCCATGGTCAGGTGCGATCCTGGATCAACTACTCTTGGGTAGCCCATGGTCAGGTGCGATCCTGGGATCAACTACTCTTGGTAGCCCATGGTCCGGTCGCATCCTGGAAACAACTACTCTTGGGTGGCCATGGTCAGGTGCGATCCTGGGATCAACTACTCTTGGGTAGCCCACGGTCAGGTGCGATCCTGGGATCAACTACTCTTGGGTAGCCCACGGTCAGGTGCGATCCTGGGATCAACTACTCTTGGGTAGCCCACGGTCAGGTGCGATCCTGGGATCAACTACTCTTGGGTAGCCCATGGTCTGGTGCGATCCTGGGATCACCTACTCTTGGGTAGCCCATGTTCACGTGTAATCCTGGGATCACTTACTTTTGGGTAGCCCATGGTCTGGGGCACCACAGATGCCAGAGCTTTCAGGCAGTGGGAGGGAAGTGCACATAGAAAAAAAAATTTAAGAAAAGGTGAAGTCAAGGTAAGAAAGATGACAACTAAGGAAAAGTCATTCAGAATGTGAAAACTAAACAAGAAAAGGTGAATCAAACAGAAAAAAAAGAGAAATGATCACACACTGCAGATGTTTAATGTTTCATATGTTCAAAGTGTGGCGGTTTTTGGGGGTGGCAGTACCAGAAGCCTTTGTATGCCTGCAAAGCCTGCCACCCACAACTGCAATTGTGTATTGGGCCCCTTATAGGTGCTCACAGGAGCGAGTCTTGCATGCTCCATGGCTGGACTACAAGCTCCCTCTTGGGGAATACATGACACTAAGCCCTAAATAGATTTAGATACATTTTGGGGAGCCAACACAACTGCTGAAAGCAAAAAAAAGTAGAGGTTTAAGGGAAATTCTGAAACTTGAATTGATGTGGTGGGAGTTAGGGGTCCTTCTCACAGGCCATCCTTTCTGGGCCCCCCTCCAACAAACTGTACTGCTGGCTCACCTATTATTTATTTATGTGCTGCAGAACTTTAAACCTTGCCGCAGAACTTGACCTAACAGTTTCGCAGAAGTTCAGAGCCACTGTCGCAGATGTTCTGTCTCCAGTGCTGTGGGAACAGAGGGCCTTGATCTCAGGCTTTAGTGCATTTTGAAAGAGCCCACGTGCTGAGCAGATTCTCTCTGGGAGTGGGCACAGAATTAACTTTGATTAGTAACCCAGGAGTGCCTCCTAATCTTGTGAAAAGGACTGTCTGTAGAAACCCATACTTCTAGGGGCCCCACTCTGCGATGCTGGGGACCTGTCCAAACCATAGAGGCAGCTAAGGTTGTGGTGAGTATCTTTGAATACACAACCATTGTCAGGGGTTATATGTACCAGATTCAGAATCTGTTTGGTCCTGTTCTTGAGTAAGGGGACAGTGGGGGGCTGATCCTTGTGGCTGACAGGATGATGCATACTGATGGGATGTCTTGGTGACTCCCAAGAATACAGATGGCACATTTCCTTTGGCACAGGAAGATAGCCAGTACTTGCTGGCAAAGGGATACAGAGCTGAAATCTCAGTTTTGTTTAATTGTTTATTAATTTTCTGTATAAGCAGGGGTTAAATTGGAAATGTTTAGATGAGCGGGCCAGCCCGGTGGCACTGAGGGTTGAGGCGCTGGACACCATACCTTGTGCTATGTCAGCGACTTGTGTTCAGGAGCAGGCACAGAGTGCTGGGGGTAGGCTGAGAGGAGGAGGATTGAGCATCCCAGGGACAGCTCTCCTCCGGATAGGGTGGGTAGGACTGCCGAGGTGTTGGCTCCTGGCGGCAGCTGGGAGCTGTGCAAGCTTTGGGGCCAACAGAGAGGGACGGCGTTGGTGGCATCGTGCAATGCACAGAAGCATGCATTGCAGCGTCATTAACGCCATTGCATGCCGACCCCGGGGTGGCTACCTATATCTAAGGAAAAATCCCTTGGCAGCATGACGGCTGCCCTGATGGCGCCGCTACGGATGCGCCCAAGTCAGCTCCCTCCTGGGCCCCGTCCTCTAGGTCTCCGCAGTGGTGGGGTAAGTACCCACTGCGATGTGGCCTGGGAAAGGCTGTGGTGGGGAGGTGAGCTCTGTCCGCGACCAGGGCAGTGGCCATGAAGGCTGACTGGAAGGGGAAACCAAATGCACCCCCCCCCCCCGGCGAGGACATAAAGAAATATATTTAAAAAAAAAAAAGCAAATGTTTACATGGGGGAACTCTTATCTAGATTTCTAGGTGGTGGAACTGTCTTTTCTTGGTGGAGGAACTCTCCCATAGTAGTCGATGGAAAAAGATGCCAGAGGCAGTGGAACTGAGTTCCTGTGGGTTGCTGCCACATTTATTCCCTGAATATAAGGTAAATTACACAAAAATACGTGTTGCAGAGTTCAGAAAGCAATATCAAAGATAGGAGAAGGGACTCCTTTTCTTGTGTTACACATAGGTGGGGAATAGCAAACAGAGTCCAGAAAGTCTGTTTGAAAATGAAGTCATTTCTGTGAATGAGCACACAGCGTGACCGTGGAGTGAGACAAGGTATGTGAAAAGACAGCGATCCCAAGTGCAAACACTTGTATAGTCATGCATGTGACCAACATTGTCTATATTTCCAGTTGTGGTTGTAAGTCTGATAATATAGACCCCTCCAGTGATAACCTCCACATGAGCATCAGATGACTGTAAAGCCAGGAGCACAGGAAATCCCTGGCTCAAACTGAGGAAATTTGTAAACCATCAAATACGCTGTGAAGTGTTAAACAGATCCTAGCTATTACACTAACAAGTCATTCCTGCCTTTAATAAACAAAACTGCTTATTGTAAATAAAGACTTTTATTTTTAAAGAAATAAGACTTCAGATACCTGAGATTTAGGGCTTATAAAAAAATATATTGCTCTGTCACCCTTTGTTGTCCTTGCAAGGCTCTACTTTGGTAGACCCAACTTATTAAAATGCATTCTGGAGGTTGAGAATGCACTCTGCACATATAGCTTGAAATCACAGCTCCCACCGTACGAGGTCAGTCATCTTGGGGGAAGTTTTCACCCTTCTCCAAAAGACTGTGTACTGGCCACATTGAAACAATAACTTACGATTTCTGATATTACTCTCCCTCCAGAGTCCAATAAAACTACCTGTAGGCTGATAGAGATGTAGGGACTACCGGATATGGGGTGGGCAGCGGGAGCACCACTAAAAGCCCAGAAACCGTGGAGCAGGTAATTCAGATTAGAGTCAATAAAGAGGTTAACATCAGCCCATCTCCACCGATTCAGCCAAGGCATTTTGGGCAGCAGAATCTGCCTTTATCTTTTCCCAGTGCTTACAAGCCATGTTTGGATCTCTGACGAGAAAAGCTTTCCCTTAACGGGTAACCTTCATTGTCTCAGTGAGCTGAAGAGAGTACAAGATGCCCAGCTGTCGATGTTCCTGTATGCTTTGCCGATGGAGGTGGATAAATATATTTTTCAGGCACAGTTCAGTGTAGCGGTCATGAATTGCTTGATATCGGGCCCCTCGGATCCTTCTTAAACTCCTAACAGTCTTAGGTTAGCTGATGGAACACTGTTCTAGAGGTGTTTCCATCTCATTCTGAGAACTTTGTGTTCGGTGACCAGGCCTGACGTTACCTTCATGGATTCATTCACTGAGTCTGAGGCCGATTTCATATTTACCTAAACAGTGTCCATGTGAGTCCCCCTACCCCTTGGCTCTTTTCTTTCCCTCTGCCCTTCCTATCCCAGCTCCCACTGCCCCTCCTTACCTCACCGTAACATTCTGCCTCTGCCTCTCACTCTCTTCCGCAAGACGCTGGCATACCATGTACTGTGCCTTACCACAATTTGTGTAACTGTTTGTCATTGCAGCCCATGTACTGTTGAATTTTTTGTACTCTGTATGTATAATGTACTGTAACTATATTGTGTCCTCTTGTGTTAATGTATCTGACGTGGAACCTCTCAACAAACTTCTGCTCACAGGTGTCATCCGAGATTTCAGTAAATAAAATAAAAAATGTGAGTGTCAACAGTTATTATGGGTGTGGTGAAGGCCTTCAGTTATTTATTTTGTTCTTTTTCCTCCTCCATCTCTCCCTGTTGGCCTCTCCTTTAGGCTACCAGTGGACTCCGTCTCTACTTATTGGCAACCTTCACCACCACTGCACATCACAACTACCCAGTGGAAGTAACCCAGTGTAACCTTTCACCGGGTGGGTCCTCCAACGAGGCGAAAGGCACCAGTGGGGGCAGCCAGCACACTATTTCTTGCCCCCCCCCGGGCACTGCTGCGGTGGTCTTTTGGGGCCAACTCCGGGGCTTCTGTGGCAGTGGGAGACCGGGTGATCGTCATCCAGTTAAGTGGGGAGCCTTTTCCTACTTTCTCCCCTAGGGGCGTGGCTTATGCCAATGTCCACCACGCCCCCCCTTAGTCAGCAGGTCTGACAAGCTGCTGTTCTCCCATCCTCCACTGGGAGCCAGTAGGGGCCAGACCACATCCCCATCTTCCCCCTGGGAGAAGGCGAGCAGTCATCGGATGCTCAAGCCTTCTCCCCTCAGCTGGCCCTCTGGTGTTCTGGGTTTGTTCCCGATCCCAGGTCGCCAGCAGAAATCCAACTGCTGTGCCGATGGGCCGAACTGGCCTTCAGTTTTTATTCAGATTTTGGACTTCCTGTGTCCTGTCCTGTTTCATATCCTGCATTGCCTGAAGAAGTGCTGTGTTCCTTAGTTCTGAATCCCCAAGCGCTTCAGACCAACACTGTCTTCCTTAGCCGCACCATCATGTGGTTTCCCCACTTTTTCTTTCCTGGTCTTCTGAGTCCATCCCTGGCGAGGTTCTCCATGAGGCAAATAGGCAGAAGAATTGTAGGTAGTAACAGAGAATACCTGGCTCTGTCGAATGAGTACATTTTAAAAGAAATGAAACAAAGTTTAATGCTATTTTTATTAGAAAAATCTGATGCTCGAGGGTGAGCTCCACGAAGAGCTTCTGTTTCAGTTGGCTGTTAGCTCCGCCCCCTAAAATTTCACCTTTTCTGTGTGCAACTTAAAGTCCTGTGAGTGGGTAGTGTACTGTAGGTCTTGGTGTGAGGCTAGAGATTTTTTTTCTCTGTGCAAACTGTTTCATCTGTCTGTTTTTGCATTCCTTAGTGTGTTTTATCCCTTTTGTATTTTGTCGTGTATTCTGTAAATTAGTAGTGTCAGTATTAAATATTTTGATGGTTAAATAGTCTCAGAAATTGCACAATGTTTTTGATACAGGTAAAATGCATTTTTATTGAGCCATCTGGTGTTTTGCTGTTGAAGAGCATGACTCAAATATTTATTTATTTTATTGAGATTTGGTTAACTGGGTCGGTATACTAGACAGAAGCTGCCTTTTTTAGATATGACCCAGGAGATAACAACATAGGCAAGCTTACAGAACACAGTTTAACAATGTATACAGTATCACTACAGTACAATAGTTACAAAGTACAGTAATAGTACAGCAAATAGTTACAAAGTACAGTACCAATACAGTGCAATAGTTATAAAATACAGTACCAGTACAGTACAACAGTTACAAAATACAGTATAAATACAGTACAATAGTTACAAAGTACAGTAACAATACAGAACAATAGTAACAAAGTACAGTAAGCATTCACAGCATAACATCTAGTGGAAGCAGTAGCGTAGATAATCTATAACTATAAAACTAACGTGTGTCTGATACATAAAGAGGTTCCTGAGAGTGACTGAAAGGGGTCCCAGTGGAGGTGGGGGGGGGACCAGATAGATACCATGATAGTTAGTAAGGTGGGGGCAGTGTTGAACTAGTAATCTGGGTGTTCAGTGGCTCTTGTGTGCGAGTTTGTGACAAACTGGTGAGGGTGGTGTAGATTGTTGTGGCAGGCCCACACAGAAGAATTGTTAGAGTAGGGGGGACAGCAAGCTAATGTGCTGTAATACACAAAGAAGAGTGGGGGGTGTACAGTTGGGGTTAGCAAGGTTTGGGTATGCGATGCACACAGATGATTGGAGTAGGTGGGGAGACAGGGATACCGAGGTAAGGTTCTGCGATGCACACAAAAGGATTGAGGGGTGGGAAGATGAGGATAGCAAAGTATGGGTCAACAATGCAGACAGGAGTGTCTGGTGGGGAAACGGGACAGCGAGGGACAGTTCTTCAATGCAGATTGAAGTATGGGGTGACTGGGATAGCAAAATATGTTTTTGAAATGCACACAGAAGTTTGGGGCACAGGGAGACTGTGCTAGGAGGCACAGAGATGCAGGATAACAAGTTGCGTTTCTGCAGTGTAAAGAGATGTGTGGGTGGGAGTAGGAAGATGGGGATAGTGAGGTTATGTTTCTGCAACGTACACAAAAGAGTGAGCAGTAGTGAGATGAGGGATAGCGATGTACAGTTTTACAACATGCACCAAAAAAGTGTGAGCTGGGAGATTGGGTGTTGTGATGTATGGTTCTGTGATGCACACAGACAAGTGTGAGCTGGGAGATTGGGTGTTGTGATGTATGGTTCTGTGATGCACACAGACAAGTGTGAGCTGGGAGATTGGGTGTTGTGATGTATGGTTCTGTGATGCACACAGACAAGTGTGGGATGGGAGACTGGGGGAGTGGGATACAAGTACACACACGGGAGGGGGGGGAGAACAAAAAATGGATGTGTTCCCTCTCAGTCAAAATGTGTCATCTTCAGAATCCACTCTGTCTTTCACAGCAGCTGTAAGAAGAGGTTGACGTGTGGTTGGCCTGCCAGTGCAGCAGTAGAGCTGCCCATGGTAGTGTCGACCCGGGTTCGGGAGCAGAGCCAGATTTTCAGAAGGCTGGCGGGGTGGAGGGTGAGTAGGGTGTCTGAGCAGACGCTGTTCACCTCGAGGAAGGTGCGTGGATGGATGCCGGTGCACTACTTCCACCTGGGTGACCTTGGGTGGTTGCGTGGCTGGCGCCATTGGATCAAGGGTGGGAGGACGTCGGGATACCCCAGCACATGCACACGTCTCTGCATGAGCATGCGCATGTCCTGGGGAGGGGGGAAAAACAGGGAACACCTCAGACTGCAGGATGACACCTCCCGTCATTGCAGGACTTGCACCCGCCTAGTGGGCTTTACTGTCACATCTGAGCTAAACTCCTCCTGGGATAAGTAAGGGGTCCTGGGAGGCTTTGCCATGGGGGTAAACCGTGGGGTAGTGTTGGACCAACAGGTACATCCTGGAGATGGCAGGGTTGTCTTGGCTGGGGGACAGGGCAGGCTGGGCGCAGGGAGAGAAAAAAAAGTTGACTTGAATAATTACAGGTGTGTGTGTGCGTGTGTGTGTGTGCACATGTGTATAAAAATCAGCAATTCATTGATGTATTTTGCATTTTTCTGCAGCAGTCAGCACCAGCTGTGACCATGAACTTTCTTTAAATGTCAGCTCCTACTTTCTGATTGGCTCCAACGTCACAGCCTCCTGCTCTCTCCACCTCTCTTCTGACAGCAGCTGCAGCGGAGGCTATCTGAATATAAGCATGGGTCATAAAAGGTTAAGTTCACAATTAACGTCCAACAAGAAGACCATCTGGGCGTTCCTGCAGAATGTAACTGTGAAAGACCTGAAAGTGGAATGCTTCCTGCATTGTCCTGCATTGACCAGGATCTCGAGCTGTGAGAAACAGATGATTGGGGGCTGTAAGTATCCCTTCAAGAACTGGGGAAAGCTCCTAAAATCTAGGTGGCAGTGACTGCCTAGGACATGAAAAAGTCACAAAGCATCTGTACTTGGCCCGGTGGCGCCGAGGGTTGAGGCGCTGGACGCCACACCTTGCGCTATGCCACTGACCCGGGTTTGGGAACGAGTCCGGGCCCTTGGGGATTAGCAAGGAGGTGGGTGGGAGCTAGATTGAGCTGCCATATGGCAAGCTCTCCTCTCCTGGGGTGGGTCTCACATCCATGAAGCTGTAGCATCACATGGGTGGGAAGGGTGATGGCAGGAGTCCGGAGCAGAGGCACATTTTCGCATGCCTTGCCTTCTCGGCCCACTTTGTTGTGTTTAGGGAGGCAATCAGAGTAAGTAAGAAAAAAACCCTCCATGCCTCGTGATCCTCTGGTTCGTCTCCCAGTCTGGGCGTGGCCCCATGGGAGTACCCAGGTAGTCTTTGTCCCGGGCTTGGCCCCCGCCATGAGGGGCAGTTCGCGGGGTTGGAAGTCCCGTGGGGTTCTGCGGCGGTACCCAGGTGGTCTCTGCTACTGGGTGGCCCTGCTGCGAGGGGTCATTCACGGGGTTCAAAGTCCCATGTTGAGGCGTATGGGGGGGGGGGGCTGGAAGTGAAAAACTTAACTCCCAAGGACGGAAAAAGAATAAATAAAAAAAAAAGTGTCTGTCCTACTGGCCATCCTGGGGATCCACTTGCCTTTCTAGTACCTTGAATTTGCCTCCCAAGCCAGGGTCATTACTGCTGTCCGGCAGGATATGTGAGTGGCATTAGCATGGATACATTATATCGCTAGGGTGGCTGGAAGGTTGTCCTAGTGTGTAACTGCTCCAAGGCAGTAGAGTGCCGGCACCCCCCCCCCGTGTTATACAGAGGGGGATGCTTGCAGACCTTGCCATTGCACACAAGCTGTTGGCCTTCAGTGTTGCCGGTCCTGGTTGATGGCATATAGACACTTTAAAAAACAATGCTTCTGCCGTCCTGTGGGTGCAGTGGAAGTATTACTGCTCACAGCACCAGCAGTCTGGGTTCAGGAATGTGCTTGCAGCGCTGGAGGCCCAGCTGGGTGGGTGAGAAAGGTTGAGTGCCCCTGAGGTATGCTCTTCTTTTCAAGGAGAGAGGGCACAACTGCCACCAGGTGGCCACAGATGGCAGCGTAGGCAGGCAGCAAAAGATTGGGAGGGGAGATGCCATTTGGCTGTGGTGGAGCGCTGTTCTTTGTGCATGCCCTTCATAAGACCCACTCTGGCATCTCCGAGGAAACCCCTGCATGTGAGTGGGATGCCACTGCCGGTGTGCTTGGCTCTTGGAAACTCCACCGCACATGAGCGGGATGCTATTGCCAGCACTCTCGCCCCCCCCATATGAATGGGATGATGCTGCCAGCATTCTTGGAAACCCCACTGCATGTGAGTGAGATGATACTGCCCGCACTCTCTGCTACTGATGTGCAGATTGCCTCCCAGAACCAAGTCCTTCAGGAGGGGATCTGGCTAGCTTCCCACAACCCCACCCAGAGGAGGATGTCTGGTGTAAGAGGAAGAGCAAAATGCCATTAATAGGCACAAGCTCAGCTGGGTTACAGCAAGGGGCTTGATAGTTACTGGGGCATAGCAGTAAGGCAGAGAGCGTGGCCCGAGGCGAGGGCAAAAACCCCATCTGTATGGTGGGTCACGGGCTAGGACAGGGAAAAACTGGGCATACTGGAGGGACCAATGGTCTTTTTCTGCCAACATTGTGTATGTTTCTGTGATCAGGGTAAGTGACAGTGAAGACGTAGGTGAATCTGGCAGGTTGCCGCAATAGAGGATGGAGGCTGTTGTGATTACAAAGAGAAAAAAATGAGCAAACAAAATAAGGCTTCTTGGCGGCCCAGTGGCGCTGAGGGTTAAGGCACTAGATGCCTCACCTTGTGTCACACCCGCGACCCGGGTTCGGGAATGAGCCCGGGTCGGCAGGGGAGGGATTGAGCGTCTGGCAGACAGCACTACCTTCCCAGGGAAGGGCGTAGGGCACAGCGTCGCTCCTGAGCGACCTGTGGCAGCAGTCAGGTGGCCAGGAATAGGTGATGCTGCTACATGGCACTTGGGGCAGAGCTCGGCAGACGCTGGCCATCACTGCACATCTGAGCTGTGCGTTGGGTGGGGCAGAAAAGCGGAAAAACCCCGGCGCCTGATAGGCAAAGGCAGGACCAGTGGTCGGTCTCCATGCCCAATGTCGGCCTCCCAGCTCCATCCCAGGCACTCCTTCCGCCCCCTGGTTGCTCAGTTAGACTGTAGAGCACCAGAGGAGTCAGCGGTCCCACCCAGAGGGGCTCAGAGCCAGGGGATCGGGTGGCCAGGTGGTGCGGTGGGGAGATGGGCCCATGCCTGGGAGAAGAGTCTGGAGGCTTCAGGTTGGCGGGAACAGATCGCACCATGAGTCCTCGCCGGAGAGAGGTCAGGTAAGCCAGCGATAAGGGGGCATAAAGAAAGTTAAAAAAAAAAAAAAAGCCTTCTTCATGCCTCAGTGTACTCCTCCCCTCCAGCGTTTCAAGTCTGATTGGAGTGTACCCCCCCCCAACTGCAACCCTTGGCTGCGGGGTGGAACTCAAACAATCATTTTTTTATTGGGCTGGTGAAACATTCTTTTAACTGGTCCTGCTGCCTTGGATTGGGGGAGTTGAGCAGTGAGCTCTCCTGTTCACCCTTTCCTGCTTTTAATACCTGTTTTTTTTTTTTTTTGCTTCTTCCAGAGCAGGCCCTACTTGGCCAGACAATATCCCAGCCCCATCTCACCTTGTCTACTGCTTATGCTTCACCACCTCTTACCACAGACTTCCCTCTCCACGGTGGGGGTGAGTGGAGATCCTGGCTTCCCTCTGCAGTACAGCTAAGTTCTGGGTTGGGCAGGTAGCCGGCTACGTGGGGCCGGAGGGATCAGGAGACACTGCTGCACTTCGGGATTTACTTGACATTTTCTCCCCTCCCCACCTGGAATAATGACCAAGTGGTTCTGTAGAGTGCATGTGCATTCTGCACATACCCTGCATGCCGGAGCCGATCGCCACCCCCCCCCCCCTTGCAACAGCTCTGGCTGCACCACCACTTGTGCTCCAGAAGGCATTAGAGACATGGATACTGGCTGCTCCCCGGAGAAGGAGAGCATCCTTAGGTGCAGTGTGTCCTCATCCCCCTGGTCAGCCTGCAACATTCTGGGCTCATTCCTGAACCCAGGTCGCTAGCGTCACGAGCGGCAGCCCTGCCAGTGGGCCTGTTAATGCCTGTTGTTTTCACTCCCTTATTCATTATTTAGTTTCGCATGTTGCATATTTACAGCTTGGTTACTGAATTTCGGTTCACAACTGCCAGTCTGTACTCCCTGTACTGCTTTTATGCCTGTGTTGTACTTTGGCTGTAGCAGCCACTTTTAATTTACACTGGCTGTATATCGAGCACTTTTAATTTGCGCTGAATATGTATCAGTCCCTTTTAATTTGCATTGAATATATATCAATCCCTTTTAATTTGTACTGGATATATATCAATCCCTTTTAATTTGTACTGGATATATAACCCTTTCAATTTGCACTGGCTATATATCAGTCCCTTTTAATTTGCACTGGATATATAACCCTTTTACTTTGCACTGGATATATACCCCTTTCAATTTGCGCTGGATATATATCAATCCCGTTTAATTTGCACCAGCTATTTATCAGTCCCTTTTAATTTGCACTTGATATATATCCCTTTTAATTTGCACTGGATATATACCAGTCCCTTTTAATTTGCACTGGATATATAACCTTTTTAATTTGTACTGGGTATATATCAATCCCTTTTATTCTGCGCTGGATGTATATCACATTGGATGTATTTGAGTCACCCTGCCATTTTTGCTGTCATTGTTTTTGTTTCCCCTTGTTCTAGCCCCAGTAATGCTCAGACATTCCTAACTTTATGTAGTAAGCCTGAGGGGTTGGACTGCCCGGAGAGATAGAACACATGCAAATGATGGAACACTTTGCACGTGAGTATCTTTCAGACACTGCCTCTACCAACCGTTTATGTTCTGACCGCTTCAGATTTTTCTTTCCGCCTGAAAAGTCTGGTCGCTCGGCGTGCCATTCGTCCACTTTCTCCTGCGTGAAGAAAACTTCAAATACCTGAAATAAGTATATTTTGTTTTCATTTACTGCCTCTACCGATTGTTTTGTATAGTTAATCTTAGTTTACAATTAAAATGTATTATTTTCCACTTCCTCTTCGTTCAGTATAACTGTGGGAGAACTGAGTTAGTTTTAGTTAAACTCTGGGTTCTCTGATTCAAGAACCGCCTTATTTTAGTTTTAAAAAGTTGTTTAAATTGTTATTTTGTAACCGATAAATCTCGGTTACTGAACCGCTAACACAGTTCTTTTTCTTCTCCATTGGTTTAGTTCCTTCGGTTCTTTCCTGATTCCCGAACTGACCGCAATCGCTTACAAAAAAAAAAAAAGAGAATTATTTAGTGGTCGGTGTTTTTCTCCTTTTTTAAACATCATGTTGGAGAAACCTAAAAAGAAGACTGGTGAACCCGGTTTCAAAAACTGTTTGCAGTGTGGAGAAGTGTTTGCAAAGGCAGATAAGCACACTTTGTGCATGGTTTGTCTGGGTTTTGAGCATTTAAGATGGGAATGTGAAGTCTGTAAGATATTCCCTGAAAAGACTATTGAAAGACTCCTTGAAAGGCTTAAAAAGAAAACCCCTCGGGGTCCCTCAGGCTCTGACCAGCCGACACCCCCAAGCTACTGTGGCTGAACCCACGTCTACAGCTATCCCTACCCCTGAGATGGGTGAGAAGGGCATAAAAAAAAAAACTAATGAACCAGCTGACTCCCTGGTTCCTTCTAAGAAAACAAAGAAATTAAAAAGTACAGAATCCTTGCTTTCCACACAGGGGACTTCTGTATCTGGTCTGTCTTTGCTTACAGCCCAAGAGATTGCCCGGGCCTTAAAAAATAATTCAGACCTTGCAGACCATAGTTCCTCCTCAACAGCCTCCTGCTCCTGCTCAGGGTCCCCAGGCTGGCAGCAAGGTGCAGCCCTCTGTGCCTGAAAGAGGGGATGATGATGATGATGATGATTATTTTGGTGAGGAGGAAGAGCCAATAGAACCAGAAGTGTCCTCCTGAACAGGACTTTGGTTCCCCTCCAAGGATGTCTGAGGATTATTCCTCTCATTTTACTTTTGTCAGGAGGATGGCAGATGCATTAGACATCTCCGCCACTGAGCAAATTAAAGATGACGAGGAGGTAGAATATATGGAAATGGTGGGACTGACATCTACAAAGAATCTCCTCCTCCTCCTCCTCCTCCATGTGCATAAATTCTTTAAGAAAGATACCTTAAAGCTTCTTCAGACACCAAATTCCATCCCTCCCCTTGACAGGAGGATGAACAAAAAGTACCAGTTGGATAGGGAGGGAGCTGATTTTATCTTCTCCCATCCTGACGGCCAGGAGGTCATACAGTAAGCTGCCTGTGATAAAGCTAGGATTCCTCTTTCCTCACACCCTCCAGACAAGGACTCCAGGAAAATCGATAGCATGGCCAAAAAAGGGTACTTATCAGCCTCCCTGGCCATGCATCAGGCTACTTTCCAAGCATGTGCTGCTCAGTATCAGAAATCACTGTGGTGGTTAGTCCTGACCATGTCTCAGAAAGCCTCCTTACCCTTGTCTGATATCAATTTCAGATGGCTGCTGAGACTAATGACACTGCAGCCAGGTGGATGGCAAATATGGTGGCACAGAGGAGATTTGCATGGCTCAGAGCCACAAATCTTACTCCAGATACCCAGTTCAAGGCACTGGATTTCCCCTACAGGGTAACTCTGTCTTTTTGGGGAGTCCACAGTGGCCTACATGAAGAAGGTGGATGAGTATAAAGCCACTTATCAAAGCAATTCTGCTAAAGAGAGAGAGAGCCTCTCCATCCACCAGGCCTTATGGAAGGGGGAGCTGGGGCAGGTCTTTTTTAATACCAGGCCCCCCTTCTAGCCAATGGATTTGCCCCAATACCAGCAGTATCCACAGCAGGGATACTCCAGGGATAGGGGTAGAAGGGGCTCCAGGTGAGGGTCCCAGACTCAGCCCCAAACTAAGCAGACCTCCTGAGGTACAGGCTGCCTCCTCCCTCCCTGTTGGAGGCAGACTGTCCCACTTCCTCCAGTTGTGGTTGAACATCACCACAGACAAGTGGGTCCTGGAGGTGGTTGGTCAGGGTCTATCTCTGGATTTCAAATCCCTTCCTCCCCAAAAGATCAGAGTTTTCAGTTCAGCTTCTCTAGCAGAAAAAACACTGCTAGAGTCAGAGGTTTGAAATCAGTAATCGGATCACAAGAGATGCTAAGCTGAAACTGGTTCAGACTACCTTTCTTTCCCTGTTGGACTCTGCAGATTTTCTATATAGTCAGTGACCTGCAGGCACCCTAGCTAAACTCGACATGCTTTTTCACAAAGCTATAAGATCCATCACGGGTCTTCCATACTCAAGTCCATCGCTGCGCATTGTATATGGCAGTGGGATGGACATCCCTTGCTCACAGACGACAAAAAAATGCTGTGGTTTGGACCTACAAAGTTATTACAGATAAACTACCCCATTATATCTCTGTCTGGTTACCATTTTCCACTGTTGGAAGTACCTTGTATATCTACCTTTATGTATACAAGGCCAAATTACACTTTGGCAGAGCAGCCATTAGCTTTGTGCTTCCTCAACTGTGGAATAAGCTGAAAAAAAACTTTGGAACTAACTCACCCCATCAACTTAGCAGCTTTTAAATCTCTATATCTACATCATAATAAGGAATCCTGTGCCTGTTTCCCTTAAATCATGACTCCAAAAATCCCAGTGTACTCCAAATTTGCTGTTGCTAAAAGACTGGTTACAGTTAATAAGTGGCTTTTCCCTCTCTCTGTTTCTGCTCCCCGCATTTGTCCCTTCCTTGCCCCATTTACCCCGGCCCCTGCCCTAGATTTCTACCCCTTCTTCCTGGCCCCAGCCCTATATTTCTACCTCCTCTTTCCTCCCCTACCTCTTCGTACCCCGATTAGATCTGAACCATCCTAGCTCTAGCTACTGTGGCTGTCTGTACTTAAGCCTTCTTCTTTCTATTCCCTATCCTCTGCCACCTGTAACACAAAACATTTCAAATCCCTTCCGTCAAAAAGTCACAAACTTATTTTTTTTGTGATTTAGTATACGTCTTTGAGATTTAAACCATGTCTCCACTTGCATAAAGCTTGTTTGCTGTTGCAGTTGTTGGAGGGAGGGGTCAGGGTGGGAGGTAAAAATAACTGCATCGTCTGCATATAGAAGTCTATTAGGGCATGATACAGGGAGATTGTTCAGAAAAATACTGAAAAACAAGGGACCCAAGATGGACCCTTGGGGAACTCCAGAGCAAATCGGACGGGAGGGTAAGAGGGACTCACCAACTCTGACCTGTTAGGTTCAGTTGCTAAGGTAGCTTTGGAACCAACGTGTGGTGTTATTTGAGAGGCCAAGGCAAGATAATTGTTCAAATAGCAGGGAGTGGTTGACAGTGTTGAACGCCTTTGTCAAATCAGTGCAGGTGGCCAATAAGATGTCCCTGATGCAGAGCATTATGGATGTAAGTGGTGAATTCGAGGAGCGCTGTGGTGGTACTGTGTCCTTTTCAAAAACCGTGCTTCTCCTGACATTGCAGGTTGTGGTTAGCAAGGTATTCTGTAAGTTGATCGGCAACTATTCTCTCCAGTGCTTTCGAGAGAGGAGGAAGAATGGAGATGGGTCTGTAGTTGGAGATTAGGGTCTTATCCCCAGTTTTGTGAATTGGCATCACAACAGCAGGTTTCCATATTTGGTGGAACTGAGAAAGCATTAGGAATCAGTTGAGGATTTTGGTGAGCGAGGTCAGGACTTCGTCAATGGTGAGGGCAAGGAGTTTCAGGTCTAGGCAGTCGCCACTGAATCTGGACCTCCCAAGCACTTTGAGCAGTTGTTTTTTGACTAGGGCCTCCAAGATAGTTTTAAAATAGAAAGGTGGATGGCACTGTTATTTTTGCTTTGCCCAAGCCTGGAGAGTCCATTGTGGGGGTCAAGGATGGTTGGAGGAAGCACATGATTAAGATCGGTGAATGTCGTAATAAAAGCGTTAGCCATGGTGACCTGGTCCAGAGTGAGGCTGCCATTTACATTGAGCATAGAGGGTGGTACTTTGGGGATATGCCCTGTAACTTCAGAAAGATTCGCCCAAAACTTCTTCCTGTCTTTCCATGAGTTAGCGAGTGCGCTTCTGTAGTATCTTGACTTTTCATTTCGAATTGCTCTAGTACATGCATTTCTTGCTGCTTTGTAAGCCTTGGTGCCAGTCGGCCAGATGCCAAAGATGATCCCGGGACCTCAGTTGTTCCAGAAGATCAGAGTTAATCCAAGAGTTGTTGACGCCTTTAGTCTTGCGTCTTTTGAACGGGGCATGGACATCACAGGCGCTGTTAAAGCTGTGGATAAAATATTCAAGAGCAGTGTCAGTGTTGGAGGCTGTGTCTATCAGAGACCAATCATGGTCTTGTAGGAGGGTTTTGAGAGACCCAAGATGACCAGGAATAAGTCTCCTGCTGTTAATAGTTTTGGGAGGAGGCTTAGTGTATTTGTTTGACCAGGAACAAAGGATTGGGGAGTGGTCGCTTAAACTGTCAGCGAGAACTACTGTTTTCATGATGTGATTTGGGCGGTTCGCGAGAACCCAGGCCAGAAGAGTGGTAGTACCTGTTCTGTAGTTCATCCTTGTGGGTGATTGGATCATTTGCGAGAAGTTAGCAGCAGTCAGTGTGTCCTTATATTTGTTCACACTAGGGGAGGACCAGTTCACATTGAAGTCACCAAGCCAGATTGTTTCTGCGTTTTGATTAAATGAGTGTATGAAGTCTATTATGGGGTTTAACCCTTAGTTGGTCAGCTTGGAGGGATATAGATTGATGCCACTGTCTGGTTTTTGTTTTGCACTCCAAGCAGTAGCTTCATGGCAAGGATCTGGATGTCATTCTCAGGGAGAGGCACACTGAAATCATGACCCATAAGAGATTCTTTTAGGTAAGGGGCACAGCCTCCTCTCTTGTACAACCTGTCTTGCCTGAAGACTGTATACCCTGGGATCAATATTGCTGAGTCCGGGGGGCGGCAGCAACCAAACAGGGCAAACGCGACAGAGCAGAAGCTCTGCCAAATTTCAATAAACGGCAATCTAAAGCAGAAATATTTAATCTCTTTTGCTGGCAGAGGAAGGAATTGAGACCTTGGCAGGACCGGAGAGCAACTTTGCCGACTAGAATGGGTAAACACGCCATATGACCCAGCAAGACCCGAACAAGTCGAGAGCTAGTTGAGATCCCACACTGTAGCTGCCCAGCAGCTGAGGCATCCAAGGCCCCAGAACCATCGATCAATACAGTCCTGCAAGCAAT
Organism: Neoceratodus forsteri; assembly: GCA_016271365.2. Taxonomy (NCBI): domain Eukaryota; kingdom Metazoa; phylum Chordata; order Ceratodontiformes; family Ceratodontidae; genus Neoceratodus; species Neoceratodus forsteri. The sequence continues at coordinate 45,825,165 of JADMNL010000033.1, forward strand.
CCGGGACCTAGATAAGAAGGTGGATGATTTAGGTACCAGGTTCACTGTTATGGAATCCCGCATGAACGCGGTGGCTGCAGGTGCTAAGACAGCGGTTGACTCTGCAAACACGACAGCGGCGGCAATGGCTGGGATTCTGGCTGAAAACAAGAACGCGGCTTCGACTGGAAATGCTGGAAAATAATATGAGGGCCAGCAATTTGCGATTACTTGGGGTCCCAGAGACCCAGGAAGGTAAAGCACTCCAGGAATTTGTAACAGACCGCTACATGAACCAACTACATCTGGACCTACATGGTCAGTTGATCAAAACCTACCGTCTGAATCCACGAAGGAAACCGGCTGCAGAGACACCCCGAACCATCATGCTCACTACAGCAGGGGCACATGTACTGGACACGGTGTTAGAGGCGGCCAAATCCTTGGGTCCTCTGAATCTTGAGACGGGAGAGCGTATATATTTCTTTCCAGATCTAAGTTATGCTACTAGGCAGAGACGTAAAAGTTTTGATGCGGTTCGTGCAGGACTCAGAGCGCTGGGGATTAATCATTCCTTACAACTGCCAGCTCGTCTAAGACTTCATTATGCTGGCAAGACCTACATTTTCTCGGACCCGACAGAAGCAGGCAAGAGACTTGAACTAATTAAGCAAGACTTTGTACAGCGCTCTAGATCTCTGGAAGATGAAGAAGATGAGGGCTGAAAACTCAGTAACTTTCTTGTAGTAACTTAAAACTGAGGGACAAGTTGTTAATTGCCTTAGAGTTATGAGACATGGCAGCCCTTGAGATTGTCCCATTTGCTTCTGTTTTCATATGCTCATCTGTTAGAGCCTGTTAACAGTCTACTTAACTGTTAGTTGCTTAAACCCATATTTGAGAGGCTAGCTAGGCTTACTTGGCCTTGGAGAACTATATTTATTCTTTATTAAACTAAGCAGAAGAGCCTCACTATGATAACTGCAAGATAAATATTCATTAGTAGCACAGTTTCTTTCAAAAAGTGATGCCTGTTTTGATATAGAAAAGTTTTGTAAGGTTCTATTAGGAGATAATTCTGTTTTAATGCTGTCGAGCACTTATAAGCTGTAAGAATTTTATAGCTCCTACATGGACTTATATAACACAAGATGTGTTAAAAGGTGTTTTTTACACCTCAGCAGATTATAGAAACCTATTATCGATTTAGTCCATGAGTCTGTTGCATTGGTCTCTTCTTAGATATCAATCGATATTAATGTTAATTTGAAAAATGAGACCCCCACATATGAGGTCACTATAGTAATAGTACACAAATCCTGACTTTGTATTGCTAAATAGCTGTATTTTCTGAGATTGCTATTACTCGAATATATTTGTATTGTGTGAAATGCACAATGGAAAAATGAATAAAAATAAAGTTTAAAAAAAATATATATATATATTGCTGAGTCCGGGATCTTTGGGGAAAGCCATGTCTCAATTATGGACAGAATATCAGGGTTGTGATGTGCTGTCCAGGCTGTGAGGGAGTCGAGTTTATTCAGGAGGCTACAGATGTTGATACTTGCCAAGGAGAGTGTCCCAGCATTGACTTGTTCTTTGGCACCAACTCGTGGGGGTGGGCCAGGGTTAGGGTGTACGTTTCCTGACATAAGTAGTAGCAGCAGTATTAGACGTTTCATGAAGGTCAGCTTTGGTTGTTGGATAGATAGCCCTTTGAGATAAGTACATTAAAAGTTGATTTCAATTGAAAATATTGATACTTGGTGGTTAAGTCAAAAGCCCAAAGAAATAATTAACTGCTGAGGTCCAGAGTCACAGAATGTGTTAAAATTCCTGAAGGAGATACAGGTGATGAACTGTGCCTGCGCATGTGCTGGATGTGAAATCCTTTTCTTTGTATGCTTCCGTTGTCATTCAAAGAGGTTGTTGAAAAGCCCCACACAGATCCTTTAGGAGAAGGTTAGACGAAAATGTGGATTCAAGCAGGACCCAGAGTCACTAAGTTTGTCAGACTTTGTTGATTGACTTATGTTTTGCTTGGGATAGATTCCAAAAAGTTGCTTTTAAAATGAAAATGCAGATACCTGGTGATGATGATTTGCAGAAATCCAGTCCAGGAGACTTTCACGGATGTAGTGAGCAAGAATGGTAGTCCTCCGAACAAACAGAATATTTCTCCCCTAAGTGGTTTTGGATTTTCATCTGAATCAGTCTGTTACTCTTCCTGTCTTTTTCACAGATCATAGCAGTTCTGGTGAAAGAAGACTTCACAGTCTGGATGTAAAAAGGGCTCTCAGCTATTACATGACAGCCACTAAGGACCATAGGCAGGACAGAAAGCAACTGTTCCTGACTTATGGGGATGTATGAAAACGTAATCCAGCCTCAAAAAGGTCCCTCTCTAGACGGATGGTCCAGTGTATCCAGTTCTGCTACACTAAAGCTGGTAGGGAGCCCCAACAGGGTTGAGGGCTCATTCTACAAGAGGGACAGCTACTACATTGGCAGCTGCCAGAGATATTCCACTAGTGGACATTTGTAAAGCAGCTACCTGGAAGACAGTACACACCTTTACAAAGCATTATAACTTGGATATTCTATCTAGGAGTGATGCTAGGTTTGGCATAGCAGTCCCGCAAAGTCTGTTTCCAAAGTAAGTTCTGTGCCAACCTCCAGTGGTACTGCTTTATAGTCTGCATACAGTTTGGAATATTTGAGCATTACTGGAGCTAGAAGAAAAATTACTTAACATAGTAATGTTGTTTCTTCCCAGTGATACTCAGATATTCATAACTTCCCTCCCTACCTCCCCTTCTAGAACTTCAGCCTCTGCACTCTGCATGCTGGTGCCACCGAATCGCAGTATACCCTTGAAGTGCATATTCTTTGCACCTGTCAATTATTTAGTAAACAGAGTTCATTTGTGGTTCTCGTCTTAGGTATTTTTTTGGCATTTTGTTATAATTGTGTTAAATTACATTGTTCCTCCAGTTGGAGGTTGGTTATAATTGTCATTTTACATTTGTGGGAAAACCCCAATTTTACTAATCAAAATTATAGTACTATGTTACCTTAGGTCTGTCTTTCCAGGCTCCATACAAAATCTGAAGAGGTTAGAACACTAGACTGTTAGTAGAGGCAGTGTTTGAAAGATACTCACATGCAAAGTGTTCCATCATTTGCATGTGTTCTATCTCTCCAGGCAGTCCAACCCCTCAGGCTTACTGCATAAAGTTATGAATATCTGAGCATCACTGGGAAGAAACAAGATTACTAAGGTAAGTAATTTTTTCTTTCTTCCCTCCAGGATCCCTCTGAGAATGAGCGGTTTTCTAGGCTCTGTAGGCCTTCCCTGGTAAAACATTTGCATAATGAAATGTGTTTATCAGTTGAGCCAGTGGGATTCTCTGGGGTCCGTGTATATTCCCATCCATCTATCCATCCACCAGTGCGGTTGTCCGATGGCTGTTGAGCTTCATGTCAACCCCTGCTTTAGCTGGCAGCTGCCCTGAGAGATCCTCAAGTCTGCCGTATATCTGTACTAGGCTGCCACCATTTTTGAAACTTTGTGATGTGACATATGGTGATGTGGTGCCTAACTTTATTGAAAGACAGGTGGAAACAATAGTGATGCTGATAGGGATGACGACTTCACGCACTCTCCACTCAGCTGTGGCACCTGAACCTTTGTCTCCTCTTCCTTCCCATCAGGAACATTCCAACTAGCTGTACTCCCAGTTGGCCAGCCTCACCTGGAGGAAGTAGTCTTTGATAATATATGAGGAGACAAGCAATGGGTATCATTGAGGGATGGTGGGGGTGGCCAGTGGCAACCTCTTCAGTGGACATGGGTTCCAGGGCTTGTGCATGGGCTGAAACATAACCTGGCCTCTGGATTAAGAGGAAAAAAGAAATCTGCATATGTGTGTGTGTGTGTGTGTGTTTACATATATTTATGCAATAGGCATGGACATAAATCTTTTGTGATAAATCTGAGCTACTATGTGATAAATTCAAAATTTTACATTTATACAGATAGTAGCTATGTCACAATCACTCCGGAACTTGTTTAGAATGTTTAGCCTCAGTACCAGTACTAACTATATTCAAATGCAAAAAATAACTTTAAAATGAAAAAAGATAGTATAGTACTGTGAGCATAAAAGTTGTTCAGCACAAAATTATCTACAAAATGAGTGGTATGTCATTTATAGATACCTTATAGATTTTTTTATAATTAGCAAAAAAGAGCAGAAAATGCAATTTTTGTTCACTTATTGACAAACATAAGCAAAAAAAGATAAATAATCAAAAGCAAATGTTCCTGCTCTGACAGAAAGCATCCCTGTTGCATAAATGAAATATACAATGGTGAGCTGTCAGATAAATGATTTATCTGCACTTTGCTGTTTGACCTCGGACAGCTCATTCGTGGCTTATGCTCATGGGCGTAGGAATGCATACTCCATGCTCACTCATGGGCGTAGGAACGCATACTCCATACTCACTCGTGGGCGTAGGAACGCATACTCCTTGCTCACTCATGGGCGTAGAAACGCATACTCCAAGCTCAAGCGTGGGTGTAGGAAGGCATACTCCAAACTCACGCGTGGGTGTAGGAGCGCATACTCCAAGCTCACTTGTGGGTGTAGAAACGTATACTCCAAGCTCACTCGTGGGTGTAGGAACGCATTCTCTAAGCTCACTCATGGGTGTAGGAACGCATTCTCTAAGCTCGCTCGTGGGTGTAGGAACGCATTCTCTAAGCTCACTCGTGGGTGTAGGAACGCATTCTCCAAGCTCTCTCATGGGTGTAGGAACGCATTCTCTAAGCTCACTCGTGGGTGTAGGAAGGCATTCTCCAAGCTCACTCGTGGGTGTAGGAAGGCATTCTCCAAGCTCACTCGTGGGTGTAGGAATGTATTCTCCAAGCTCACTCGTGGGTGTAGGAACGCATTCTCCAAGCTCACTCGGGGGTGTAGGAACGCATTCTCTAAGCTCACTCGTGGGTGTAGGAACGCATTCTCCAAGCTCTCTCGTGGGTGTAGGAACGCATACTCCAAGCTCACTTGTGGGTGTAGGAACGCATACTCCAGGCTCACTCGTGGGTGTAGGAATGCATACGCCAAGCTCACTCGTGGGTGTAGGAACGCATTCTCTAAGCTCACTCGTGGGTGTAGGAACGCATTCTCCAAGCTCTCTCGTGGGTGTAGGAACGCATACTCCAAGCTCACTTGTGGGTGTAGGAACGCATACTCCAGGCTCACTCGTGGGTGTAGGAATGCATACGCCAAGCTCACTCGTGGGTGTAGGAATGCATACGCCAAGCTCTCTCATTGGTGTAGGAATGCATACTTCAAACTCACTTGTGAGTGTAGAAACACATACTCCTAGCTCACTTGTGGGTGTAGGAACGCATACTCCAAGCTCTGTCGTGGGTGTAGGAACGCATACTCCAAACTCACTCGTAGCGTAGAATGCATACTCCAAACTCACTGTGAGTGTAGGAACGATACCCAAAACTCACTCGTGAGTGTAGGAACGACACTCCAAGCTTACTCGTGAGTGTAGGAATGCATACTCCAAACTCCCACGTGGGTGTAGGAACGCATACTCCAAGCTCACTCGTGAGTGTAGGAATGCATACTCCAAGCTCACTCGTGGGTGTAGGAACACATTCTCCAAGCTCACTCGTGGGTGTAGGAACGTATTCTCCATGCTCACGCGTGGGTGTAGGAACGCATTCTCCAAGCTCACTCGTGGGTGTAGGAAGGCATTCTCCAAGCTCACTCGTGGGTGTAGGAAGGCATTCACCGAGCTCACTCGTGGATGTAGGAAGGCATTCTCCAAGCTCACTCAAGGGTGTAGGAAGGCATTCTCCAAGCTCACTCGTGGGTGTAGGAAAGCATTCTCCAAGCTCACACGTGGGTGTAGGAACGCATACTCCAAGCTCACTCGTGAGTGTAGGAATGCATGCTCCAAGCTCACTCGTGGGTGTAGGAACGCATTCTCCAAGCTCACTCGTGGGTGTAGGAACGTATTCTCCATGCTCACGCGTGGGTGTAGGAACGCATTCTCCAAGCTCACGCGTGGGTGTAGGAAGGCATTCTCCAAGCTCACTCGTGGGTGTAGGAAGGCATTCACCGAGCTCACTCGTGGGTGTAGGAAGGCATTCTCCAAGCTCACTCGTGGGTGTAGGAAGGCATTCTCCAAGCTCACTCAAGGGTGTAGGAAGGCATTCTCCAAGCTCACTCGGTGTAGGAACGCATTCTCCAAGCTCACACGTGAGTGTAGGAACGCATGCTCCAAGCTCACTCGTGGGTGTAGGAATGCATGCTCCAAATTAGCCATGCCTTACAGGTTTACTGGAGAGGAAGCGGCATTCTGGGTCCTGTCCATTGATTTTAGTTACTCCAACTACCTGATACCCACTCACTCCTTCTGGTGTTACAATATGAATGTTGCACTCTGTTTGCATTAAACATAATGCTAAATGCACAAAACTACGTAATATTGGGGGGTTCAAGGGGTCTGGGTTGGAAATATGGGAATATCTACAAGGGGGGGGTGCGGCAAGCATACTGGCTTACACATTTTGTTTTTCCTAGTTCTTGTAGCCATTCACAAAAAGTAACATCTTTCCCTTTCAGAGTCTCTCCCAGTTTGCCACACACTACTACAAACAATTCACTCAGCAGGCAAGGAATGTCAGAATGTTGTGCTTGGCCTCAGTCTCACACAGGCACATCAAGTAAAGGGAGAGGGTATCTGTTTGGCATCTCCCAGTCATACATACAAAAAGAACTGGGGGGTGGGCAGAATTGATAGAATGAGACTGAGACAGACAAAAGTCCCCGAAAACAGCAAAAAAATTAAGATAAACCGATTAGATAAATTCAGGTAAGTGGCATGTACAGTCATCCGACAAGTGAATATTTAGCATCTGTAAATGGCATGGAGTGCCAGCCACTTAGCAGGCAAGAGGTAAGAGTTAAATGCATTTCTTTCTTGGTGTGGGAATCCCTCTAAGTGGGAATTCTTGTAATATTTAAGGCATGGATGGTCCCCCTACTAGTAGTTACCATTGCGCCCCTGCCTTCAGACAAAATCTGAGTGTGTTCGTCTAACAAAATGGGCTTCTAAAATCGGCACTATGCCGACCCAGTGGTGTGGAGGGCTGAGGCATGATGTCTTACCTCCTGCCACGCTGCAGACCTGTGTTCACAGTGTGAGCGGGTCACCAGGGGTCAGCTGGGGATGGAGAGGATCGAGCGTCCAGGGGAAAGCACTCCTTTCCCAGGGAGGGTGGGGAGCATGGACTGGCACTTGCCTGACACCTAGCAGAGGCTGGGTGTTGGCATGCCAAGTCCTGTACTTTGGGGCACAGAGGAGGAGCAGCCAACCGGCGTGCAGCGTGTGCTGTGTGCCACTGTTGGCGTTGCGTGGTCCCCCTCTGCAGAAGAACGGAAAAAGGGCCTGGCTGAGCAACATGAACCATCCCCCATAGACGCCATCCCTGAGATGACACTTACCCGGCGCCGGATCCGTTCCTGGTGGGTTGAGTCGCTCCCCACCACCCTGCCACAAAGGGCAACTCATGGGGGCATGAAAGGGAGGGGGTCTGACCCTTGAGGAATGGCTCTGGGAGAACGTAGGAAAAGGAGACAGCTGGACGGGTCCACAGGAAGAAAAAGAATAAAAAAAACTAGAATAAGCACTACAATTAATAGTCATCTGAACTTAATCCAAAAATGTTTGTCTCTGACTTTATAGGTGTTTCCTAATGACTACCCTTTTTGAGAGGATGCTGTCCTCAGCAATGTGTCAAACAGAAGTAGGTTAGTAAATCCACACAGCATACCAAAACAGGCAGGAAAGGGCTGGCTCTTAGTAACAATGTCATGGATTGGTTTGGCTTCAGTACCGCTTCAAGGTGGCCACCTCCACAGAGGACCAAGCATACAATGCACCCAGACGAGCTGGTGCACCTTGCCAAACACTCTGCTAATATAACTCATTCCCAGCTCACAGGCCTTCATAAAAGTGAACAATCTCTGCCTTTCAGACTTTCTCCCAGTTTTTCCACACACTACTACAAGCAAGTGACTCAGAAAACAAGGAGTGTTTAAATTTGTGGGTGGGATGAATCTCACACAGACACATTAGGCAAGGGGAAAGAACATCTATTTGGTACTTTCCAGTCATACGTAGAAAGAGAATTGTAGTGCTTATTTTTTGAAGTTCATTTATGTCAACTAAACACAGATGTTTTGTGTTTGGGCAAGCACATAATGGTAATTACTGTACTGGCAGATGGGCTATCCATGCCTTTAGTATTACGAAATTGCTCCTTCGAGGCATTTGCACACCAAGAAACGGGATGCACTGGACTTTTTTTTTTTTTTTTGTTAAACTCTCTTTATCCTCCTGTGGCAGGTCTTCCGTCACCGTCCACCAACCTACCGAACTCCGGGGTCTTTCGGGGGCTTGTAGTGCCATGCGCACCCTGGCAGATCCTCAGAGCCGGTCCGGAGTTATCATCCTCAGTGGACCCCCACTTTTTCCTCTGTTTTTCTCTGTGGACTTACTCCCGAGACCCCCGGAAATGGTAACGCATGCGTGTGGAGGCGTACCACAGCTCCAGATGGGATCTCCTCCTCTCTCCCCCGAACGGCCTAGCGCCGAAGGTCCTCTGAGAGGCGCCGCTTCTCTGGCCTCCACCAGAGGGCAGCCAAGCTCCGAGGTACCTGCTGCCTCTATCCCTGAGGTAGAGGACTGCCTGTTGGCTGCCAGCTCTAGTCCTCTCCCCCCGCCCGGCCGACCTGTGACGACCCAGGCTCGTTCCCGAACCCGGGTCGCCGGCATGGTGTGGCGTCCAGCGTCTCAACCCTCTGTGCCACCGGGCCGGCCTGCACTGGACTCTTACCTCTTGCCTACATGCCATGCACAGATGCTGAACATTCACTTGGTGAGTGAGTGACTTACTGTACATGCTGCTTACCTGAATTTTCCTAATCTGTATATTACAATCTGTTTTTTGCTTATTTTGGAGTCTTTTTTTCTACGTCTTATTCTATCAGTTCTTCCCCTCCAAAATTCTGTGTATGTATGAATGACTCTGAGGTACCAGCAAATGGATGCGGTCTCTCTTTACCTAATGTGTCTATGTGAGACTGAGTCCACCCATAAATGTTTTTTTTTTTTTTTTTGGTAGACTTTATTTTTCTCCCCCGGGCCTGAACTCTCTCAGGCTACCCCAACTCATTGACTTGCCCTGCATCCACCATGGTTCTACTCTTCAGAGTGTAGCTGTCCTCCGACGATCCTGAACCAACTATCCCCCCAGCTCTGAGCCGCCTGGGGTAGGGCTGCCTCTACGTACTGGCGCTCTATCTAGAATCTAGAGCATTGGTCAGAGGGGCGGAGACAGAGGCCCGGTATTGGATGTGTGGCAGTGGTTACTGTGTTGAGCTGTCGCCTATCGGGCATGGAGGGGTTTTCTTGCTTACTTCTCCCCAGGAACTTGGACGTGCAATGACATCTGGACGGAGGAGCCATCGACGTCCGCCTCGTTCCCCCTCTTCTTTGCTCCATCTGCAGTCTGTACCTTCGGTCGCCACCAGAGGTCACTGCTGCTCCAGAAAGTCCCGGATCCCTCCCCAGGGAGGGGAGAGCTGTCCATCGGATGCTCGATCCCCTCCCTCCCTGCCGACCCCGGCACCCGAGCTAGTTCTCGAACTTGGTCAGCCATGGTGCAGGTGTATGCTCCAGCACCTCAACCCTCAGTGTCACTGGGCCGAGCACCCATAAATTCTTAACGTTCCTTGCCTACTGAGTGAATTGCCAGTAGTAGTGTGGGAGACTGGAAGAAACTCTGAAAGGGAGAGTTAGTTATGCTTTGTGGATGTCTGCAAGTGAGTGTGGTGAGTTGTGAGTGAATGATATTAAGCGGCATTTTAGCCAAGGTGAACTGGATCGTCCGAGTGCATCGTGTGTGTGGTTCTCTGGGGCTGTTCATCTTTACGGTACTGAGTGAGCCAGTCATTTTCTGCCTGTTTTGATGTGGTGTGCATTTGCTAACCTACTGCTGTTTGCTACATGGTATTTTATAACGTAGTGGAGACTTCCCTGCTATTCAGGGTTCTCTAGTTGTGTTCTTGCACTGCATGGCTTCAGCCAGACCTCTGTGAGGGAACTGCAGATGGGACATTTCCTGTCGGACACCCTCTGTTCTTGTGATCTCCCCCCTTCAGCTTTGCTTTTGTGTCCAGTAACTTGCCAAACGTCCATCAGCTGACTGCTAATCAGCACTTTGTTTTCTTCCGTTGGTGTTTAGATCCACCGGACAAGACCAAGAATCTGAATTGTTTCCGCATGGGACAGGATGGAGATATGAACTGTACTTGGAAACAAGGGCGGGACACGCTGATAAGCACCAATTACACCTTCTGCTATGAGTTGAGAACACCGTGAGTATGTACTGGCATCCACCCGGGGTGACGCAATTTATTCCTAGTGTAACGGGAGAATTACCAGTAGCAAACTGGGCACTTACCACGCCACCTTTTCTTATTCCCCATGCCAGTACAATGCCCCTGACAAGGAAGTTAAATACGTTTAATAAAGCAAAGCAGGCCAGTGCATACGACCAATATTGGTTTTTTTTTTGACATTTTGTGTCTCATTTAAAATGCTTCTGAGGATTTATTTTTTTTTTGTTCTTGAGAAGTGAATTATTTGTCTTTCTACTTACAAACTGTGCCAATCACATACGGCTTCACTAACATGGTGACGGAGTGCCCTCTGACTACCTTCACTCAGCTGTGTTTACAGACATGCTGTGTTTGGCAGTATTCTAACCTCATGTATTCTTCTCACATTCATAACTCTCTCCAGTTAGCCTGCTCAGTAGAACTGCCCGGAGAATGGAACTATATGCTAATGATGGAATCATTGGCACGTGACAATATTCAAACTGCTGCCCTCATCTGCTGCACAATCTATCAACGTCTCAGATTTCTTACTCCGCCTCACAAGTCTAGATGCCCAGGAGATCCCTCAGGTCGTTGTTGACTTATTGTGAAGTATAATTCTTTAATTATACATAATTTTCTTTCTGCTGCCTTAATTTATTGTTTAGTTTTATTCTAACGTCTAGTTTAGTTTGATTTAGCGTTTATTTCTCAGTTCCTCACAGTTCGGTATTACCGTTGAGGAACCGAGCAGTTTTATATTAGTTGAGGACTTTTCTGCTTTATTTTCTCTATTTTCGTTTAAAAAATGTTATTGTTTAGAGTTATGTTTGTCTTGTTTAAACTGCTAACCTGGTTTCTTTTCTAACCGCTAACCCGGTTAATGTGAACCGTTGTATCGGTTCCGAGAACCGCTGACCTGGTTCCAAATTTTCAAAATACATCGTTTTTTTTGGGGCCTAATCGGTTCCTGATCCAACCGCAAAAAAAAAAAAAAAAGATAATATCCTGCAGTTGAGGTTTGTCTCCTTAAAATGGAGCATTCTGAAAAACCTAAGAAAAAGACTGGTCCCCCAGGGTTTAAAAACTGTGTTAAATGTGGGGATGTGTTCGACAGAGCAGACAAGCATGACAGCTGTGTGTTCTGGAACATTTGAATTCTGACTGTGAAATCTGTAAATCTTTTCCACAGAAAACTGTAGAAAAAAGAATGGAGAGGTTGAATAAAAAGTTAGGAGGTGCTTCAGGCTCTAACCAGCCAACACCTTCAAAATCAGCGGGCTTAAAGAGACTGAGTGGGCTGGCTGACTCTCCAGTCCCCTCCAAAAAGTCAAAGAAAACCAAGTACGTTGAACCCCAGGCCAAACCTACAGGGTATTCTTCTGTGCCTCGCAGTCTGCCTACTGCTGAGGAAATTGCCAGGGCTATTAAAGTCATTGAGGCAATTCAGGGGTTTATACCTTCTCCAACCCCTCCTCCTCCAAGGGTTCAGGAGATCACTCCTCGGATCCCCAGTCTCAGGATATAGATACTGGGGAGTATGAGAAAGTATGAGTACTAAACTACAAGGAGACCAAGGCCATGCTTATGTTCAGCCCCCACAACAAAAATAAGCACCACCCCCTCATCATCTCCAACTAATGCAGTGAGCCGCTGGAACAAGTTCACTTGTTCAAGTATCTGGGGGTCATAATAGATGATACTCACATTTGCGTACCATATTGACTCTTTGATCAGGACAGTCAATACCAGGATTGGTGTCCTGTACAGGCACAGTCAACACCTCTCTCTGGGGGCCCTCCACCTCTCAGTCCACAGTTCAATTATATCTACTATTGATTATGGACTAGTGGTCTATGGGGCACCAACAGATACAACGCTCAAGAGGGTTCAGACTGCGCTCAACAAAGCCTGCAGACTCACCCTGGATGCTGAGCATGGCACTCACACCTGTACTCCGTACGAACGCGAAAACTGACTGTCATTAAGAAACAGGGTCAAGTTCCAGACTTGCATCCTAGGGAAGAAGGCTCTATTGGGTAAAACACCACCTTGTGTAGGCAATTTGATCAAGGCAGCCAACTCGCTACAGGTCACCAGAGGGAGGATTAGATGGGCCTTGGCTATCCCTTTCCGTCGCACCTCACTTGGACAACGTGCATTTGCCTTCCAGGCCCCACTGTGGATGAATAAACTCCCTGGGCACCTCTTGGCCACCAATTGTCTGGCACAATTCAAAACTGACCTCAAACAGCACCTAATAACACACTCTAAATGCACCTGCCCCTGAGTCCAGCCACACCTGCTCTTTCTGCCCCCCCCCCGGAAGCACTAGGCAGGCCTCAGGGTACCCCCCTCCCACTGTCCCTTCTCATGACTTGCCTCAGCAATCAGCCTGTGTCATGTTCCTTTGGCACCCGCCACCCCACCCTCCCCCAACTCACAGTCCCGTGAGTTTCCCTAACAGTCACTACTAATGCAGGCTGCCTGACCATGCCCCCTCACACCCCACCTTTTACTTTAGCATATCTTCTCCACTCAGCCTCCCTTCACCCCACCATCTATCCCTGTACCTTATTGCCCTTCTTCCCCCACCCTTCACCTCCACCGCAGTACTTACCTCTCTCTCGTACCTCATTTCTTCACCCCACTGCCAGCTATCCCCGTCCCTCTGAACTACTGACAAGGCACTCTGTGGCTGCTTATTCCCCCCCACCCTCATAAAGTTTTTTTTTTTTTTTTTTTATTTTAACTTGTACCTATGTTTTGAGTTATTCTGTAAGTTCTGAATCCAAGCTGTCTCGTTCATTGTAATGTACCTTTGCTTTCTCCTATTGTTCTTTGTTTTTCAATCTGTGACGTGGAACCTTTGTAAAAGAGCTTGCACTCAAAGGTCTTTTCGGAATCACTAAATAAAAAAAAGTAAAAAAAAAAAAAAAAAAGATAGAGAAAGATGATAGTGAGCCCATGGAACCGGAAAGTTCACCAGAGCAGGACTTTGACTCTCCTCCTAGGCCTGAGGAATTTTCCTCTCACTTTTCTTTTATGAGGAAAATAGTAGATGGAGAGGAGGCAGAATACATGGAAATGATGGGGTTAACACCCACTAAAAAGATTTCTCTGCCTATCAATAAATTCTTTAAGAAGGATTTATTCACAATCCTGCAGAACCCTAACTCTGTCACGCCTCTGGATAAGAAGGCTGACAAGAAGTACCAACTGGACAGGAAAGGGGCTGAATTTCTCTGTTCTCACCCTAATCATCAGGGTATAGTCCAGTAGGCAGCTGGTGAGAAGGCGAGGGTTCCTTTATCCGCTCACCCTCCTGAGAAGGATTCAAGAAAAATGGACAGCATGTCAAAAAAAGGGTACTTGGCTGCTTCTCTGGGGGTCAGACAAGCTAATTACCAGGCCTACGCCGCACAGTATCAGAAGACACTGTGGCAGTCTATTTTGGCCATGTCAGAGAAGGTTCCCTCTCCTATCTCTGTTGACCTAGCAGAAACAGCCAGATTTGGAATGGAAGCATCTTAATACCAGTTCCAGATGACAGCAGATGCCATTGATAACGCTGCTAGGATTAGGGCTCTGACTGTAGCCCTGAGAAGGTTTGCTTGGCTAAGGGCTACAAGTCTAACACAGGACACTCGGGCTAAGGCTATGGACTTTCCTGTTCACGATCATTCTCTCTTTGGCAAACAGACCGAAGAGTATATGAAAAAGGTGGATGAATACAAAACCAGCTATAAGAGTAATTCATCCAAAGACAGGCCTTCTACTTCTTATAGGCCTTACGGAAGGGGAGGTAGAGGAAGGTCCTATGGTAGGCCCTTCTGTTAGCCTCACACTGTTTCACAGCTGCAGCCATACCCACAGCAGACTGGGTATTATAGGGCCAGAGGCAGGAGGGGCTCCAGGAGGGGTTCCCAATCCGCCCAGGCTCAGGCCCCACCGAAACAAAATCCCTGACTCTTTTGCCAAGGCTGCCTCCCTAATACCAGTAGGGGGCAGACTGGCTCACTTCTTTCAGGCCTGGCAGGCCATAACCACAGACAAGTGGGTATTGGAATTAGTGAGCCAGGGACTTTCACTGAGTTTCAGGTCCTTCCCTCCTCTGAAGTCAAGGCTATTCAAACCAGCCTCCCTTCTTGAAGAACAACTCCTGGAAAAGGAGGTTCAAACCCTGCTCATCATAAAGGCAGTGGAGCAGGTGCCAACCCTTCAGAGGGGCAGAGGGTTTTACTCCTGGTATTTTCTTACCAAAAAGAAAATTGGGAGTGGCGGCCTATTCTGGACCTAAGGCATCTGAACAAATACCTGGCAAAGCCAAAGTTCAGGATGATGACCCTACCTTTAATTTTACCTGTCATCCAGCACAGGGAGACTGGCTGACATCTCTAGACTTAAACTATGCATATTTCCACATCCCCATAAGGGAGTCTCACAGAAAATATCTCAGGTTCAGACTCCTTTCAGGTCATTACCAGTTCTCAGCCCTGCCCTTCGGTCTCACCTCAGCACCAAGGGTATTCACAAAATGCCTGGCAGTGGTAGTGGCATTCCTATAAGAACTAGGAATTACAGTTTTTGCCTATCTCAATGACTGGCTAATAGTGGGAAAGTAATTTCAGCAGGTGCAAGCACACCTGGAAATAACAAAAAATCTGTTACAGTCTCTGGGCTTCCTGCTAAACCAGGAAAAGTCCATTCTCACACCGGTCCAAGTCCTGCATTTTATTGGAGCAGAACTGAATACTTTAAAAGGAAGAACTTTTCTTCCAGAGGACAGAGTTCAGTCTATACTGCAACTGACTGCCTCATTCAAGTTGGGAAAGCCATGTCCAGCAAGAAGATGCTTGCAAATACTGGGACACATGTCTGCAGCAACAGGAGTGGTCCTGGGAGCAAGTTTTCGAATGAGGGACATTCAGTTTCATCTACAGGCACACTGGTGCAAAAGAAAAGACCATGTGTCAAAACTGATCCCTGTAACAAAGTCAGTGATCCAGTCCCTGCAGTGGTGGACAGATATCCACAATCTAAGGGCAGGAGTTCCTTTCCAGAGGGAAAATCCCTCAGTCGTCCTTACAACAGATGCTTTTCTGTTAGGATGGGATGCTCATATAGGAGAGTACACTACCCATGGCACTTGGTCAAGTGTGGAGTCTCTCCTCCCTATAAATCTGGTAGAGCTCAGAGCAGTGTTTCTGGCTCTAAAAAGTTTTTCCCAGTTAATACAGGACAAGGTGGTGCAGGTCAGAACAGACAACACCACTACAGTGTTTTACATAAACAAGCAGGGGGGAACAAGGTTGGATCCCCTGTGCACAGATGCCATGAAAATCTGGGAACTCGCTTACTCTCTAAAAGCTTCCTTGCAAGCCATTCATGTGCCAGGCAAGGACAATGCCCTGGCAGATGCTGTAAGCAGGATCAACCAGGCACATCATGGATGGTCTCTGAACAGACAGGTACTGGACTCAGTGTTCAGAAGATGGGGCACTCCAGAGGTAGATCTCTTTACCTCTCACGAGAATCACGTTGCCCCTGTTCTGTTGCAGGCCACCTGTCAGGGGCACAATTCCCCTGGATGCCCTGGCCTCGGACTGGTCAGAAAAGCATCTATATGCCTTTCCTCCCTTCCCTCTCATCTTCAGAGTGCTACTCAAACTCAGGTCACAGCCTGCATCCATGATTCTGATCGCACCAGATTGTGCCAGACAGTCATAGTATCCCCTCCTGCTGTCAATGTCTGTGTCCACACCAATTCTCCTACCCAGGAGGCACAACCTATTAACTTCCCGCCAAGGGAAGATATCCTGTAGCCGAACCTCAGGTCTCTCAGACTCGAGGCCTGGCTCTTGAGGACTTGGAGTTTGCAAATTTGCAACTTTCCCAAGCTGTTTTGGATATCCTAAAAGGATATAGAAAACCATCTACTAAGAAAACCTATAGTGCAAAATGGAAAAGGTTTTCTGTTTGGTGTGATGCCAAACATGTTTCTCCTTCTCTGGCAGAGATCCCACTATTATTGGAATATCTTACTGAATTGCTCTCTCAAGGCCTCAAACATACATCCCTGAAGGCGCACTTGGCATCAGTTTCAGCTTTTATCTCAGCAGGGAAAACGGTTTCCCTTGCATCTAACCCTAATTTCAAAAAATTCTTTAAAGGGTTAGCCCATTTACATCCTCCTATTCTATTAAAGAACCAGTCCCAGTATGGGATCTGAATATTTGCATTGCTCAGCTTATGAAACCTCCATTCGAGCCAATGTCATCAGCACATTTGCAATATATCACATGGAAAACTGTGTTAGCGGTGGCAATCACTTCTGCTAGAAGAATAAGCGAGTTACAAGCATTGTGTGTGGAAAAGGATTATTTATCTTTTCATAATGATAAAGTAGTAATTCCGTACTAACAGAAGATTTCTTCCTAAGTTGGTTTCTGATTTCCACTTGAATCAGTCCATGACACTTCCAGTCTTCTTCACAGAACATGCCAGTTCAGGAGAGTGCAGGCACCACAGTCTGGATGTTAAAAGGGCATTGAGTTATTTTCTAACTCACACCAAGGATCACAGAGCTGATAAACAGCAATTTTTTCTCACTTATGGGGATGTGGGAAAGGGCACTCCAGCCTCTAATAGATCAATCTCTTGCTGGATAGTTCAGTGCATTCAGTTTTGTTACACAAAATCTGGAAAACAGGCCTCAGGGCCCATTCTACTAGGGGCACAGCTGCTTCTATAGCAGCTTCTAGAGATATCCCCTTATTGGAGATCTGTAAAGCAGCTACCTGGAGGTCAGTACACACCTTTACTAAACGTTATAGTTTGGACTTGCAGTTCAGAACTGATGCCAGGTTTGGTATAGCAGTCATGCAGAACCTCTTTCCTAAGTAGGTTATCTGCCCACCTCCAAAGGTATTGCTTTGAAGTCTGCAGAGAGCTATGAATATGAGAAGAATACTTGGGGTTAGAAGAAAATATTACCTTAATCTTTTTTCTTCCAATGTATTCTTCCATATTCATAACTCTCCCTCTCTACCTCCCCTTCCAGAACCAGAGCCTCTGAATGGGCTTCTTACTTGGCAGTCCCAAACACAGGCACACTTACCTTATCCTGTGGGGGTTGTTTTTTTACTTACCTTTCTTTTTCCCAGGGGATTCTGGGTTTTTCAGGTAGGTCTGATACCACTGTCATTAATATCAGTGGTAGGGGTAGTTATAGAACAGAGTTATCTGTATCAAGTAGTTTTTTTAGCTTAAGTCACTTTAGTTAGGTTGCCTTGTGGGCTTCCTAGAAATCTGAGACGTTGATAGCATATGCAGCAGATGAGGGCAGCAGTCTGAATATTGTCACGTGCCAGTGATTCCATCATTAGCATATAGTTTCATTTCCGGGCAGTTCTACTGAGCAGGCTAACTGCAGAGAGTTATGAATATGGAAGAATACATTGGAAGAAACAAGATTACTAAGGCGAGTCATTTTTTCTTTCTGCTGCCACATGTGGTGTGCTGCAATTGGGTGGTGTAGCCACACACTAGGGCTGTGATGTATTGCAGGTGGTTTGGCTCCTTCCCCCCAAACCCGATTCTGGTGTGTGTCAGTTTTTAAAAAATCTCTCCCCCCCAACCTTGATTCTGTTGCCTCATTTTTGTTTTTCTTTTCATACCAGTTGTTATCCTAGAGAGCCAGACTGTATGTGCCTTCTGCTCCATTCTTCACAGCACCCCTGACTGTCCCGTTCCTCCCTCTGAACTGGGGTGGGGATGGCTCGGTCCCCTGTGAATTCATAGTCTGCTCCTTTTCCACCTGTTTTTCCACCAGGGGCTGCGACGAGCATGGACAGTATATGTGCATGGAGGCGCCCATGCATTCCAGAACCATGTCCCTGTCCCCCCTCCCAGACTTGCGTCTTGGCCTACTTGTGTGTTGGTGCTACCACCAGGCATCTACCTGGTGGCAGCCAAATGCTGGGAAGCCCACCACCCAAGCCTGAGAGAAGAGAGCTGCCTGACAGCTGCTCAGCCCTCTCTTGGCCCTCCCCCTACTTGCTGGCTGCCAGTGGCCTGAGTTTGTTCCCGAACTTGAGTCACCAGCGTGGAGGGAAAAGGTAAGACATAGACAGTGCTTCAGTCCTGTCTGCTACGGAGTCAAGCGTGTCTCTCATTTTTGTAGTCTGCCCTGCTAGCTCCTTCTGCGGACTTCTCCCCCCACCCACCCAGGCAAGCAGTGGGGTGTATTCATGCAGAATACAAATGCACACAGCATTTCAGCTGCTTGCCGCCGGGGTGGCTCTGCACAGCTGAGTGGGTCTGCACCTGGCACTTCCAGATTACTGCATCTGGATTAGAGCAGCTGTTGTGAACTGCTCAGTGGCACACTAAAGTAGGTGTTAATGCCCTTCCACCACCAAAGTTACCAGAACACTCCACCATGCTGTCAGCAAAGCCTATGCAAGCTAGTTGCCGCCCCCAATCCCTGTTTGCAAAGTACATAAATGGAAGGTTCACTTCTGGTGACGTGTGTGCTAATCATTCGGTGTGTATGTTTTTATTTTAACAGACGGAGCGAGGTCAGAAAACAGTCAGACCCACAGGGGCACACACAGGTGACAGTGAAACGATCAGACCTGATAAAAACTAGCACGTATACCATTTGGATTGAAGCCAGCAATGCACTGGGAAAAACAGCATCTGATGACGTAACGGTTGACATAGATAAAATCGGTATGGAGGGAGTTAATATTTTTTGCTCTCTGGCTTTTTCTGCATATTTGGTGTATTGGCTATCTTTTCTTAACACATCTAGGCAGTTCTGTAAGCTGTGAAAATGATACAGATGGAGAAAGCAAAAAGCTGTTTTCTGTTGAATTGCAGTGTCTGTAGCAGAAGAACAGATCAAATGCTGAGTGAGCTGTTTATAGGGCAGGTGTGGAATGTATGGAATGGAGTGTAGGTGTTGACTGGAGAGTAGGTGTTGAATGAGCTGACTATAGGATAACTGTTGAATGAACCGACAGTATGCTAGATGTTTAATAAACTGGCCATAGGACAACTGCTGAATGAATGGATTGTAGGGTACATGTAAGTAATAAGCCACGACAGGGTGTTCATTAAAGGATTTTAATGCATGCTTCAGTGGCTTGCTAAGGCACAAGGCTAAAGGCAGAGTGTCCTTATGCCCTGGGATGTGCATTTAAATCCTTTAATGCACACGCTGGAGTGCCTTATCACACTTATAAAATTAAACTGGCCACCACCATGAAGAGTGTACAATACATTACTTCTAAAACTGAAACAAGAAGTCCCTATTAATGAATAAAATGGCATATTTGAGCAATAAATTAACTAGTACTTTGCAGTAAAAGTATTTATTCAAACAACATGAAGTCTTGCTATATTCTGACTATTGCAGTTAGCCCCAGCACTCAAACTGCCCCAGAGAGTAGAGGGTTAATTTTCTATGCAGAGCATAGAATGTTGAGCTCGAGCTCGGTTCAAACCTCTGTCTGCTGCACTTTGAAGCGCACATGTCAGATTCTGTACTCTGCATAACTGAACGGCTGCTCTGGAGATTTCTTTTTTTCTCACAGTTCGTAAGTCTGTTAAAGTCCTCGGTTTTACCGATTATTTTTCGCAAGTTTCGGTTCAGATCTCTGTCTGTGGTACAGTAAGTACTAGGTAGTGAACTATTCATAGTAAACTAGTGGAAATTGTAAAAATTGATTTTTCCACCGGTTCAGCTGAACATGCTGTTTAGTGATTTATATATTCTGTCTTTGTTTTTAAACTTAGAGTGTGGTTACCGGTCCTTATCGATTTAAAAAAAAAAACAAAACTGCATTTTCTTGTGTTTTTTTTCCAATACCCGTGACACAGTTAGAAACCGATAAGGGTGTCTTGCCTGGTTGTTTGCCATAAAAGAGTAAGTTTCTGGTTAGGATGGCTATGTCTGAGAAGTGTGTGTGGGGAGGTCTTTGCTAAGGCTGATCCTTAGCAAAGACACCACCTGTGTTTAGTGTCTGGGGTTTGACCACTTCGATTCAGACTGCCAAATGTGTAAAAAAAATTTCCCTAAGTCTATCCTGGAAAAAAAGATCAGGTAGGCTCAGGGATAAGGAGGTTGTGAAGTCCACTGACCCGGATGGCCAGCCCGGTTCAGTTTCGACCGAACCTGAGGTAGTGCCCTCTGACCAGGGCGATACTTCTTCAGGCAAGAGGAGAGCTGATCCTGAGGGATCGGTTCCTACAAAAAGGAAAGAAAAATCATCCGGTTCGGTCCCAAAGACCCATTTCCGACCGCTGAAGAGATTGCCAAAAGCGATAAGGGGATTGTAGAATTGCTTCGCTCCAGTCTGCTTCGATCCGCGCCTTCTGGCAGGCGCTTGGTTCGGTTGGTTCCTCCGGTTCAAGATTATGCCCCTGAAGAGTTCTATGAACCGAGTTTGGAGGGGGATGAAGATTATGAAGATGATGATGACGATGGTGTGGGAGGTCTGGTTGAGCCCATTGAACCGGATATCTCCCCAGACAGGCCTTCTGGTGTTTCCCCTCCTAGGTTTTGAGTCCCCTTCCCACTACATGTTTTAAATGAAAGTGGCAGAAACCCCCAGCTCCCTGTGGAGGAAGCTGTAGAGGAACAAGAGGAACCTGATTATGTGGAGATGATGGACATCCCAGAGTCCACGAGACTGTCTGTTCCCCTTCGTAAGTCTTTTGGGAAACAGACACAAAAGATTTTAAAAATTCCAAATTCTGTACCTCCTGTTGACAGAAGGAGGGACAAAAGGTACACGTTATCAGGTTCTGGTACAGAGTACTTGTATCAACAGTGCAGCCATGTTGGGGTTGTGCAGGCTGCAGCCTGTGATAAGGCCTAATCTGACTTTACCCCAGATAAAGATTCTAGGAAGCTGGATGCCATGGCAAAGAAACAGTACATGGCATCCGCCTTGGGACTCAGGTAGGCTAATTATATGGCCTATGCAGCCAGGTACCAGAAGTACAGGTGGGACACTGTACTGACACTGGCTAAGCAGGCTTCCTTCCAGCTAGCCTCTGAGCTGGAGGGGGTGGCTGCTGATGGGACTGAGGCATATAAGGTACAGTTCCATGCTGTTGTGGACTCCAATGATGTGTTTTCTAGACTCATGGCTACATCTGTGGCTCTTCGGAGAATGGCTTGGCTCAAATGTGCTAGTCTCTCACAGGACACCCAGGCTAAGGCCATGGATTTCCCTGTGGTGGGTAATTCTCTGTTTGGGTAGCAGACAGAGAATTACATGAAAAAGATGGATGAGTATAGGACCACCTGCAGGAGTGCTCAGGCCAAAGAGAGGCAGGCAACTCCTCACAGGCAGCAGTCTAGGGGCAGGGGCAGGCCTTTTCACAGGCCTTTCTACCAAGTACGGGCCTCTTCTTCCTTTTCCCAGAGGGGGTTCTTCAGAGGGAGAGGCAGAAGGGGGATGAGCAGGGCTGCATCCATCCCACAACCTAAGGCTCCTGCCAAGCAGACACCCTGATGTGTCAGCCTGGGTCGACTCCCCCATTCCTGTAGGAGGCAGGCTGGCTTACTTCGTCCAGGACTGGATGTCTGTTACCTCAGACAAGTGGGTGCTGGAGGTGGTAAGCCAGGGGCTGGTTCTCAGCTTCAAGAAATTTCCAAAGCTGAGGGCCAGATCTTTTCCACCTGCAAGCATCTCTGAAACCATTGACCTAGTAGCAGGAGGTAGAGGTTTCATTTCTACTGGCTCTAAAGGCTGTAGAGAGAGAGTTCCTACATTGCACAGGGGCCAAGGTCTGTACTCCAGGTACTTCCTTACCCCAAAAAAGACAGGGGAGTGGCGACCCATCCTAGACTTAAGATACCCGAACAAACATCTTTTAAAACCAAAATTCAAAATGGTGACTCTGGGAATAATCCTTCCCTCTCTGAGGCCAGGGGACTGGCTAGCCTCCCTGGACTTAAAAGATGCCTACTTTCACATTCCCATCAGGTGCTCCCACAGAAAGTACCTCAGGTTCGAATTGCCTTCAGGCCATTATCAGTTCAAAGATATACTCTTCGGCCTGACATCGGCTCCAAGGGTATTCACAAAATGCCTAGCAGTAGTAGTGGCCTTTTTAAGAAGGAAAAATATTTCCATACCTGGACGACTGGCTCATTGTGGGTCAGTCCCCAGACCAAGTCAAGTCAGACCTTCAAGTGACTCAGCAAGTACTCACTTCCCTAGGATTCCTTCTCAATCTTCCCAAGTCATTTCTCGAGCCTGTACAGCTCCTCACCTTCATAGGGGCAGAGCTGGATACAGTCAAAGCAAGAGCTTTTCTTCCCCTGGAAAGGGCAAGGGCTATTGTAGAGGTGACTTCTTCATTCCACCTTCTGGTCTGTCGGCCAGCAAGGCACTTCCTTCAACTTCTCGGCCACATGGCAGCTTCTACAGCAGTGGTCCAAGGGGCCAGATTTCAGATGAGGGACATTCAGTTTCACCTGAGGGCCTTTTGGTCTCAGAAGAAAGATTCTCTAACCAAACTAGTTCCAGTGACCCAAACTCTGATCAGGCTCACCAATGGTGGCAGGATCAGGGCAACCTCAGGCAAGGAGTCCCATTCGTCACTCAGTCTCATTTTGAGGTCCTAACCACGGATGCTTCTCTATTGGGGTGGGGAGCCCATCTGGGGGCTCTCACAGCCCAGGGACTGTGGTCCCCTCAGGAATCCCTTCTTCATATCAATCTCTTGGAAGTCAGGGCAGTCTTTCTGGCCCTGCAAGCTTTCTCTCAGTCAGTGCTGAACAAGGTGGTTCAGGTCAGGACGGACAACACCACCACCATGTGGTACATCAACAAGCAGGGAGACACTCGGTCCACGGCCTTGTGCACGGAAGCCATGAAACTGTGGTCCCTAGCTTATTCTTTGCAGATCTCTCTGATAGCAGTCCACCTTCCAGGGAAAGACAATGTGCTAGCAGAAACATTGAGCAGGATCTCCCAGGGCCATCACGAATGGTCCCTGGACCCTCTGGTGCTGAAAGTGATTTTTTTGAAGGTGGGGCACTACAGAGATAGATCTCTTTGCAGCCCCATACAATCACCAACTTCCTCTGTTTTGTTGCAGACCCCCAGCATTGGGCTCAGTCCCTCTGAATGCTCTGATTTTGAACTGGGAAGGGAAATTTCGATATCCCCCCCCCCCCGTCTACTATTCAAGGTTCTGGTCAAGGTAAGGTCACAACCTTGCAAAGTGATTTCTGATTGCTCCAGACTGGGCCAGGCAGCCTTGGTACCCCTGTTACTGTCCCTAGCAGTCCATCTTCCCTTGTCTCTTCCTAGAAATTACAACCTGTTAACCTCCTCTCAGGGGAGGATTTGGTACCCCAATCTTCGGTCGCTCAATCTCAAGGCACGGCTCTTGAAGAGTTAGAGTATGCAGATTTGCATCTGTCCCAAGGGGTTCTGGATATTCTCAAAGCCTCTTGAAAGCCTGCCACCGGAAAACTTACATCTCCAAATGGAAAAGATTCAGTATTTGTGTTCCAAGAAGCATATATCCCCAAACACTGCTGAATTGTCTACAGTTCTGGATTATATGGTTCATCTTAATGGCCTAGGCCTCAGACCAGCTACTCTCAAAGTACATTTGTCAGCTGTTTCTGCTTTTCTGTCAGCAGGAAAGCCTTCCTCACTGTCATCTTACCCTGTATTCTGTAAATTTTTCAAGGGATTGCTTCATACCAATTCCCCCTTTAGGGATCCTACGCCTGCTTGGGATCTTAATGTTTGCATTGTTCAGCTTATGCAACCCCCTTTTGAGCCTTTGTCTTCAGTAGAGCTTAAGTACTTGACTTGGAAAACTGTGTTCCTGGTAGCTATTACCTCTGCCAGGCATATCAGTTAATTGCAAGCTCTGTCAGTGGAGCCTGATTTTATCTCATTCCATAGAGATAAGGTAGTCCTTAGAACCAACAGAAGGTTCTTACCCAAAGTGGTTTCAGATTTTCATCTGAACCAATCCATGTCTCTTCCTGTGTTCTTCACTGATCATTCTTCTTCATGAGAGAGAAGATTACACAGTTTGGATGTTAAAAGGGCTCTTAGCTACTACAGTGAGCATACTAAGGCACTTAGGTTTGACTCCCTCCAGTTGTTCTTCACTTATGGTGAGGTGGGGAAGGGTTAACCTGCTGGAGATTCCGAGGATTAGTCTGAATTCATCTGGGGCTCGGGCTTTTGTTTGTTGCCGCAACCCTTTGGAATTCTATTCCACGTCAGCAATGGGAGTGCAGGGCCGTGGGGAGCGTTAAGCAGGCACTGAAGACTTTTCTGTGGGACAAAGCTTTTCCTGATTTTCTATGATTTTATTCATATTTACTGTTTTATTGAATCTGTTGTATTTGTGAAGCGCCTTGAAATTTTGAAAGGCGCTATATTAAATAAAGCTATTATTATTATTATTTCTACGTGAACTATTGCTAGGTGGATTGTTTCTTGTATACAATTCTGCTATGAAAAGCTAGGCAAAGTACCCCCCTCAGGCCTGAGGGCTCATTCGACTAGAGGTACACAGTTGCTTCCCTGGCTGCTGCCAAGGATATACCATTGTTAGAGATATGTAAAGCAGCCACCTGGAAAACAGTCCATACATTCACCAAGCATTACTCTCTGGATATCCAGGCTAGGAGTGATGCTCGGTTTGGTACAGCAGTACTGCAGAGCCTATTCCCAAAATAGGTTCCGTTCCTCCTCCATGGAGGTACTGCTTGGCAGTCTGCATATTGTCAGAATACAGCAAGACTTCATGTTGTTTGAAGAAAAAATTACTCACCTTAGTAATTGTGTTTCTTCTAATGGAGTCTTGCTGTATTCTGACCTCCCCCCTGCCTCCCCTCTCAGAACCTGGTTTTTGGGAAGTGGGCTGGCAGCTGCAGTGTTGCACCACAGAGGTGCACTTGGCACTCCCCCTTTTTAGAGTGGGGTACTGGGTTATGTTGTATTGTTTTTTAATAGTTATAGTTGTTCACTACCTAGTTCTTCTTTTGGATTTCTTGACTTATCTTTTGGGATCCAAAATATTTGGTTGCCCTTTGGGCTAGTAATTTTGCAATTTCTACACAGTAGGTGTAGCTAGTTAATATTAGCTCATAAGAATCTGACGGTTACACTGGGAAGTGCAGCAGACAGAGGTTTGAACCGAGCTTGAGCTCAATGTTCTATGCACTGGCATAGAGTTAACTCTTTCCTGTCTGGAGCAGTTCAAGTGATGGGGCTAACTGCATATTGTCAGAATACAGCAAGAATCCATTGGAAGAAATACAATTACTAAGGTGAGTACTTTTTTCTTAGAGGGCAAGTGTTGGATGAATGGACTGGAAGGTTGGTATTGAATGAACAGATCAGACGGGAGATGTGGAAAGAATGGACAGGAAGCTTGGTGTTCAATAAATTGACAGGGAGGTTGGTGTAGAATGAACAGACCATAGGATTGGTATTGAATTAACGGACCGTAGGATTGGTATTGACTGGAGGGCAGGTATTGAATGAATGGACCGGAGGGTTGGTATCGAATTAATGGACTGTAGGGTTGGTGTTGAGTAAATGGATTGTAGGGTTGGTGTTGAAAGAATGGACTGTAGGGTAGGTGTTGAATGTTTACACCATCTGCTGGGTGTGGAATGAAATGAGCAGCCCACTCAAGGGCTGTACAAACAAGGACTCATGGTGGTCAGAGAATTGAGCTCCTTGGGGAGGGTGGTGGTGGTCAGGGAGACTTTTTAGGGTACAAAAGGGCTGGTTACGGGAGTTGATGCCGCCACATCAGTCAAAGTGCCTTTGTCCCCTCCAGTGAGGGATGCCCCCTCTTGCCACCTGTTCTACCACCGCCCCTTGGGAGTGGCTGTTCCATCACGCACGTGGAGGTTGTTTGTGGCCCACCTTCCTGATCTAAGTGGAGCTGTTCAGTCACTCTCCCAGAGGCAGTGAAAGCTGACATGCTGACATTCTTTCAAGCTGTCTCAAACCAGCTGCTATTGGCAGTTCTGAGAGTGCTGTATCTCAGCACTTAGAACAACATCACAGGACACAGTAGCTTACCAGAGTATTTTTTAATTTTTAATTTTCAAAACCATCTTGTGTGACAAATGCCTTTTTTTTTTTTTTTTTTTTAAGCCGGGCTTCCACAGGTTCCTCAGACTAGGGGTAGCTTCTAGGGGCAGGTACCACACCCACTGGCATCAGGAAAATATGCTGATGTTTTGGAGTCAGGTGACTCCTTCCTCAGAGCTAAGGGGCCCCTGGCCTGTGGAGCCTCTGGAAGCCTTGCTGAAATGTTCCGGAGTATTAGCAGCTGGTAGCACTACGAATATCCACTAATATAGATTAGACAATTGAGCAGTGAAGAACATTTTTGCACAAGACTGCTTCTAGATGTTGCCAGAAGACATGGTTTGTCACACTTGGTGGCTTTTAAAAGATAAACGATACACTGGGAAGGCTACTGTGTCCTGTGATGTTTTCTGAGTGCTGATAGACCTAGTTTGCAGGTAACTGTGACAGCTGGTGATAAGTTGAATTTCCCTACTGTCTTACACTAATACCAGGTCTCTAAGTGATATAAGAAAAATCAGTATGACTGGAACAGAATTGTTTTGAGAACTTGCTTGTTCTAACACCAGTGATGCTCGGAATATTCCTAACTTTATGCAGTAAGCCTGAGGGGTTAGGCTGCCCAGAGAGATAGAACACATGCAAATGATGGAACACTTTGCACGTGAGCATCTTTCAAACACTGCCTCTACTAACTGCCTGTATTCTAAACCTCTTCAGATTTTTCTCTCCGCCTGAAGAGTCTGGTCGCTCGGAGTCTCATTCGTCCACTTTCTCCTGCATGAAGAAAACTTCTAAATGCTACTGTTTGTTTTGTATTTGTTATCTAGTTTACAGTTAAAATTTGTTAATTTTTCCTGTTCCTCTCGGTTTGGTATAACCGTGGGGGAACCGGGTTAGTTTCTGTTCAAATCGGGGTTCTCTGATTAAAGAACCGACTTAGTTGTATATTTAAAACTTGTTTTATTTAATTTTTTGTAACCGATAATTCTCGGTTACCTGAACCACTGACCCGGTTCCATACCGCTACATCGATTCGGTTCCGGAACCGACCATTTTAAAAAAAAAAAAAAAGCTTTTGTTATTAGTGGTTAGGTTTTTTCTTTTTCCAAAACATCATGTCTGAGAACCCCAAAAAGCGAACCGGTGAACCCGGCTTTAAGAACTGTTCCCAGTGTGGGGAAGTATTTGCTAAAGCAGATAAATACATTTTAAGTGTGATATGTCTGGGTTTTGACCACCTTAAAGAGGAATGTGAAGTATGTAAAACATTCCCAGATAAAACTCTGGAAGCTGGCCCAGTGGCGCTGAGGGTTGAGGTTCTGGACGCCACACCAGCAACCCAGGTTCGGAATGAGCCCGGGATGCTGAGGGTCGGCAGGGGAGGGTAGGGATTGAGCGTCCGGAGGACAGCGCTCCCTCCCTGGGGTGGGGGTTGGGGGTTCACGCTCCCACAGTCTAGTGGTCTCTGGTGGAGCCGGGTGCTCACAGCAGTCGGGAGCCAGGAAGAGTGGGGATTGCCAGGGAGGTGCTCCTATGGGCGTGCTCGGGAGCAAGCGTGCAATGCGCTGGAGTGCATTGCACTTCCCAGCCAATGGGGGAAAACAGTGGAAAAATTCCCTACCTCTGGGTGAGGCGACGGGACCATCAGTTGCCCCGGCCACATGCCCAGTGTCGGCTGCATCTCCCTACTCTCCCCTTGGAGACTCACGGGCCTCTCCTCCGGGCCGGGAGAGCCCAGGGTCCTGATTCCAGTGTAGCAATGTGAGTGCGGTTCAAATGGGTGGTGGACCCCAGGAGCAGAGCATGGATCCCTGAGAGATGCCCTGGTTAGATAGGTGCATAAAGAGATTAAAAAAAAAAAACTCAGGAAAAACGCCTTGAAAGGCTCAAGAAAAAGTCTGTAAAGGGTCCCTCTGGCTCTGACCAGCCAATACCTTAAGAATCTGTGGCTGAACCCACATCTGCTTCTGCTCCTGAGATGGTCGAAAAGGGCACAAAATGAACTAATGAACCGACTGACTCCCCGGTTCCTTCTAAAAAAAGTAAAAAGCTAAAGCACACAGAACCCCCACCTGTCAAACCGGGGACTTCTGTGCCTGCTATTCCTGTACCAACGGCCCAAGAAATTGCTCAGGCCTTTAAAATAATCCAGTCTTTACAGGCAGTAGTTCCACCTCAGCAGCCTCCTGCCCCTCCCTGGGGTCCCCAGGCTGGTAGCAGTGTGCATCCACCTCCTCAAGACAGAGGGGATCAGTTTGATGATGAAGAAGAAGAAGAAGAGGAATGATGATGATGATGATGATGATGATGATGATGATGATGATAATACAGCGAGGAGAAGGGACCAATCGAACCAGAAGTGTCCCCTGAACAGGACTTCGGTTTGCCTCCAAGGGTGACTGAGGATTTCCATCCTATTTTACTTTTATAAGGAGTATGGCAGATGCACTAGACATCTCCACTACTGAGCAAGTTGAGGATGAAGAGGAGGTAGAGTACTTGGAGATGATGGGGCTGACACCCACAAAGGCTCTTCTTCTACCGGTGTACACATTTTTTAGAGGATGCCTTAAAGATTCTCCAAACACCGAATTCCACTCCTCCCATAGACAGGAGGATGGACAGAAAATACCAGTTGGAGAGGGAGGGAGCTGACTTTCTCTTCTCCCATCCAGGCCATCGGGGGGTAATTCAGCAAGCTGCTTGCGACAAGGCCAGGGTCCCTCTGTCCTCACATCCTCCAGACAAGGACTCCAGAAAAATTGATAGCATGGCCAAAAAAGGGTACCTATTGGCCTCTCTGGCTATGTGTCAGGCTACCTTCCAGGCATTTGCTGCCCAGTACTAGAAGTCACTGTGGCAGTCAGTCCTGGCTATGTCCCAGAAAGCTCCCTCGCCCTTGTCAGATGACCTGGCTGAAACTGCCAGATTTGTGTTAGAGGCAGCTAAGTACCAATTCCAAACTGCTGCTGACACCAGTGACACTGCAGCCAGATGGATGGCGAATACGGTGGCACAGAGGAGGTTTGCATGGCTCAGGGCCACAAACCTTACTCAAGATACCCAGTCTGAGGCCTTGGATTTTCCTCTAGAGGGAAACTCCCTCTTTTGGGAGTCCACTGTAGTATACATGAAGAAGGTGGATGAGTATAAGGCCACTTACAGAAGCAACTCTGCCAAAGAGAGAGCGTCACCATCCACCAGGCCTTATGGAAGGGGAGGCCGGGGCAGGTCTTTGTATACCAGGCCCTTCATCCAGCCAGTGGCCTTACCCCAGTACCAGCAGTATCCACAACAGGGATACTCCAGGGGCAGGGGAGGGGGGGGGCTCGAGGCGAGGATCCCAAGCTCAGCCTCAGCCACAATCAAAACAGACCCCCTGAGCCACAGACCGCTTCCTCCCTCCCTGTGGGAGGCAGACTGTCTCACTTCCTCCATGTCTGACTGAACATCAACACAGACAAATGGGTTCTGGAGTTAGTGGGTCAGGGTCTGTCTCTGGAGTATTCAGCTCTCCCTCACTAGCAGAAAAAACACTGCTAGAGTCAGAGGTTCAAAATCTGCTACAGCTGAAAGCAGTAGAACCAGTTCCAGAGTCCCTGAGGGGAAGGGGGTTTTATTCCAGATACTTCCTATCCACAAAGAAAAGTGGGGAGTGGCGGCCTAGTCTTGATCTCAGAGCTTTAAACAAGCATCTAAAGAAACGAAAATTCAGAATTATGGCTCTAGCTGTGATTTTGCCAGTGCTCCAAAAGGGAGACTGTCTGGCATCACTGGGCTTAAAGGATGCCTATTTCCACATCCCCATAAGGGATTCTTACCGGAGATATCTCAGATTCAGACTCCCTTCAGGTCACTACCAATTTTCAACCCTGCCTTTTGGCCTTTCTTCGGCCCCAAGGGTATTCACAGTGTCTAGTTATTGAGTAGCACATCTTTGGAGACAAGGTATCTCTGTTTTCCCTTATCTGGACGACTGGTTAGTGGTGGGAAAATCCCCACTGAAGGCACAGCAGGATTTAAGTCACCCAGGACCTCCTAGAGTCCCTGGGGTTTCTAATCAATCACAAAAAGTCTGCTTTCACCCCCACACAGGTGTTGCAGTTCATAGGAGCAGAAATAAATACCTTACAGGCCAGATCCTATTTGCCTCTGGAGAGAGTACAAAGCCTTCAGTCAGTGGCAAATTCTTTCAGGTTATACAACCAAAAACTGCAAGACAGTTTCTCCAGCTACTGGGCCACGAGGCTGCTGCCATAGGCACGGTGCAGGGTTCCAGATTTCACATGAGGGACATCCAGTTCCACCTCAGGGCTCACTGGTGTCAGAAAAAAGACCCTTTTTCAAAACTCATTCCAGAAACAAGGGAGCTGTTACAGGCCCTCTTCTGGTGGAAAGAGGAATCCAACTTAAGACAGGGAATCCCCTTTCAAAAGGAGAATCCTTCAGTAGTTCTCACAACAGATGCATCCCTGTTGGGCTGGGGCGCCCACCTAGGGCAGCACACCACCCAGGGTATCTGGTCAGCTGCAGAGTCCCTCCAGCACATAAACTTACTAGAACTCAGAGCAGTTTTGCTAGCTCTACGAGCTTTCTCTTCCCTAGTACAGGGCAAGGTGGTACAGATTAAAACCGACAATACCACCACAGTGTATTACATAAACAAGCAGGGAGACACCAGGTCGGGCCTCCTTTGTACAGAAGCCATACGTATCTGGACTCTAGCTTACTCTTTGGGAATATCCCTGCAGGCAGTTCATTTGCCAGGGAAAGACAATATCCTGGCGGATGTCTTGAGTCAAAGCAATCAGGTCTATCATGAATGGATCCTGAACAGACAGGTTGTACAGGTTATTGTCAGAAGGTGGGGCACTCCACAGGTAGATTTGTTCACATCCCACCAAAACTACCACCTGCCCCAGTATTATTGCAGACCACCAGATCAGGGCACACTCTCTCTGGATGCCCTGACCCTGGATTGGTCAGGGAGGTTCCTGTATGCTTTTCCTCCTTTCCCTCTGGTTCACAGGGTACTACTCAAGCTCAGGTCCCATGCAGCATCACTGACCTTGATAGCTCCAGATTGACCAAGGCAGCCATGGTACTCTCTTCTGCTTTCCATGTCTGTCACAAAACCGATACACCTCCCTCGGATGCACAACCTACTGTCTTCCAGCCGGGGAACTCTGTTGTATCCGAATCTTAAGTCTCTCGACCTTAAGGCCTGGCTGTTGAGGACATAGAATATGCAAAATTGAACCTCTCTCAATCCGTTTCAAGCATTTTAAGAGCTTATAGAAAACCTTCTGCTAGGAAAACCTATTCTTCTAAATGGAAAAGGTTTTCACTTTGGTGCTGTAGCAGATCACTGATACCAGGCCAGGCTGAAATTTCAATTGTCCTGGATTATCTCTCTCACTTGCATTCCTCTGGTTTGCAACCCAGCTCTCTGAAGGTTCATTTGGCAGCTGTCTTTGCTTACCTCTCTGCCGGGGCAAGGGTAACCTCAGCCTCTGATCCTATCTTTAAAGGTCTGAATCATCTACATCCCCCTCACAGGGCAGCAGTGCCAGCTTGGGATTTGAATGTGTGTATAGCTAAACTCATGGGCTCTCCCTTTGAACCCATGGCTACAGCTCATCTAAAATATGTCACTTGGAAAACAGTTTTCTTCGTGGCAATGACTTCTGCAAGAAGAATTAGTGAGCTTCAGGCTCTCTGTATAGATCAGGACTATATCTCCTTTCATAGGGATAAGGGAGTCCTTAGAACAAGCAGAAAATTTCTCCCCAAGGTAGTCTTGGACTTCCATTTAAACCAGTCCATCACTCTCCCTGTCTTTTTCACTGATCACTCTACCTCTGGTGAAAGAAGACTCCACAGTCTGGACATAAAAAGGTCTCTCAGTTACTGCATGACAGCCACAAAAGGCCATAGACAGGACAGAAAGCAATTGTTCCTGACCTGTAGGGATGTGGGAAAAGGTAATCCAGCCTCTAAAAGATCCATTTCTAGATGGATAGTCCAGTGTATCCAGTTCTGTTACACAAAGGCTGGTTAGGAGCCCCCATCAGGATTGAGGGCCAATTCCACAAGAGGGACAGCTGCTGCCTTAGTAGTTGTCAGAGATGTTCCATTACTGGACATTGTAAAGCAGCTACCTGGAAGACAGTATGCACCTTTACAAAGCATTACAATCTAGATACTTAGACTAGGAGTGATGCTAGGTTTGGCACAGCAGTCCTGCAAAGTCTGTTTCCAAAATAAGTTCTGTGCCCACCTACAGTGATACTGCTTGGTAGTCTGCATGAAGTTAGGAATATTCTAAGCATTACTGGGGTTAGAAGAAACAATTACTTACCACAGTAATCTTCTTTCTTCCCAGTGATACTCAGATATTCATAACTTCCCTCCCAACCTCCCCTTTCAGAACTTCAGCCTTTGCACTCCACATTCTGCTACCACCCTTATCACTATGCACTCTTGGAGTGTGTCTACCCTGCACCTGTCAATAGTTTGGGTGTACAGGATTCATTGTGTTTCTACCTTTTTTGGGTATTTTTTCTCTGGCATTTTGTTCTAACTTTGTTGAATTGTTTCTCCAGTTGGAGTTTTTATTTTTACAAACTTATGTTATTGGTAAACCCCCCCCAAATGTAATAATAAAATTATACTACTGTATTACTCTGGGCCTACTTTCCAGGCTCCATTTATAAAATCTGAAGAGGTTAGAACACAGGCAGTTAGTAGAGGCAGTGTTTGAAAGATGCTCACATGCCAAGTGTTCCATCATTTGCATGTGTTCTATCTCTCTCGGCAGTCCAAGCCTCCAGGCTTACTGCATAAAATTATGAATATCTGAGCATCACTGGGAAGAAAGGAGATTACTATGGTAAGTAATTTTTTTCTTCTTGGTCCATCTCACTTGCTCCCTCTTGGAGCCCAAGGGCCTGTCTTTTATAACATGCTTAAAACTCCCCAGTCCAGAGCTGGGAGTCGGATTTGAAGATCAAACCTGGGATTTCTACTGGGTTGGGTAGCAAAGCGCCAGGCTGACTTGCAAGTTTATTTTGTATCTCTTTAAGTGGGAGTCATTGTACTCTGACGCTGGTAACAGCTAATCTGTGCTAGCAGCAGGCTTCCTTTGAAACACTTAATGATGTAACATTTTTATCTTTTAATTTCAGTTATGATGAATGCACCTAAAATTTCGAATGTTCTGGTAGATCAAGATGTTGAAGTTTTTTGGGAGCCTCTGGACAAACCACTTAATGGACTGGCACTGGATTACCAACTGCGTTACAAGGAGCGGGATACTGCAGTCTGGATAAATATAGTAAATATCTCACTGGCTTCTTCCTCCCTCATTGTCCCATCCTGAGCTCCTTAAAGTCTTACCCCACGTCTTTACTAGTCTGATGCCCATCTTGATGCTGCCAAGCCAGCCCGAGAAGGCCTTCTTGATTTTCCTGGACATAAAGTCTCCACCACTCATTCACACTAATGGGACCTATGCCGGAGGCGCTAGGACACAGTGGGAGCAAACTTTTCAAGAGGGCCGACGCCAGAGACGGAGCCACGAGGAAGCGGAACCACGAGCCCTGGCTCATGCGGTAAAGACTATCTCGGTGTCAATCCTCCAACCACCTCAGTTCCTTTTTTCCCGTCGTCGAGTGCACTTCAGTGACGACGTCGCTTGCCGGGAGTCAAACTTCAAACTAGCAGCTTAGTTTCCAGTTCATTGTTTTTGTAATTTATCTTCGAAATAAGTACCAATTATAATTAATTTACTTATTATAAGAAAGAAGTCTTCAGCCTTCCATTGACGGAGTCGACCATGAGCGGGTCAGGTGATGGTAGGGAGACTTCATATGAAAGCTGTTCAGTCAGCTGGGCTGGGTCCGGTCCGCCACCCTCTCCAGAAGGAGGTCCGATAATGGGTGGTCAGTGCTTCGGGAGATGAAGTGGTCCCCGAAGCTTATAAAAGGAAAGCGGTCCAATTCTCTGCACCGTTCGCCTTGAGCTCTTCTTCAGCACTTAAACCAAAAAAGAGAAGGCATCACTCGAGGTTGCCTTCTTGTGTGTCTGCGTGTTGATGGTCAGTTATTGGGGCCAGGCACCAGTCTACATCTCTGTCTGAGTCGGCGGTTTCTGCCCCCGGTGGTCGACCTCCTCGACACCGGAGCCCTTCCCCGCCTATTGGGAGAACTTCCGATGAGCAGTTTCACCAGTGGGCTGCTCTTATGGAGCAGTGGGCTCGGAGGTTGGTCCAGCTGCCTGATCCAGTCACCCCGACACCGTGGCCTCCAGGCCATTCGGCTTCGAAGGGACAGGTTGGGCGGCTGGGCCTTCCTAGTCACGCGGTGCCTTCCTCGGTGCCTTCGACTCCGTGCTCTGATGTTTTCCCCCCCTCACATGGCTGTGGCACAGGGGTCCACACCGATGCCTCTATGTCCTGCCATTTTTTCCTCCTTTTTCTTCAAATCGCAGTTTTCAGGCCCTTGGGACTCTCTCGGCGCCATCCGTGATGCTGAGGACTCTCTTGGCGCCGTCAGCAGCGCCGAGGGGTCTTTCCATGGCGTTGGGGATTCTGTCAGCGCTGTCTGTGGTGCTGCAGGCTCTGTTGGCACCGTGTGCTGGGCCGTTTCCGATGGCGACGACTTCCATGCATTCGGCACCGTGTTCTTTGTCGGCGCCGAGGCTTGGTGCTGTGCCATCTGGCCTCCAGGGTTTCTCGACTCTGATGCTTTCCTCTTCTTTTCCTACTGATTTTCCCTCCTTTCCTAACCACATAGTCCCTCCTGGACTGTCAGGAGATGATTTTGAGCCTGGACTCAGATCTTCGACTGGGTGATGATGTTGAAGGAGCAGGAATCAATCCTGCTGCAGAGCCTGTGGTCGACGACCTTTCCTTTAAGTCTCTGCTTAAAAATGTAAATTCTACTCTTTCTCTCCAGACTACAGAAATTGATCCTAGGAAGCTTTTAAGACTCTACCTACATGTCCCGGAAATCCATATGAATTTGACTCCTCCGGTACAACCCTCTTTTGAGACCCTGTCTCAGATGGTATGGAACAATCCTGCTCTCATTCCTTCTGTGGCTAAGTCCATAGATAGGAAGTATGCCCCTCCCAAGGATTGACCTATTTTGGCCTCACAAGCTTTTGCTGATCCCATTGTAGTCTTGGCAGAGAATAAGGCCATCCTTCCTCAGGCATCTACAGCCCGGCCTATAAATAATCTCACAAGGCCGGCCCGGTGGCGCTGAGGGTTGAGGCGCTAGACGCCACACCTCATACCACGCCGGCGACCCGGTTCGGGAACGGACTCGGCCGCCGGTCGGCTGGGAGGAGGATCGAGCATCCCAACGGATGCTCTCCCTCCAGGGAGGATTCCCAACCCTGAACTGTCGGTGGGAGCACCGGCACTCGGTGGGGGTTGTGGCTCCGTTATTGGAGTCCGAGGGAGGGGCGTTGTAGGTGCTTGAGGGAGGCGTCGTCATCAGCATCGCCCCCCTCTAGGACGTAAGTCCTTGTGTGCCGGCGTCCCAGGGGGCGGAGGGGAAGTAGGGGAGAACAGCGGAAAAATGGTGTCCTCGGTGTCCCTAGATGAAGACTGCCCATCCCGAGCCCAACTAGGACAGACCCCGCTGTGCAAGGAAGTAGGAGGAGGTAAGGGCACTCTAGGGGCAGATCCTGAAAGGGGGGCTTCAGGGTATGTACAGTCGGCAGGAGGGGGACACCGGGGACAGGAAGGAGGATAAAAAGATAACACAAAAAAAAAAAAAAATAATCTCACAAGATAGACACTTTAGGTAAGAGAGTCTTTGCTGCCACCCTGGGTATGCGTATTGCCAGATACCAGGGCTATTTTTCTCAATATGAGTATGTTCTTTGGCATTCGCTCAAACAAATGGTAGAAGCTCTGCCCGAGTCGGAAACTTATTTGGAGCTATTTCAGACCACAACCAGGGGTATCGAGTCCAGCAACCAACAGGTTAAAGCTGCAATGGACGTTTTCGCTACTGCTTCGTGAGCAGCGGCGGCTGGCATCTGCACCGTCGCCACTCTTGGCTACGTACTTCAGGCTTCACGAATGATGCCCAGCAGCAGGTCATGGCTTTACCCTTCGACGGTATTTATCTGTTTAGGCCCCAGGTGGAGCAAGCTCTGGAGGCCACACAGAAGACTAGGTCTACCATTAAGACGGCTCGACTCGCACCCGCCTCTTTAAAAGCAAGCGTCAATTTCACAACAGTCAGTTCTTTCGAGGCAGAGGAGGTTTTAACAAAAACCACAACCCTCAGCTACAAAAGAAAACGCAGCAGAAGGCACAAGTCCCCAAAGCGCCCAATGCCACCTTCTGAGTTTCTGACCCAGGTCCCACCTCAACTCTCTGAGGGGAACTCCTCATCAGTGGTGGGAGGACATCTGACTCAGTTCTACAACCAGTGGAAATCCATAACATCAGACAAATGGGTCCTCCGGATAATCCACGAGGGGTACTCGCTTAATCTTTTGGAAAACCCCTCCGGATTAGCCCCCCAAATGATAGCCCAGGCTGTCAGCAGTACAGTCAGACCTTCTTGCTTCCTAGATACACGGCCCTCTAAACAACAGGGCAGTAGAAGTAGTTCTGCTGGATCAACGAAACACAGGATTCTACTCCCATTACTTTCTGGTCCCGAAGAAAACTGGTGGCATGTGCCCCATTCTGGATCTCAGAAAGTTAAACAAGTTCCTTCTCAAGGAAAAGTTCAAGATGATATTGCTAGGTACCCTGCTACCTTTGCTTCATCAACATGACTGGCTAGCCTCCCTGGACATGCAGGATGCCTACCAACATATTCCTGTACACTCAAAGCACCACAGATACCTAAGGTTTGTGGCATTGGGTCAACATTATCAGTTCATAGTCCTGCTCTTTGGGCCATCCTTGGCGCCTTGAGTTTTTACAAAGTGTTGTGCAATTCTTGCGGCGCAGCTCAGGAAAATCAGAATACAAGTGTTCCCATATCTGGACGACTGGTTCCTAGCCAAGTCCCTCCAGACAAGGAACTCTGAATGCCGTAGCCACAGCCTCAGACTTCCTCACATCCATGGAAGTCCTACTAAATCTCAATCGCAGTTGCAGCCCTCCCAAAAGCTCATCTTTATATGAACTCTTCTGGACACCTCCTGTGTGAAGGCTTTTCTCCCAGATGATAGAAGGAGCGATATCTTACAGATGGCCCAATACATCAGAGAAAACAGCTCTGTTTAAGCTATCTCAATACAGTGGATACTGGATCTCATGGCATCCTCGGTGTTCATCGTGCCCTTAGCACATCTCCACATGAGAACTTCTCAGTGAATGCTCAGTTCTCAGTAGTCCCCAACCACTCACCCTCAGTCCTTTCCCATCAAGGTGACAGAACCTCTGAAGAGGTCACTTACCTGGTGGTCGCAGGAGGACAACCGTCTGGATGGATATCCCTTTGCTCCTCTGGATCATCTGATCTCCATCACCACGGACGCGTCCCTGATGGGGTGGAGAGCTCATTGCCAGAATCTCCACACTCAAGGTACGTGGACTCAGGACGAGTCCCGGCTTCACAGAAACGTCCTGGAAATGAGAGCCACCCTCTGTGCAGTCCGAGCTTTGAAGGACATACTCTGTCTCAAGAATATTCTCTCTCAAACAGACAACAAAGCAGTGATGTATTACATCAACTAGCAGGGCGGTGCACACTCTTACCCATTATGCAGGGAAGCTATGAGAGTGTGGGAATGGTTCCTGGAGCACAAGGCTCTAATCCATTTGGTTTACCTGCCAGGAGTACAAAATGAGCTGGCAGACTGTCTAAGCAGAACAGAGACATATCCTCACGAGTGGTCTCTCAACTTAACCATCGTTCAGTCACTCTTCAAAGAATGGGGAACTCCAGACCTGGGCATTTTTAATGTCCCCACTCAATGCAAAAGTGCCTCTCTTCTGCTCCAGAAATCCAGGACTTGGCATTTTCTGTCAGGATGCATTCACGCTGCAGTGGACAAGACGCTTTCTGTATACCTTTCCTCGTCTTCCCTTAATTCAGGGGGTACTTCTTAAATTAGAGTCTCGGGGATAAAACAATCCTCATTGCTCCCTTCTGGCCTCAGCAGATATGGTTCCCGCTGCTCAGCAGTCTATCGGAACCCCCCCAGGCGCTTCCCCTTCAGACGAACCTTCTGATCCAGGGTCCCGTGGTCCATCCCAATCTGAGGTCGCTTTACCTTCACACTTGGCTCCTGAAGAGATAGAGGTGAATAGGTTCAATGTTTCTCAT
The DNA here is from genome assembly GCA_016271365.2 of Neoceratodus forsteri. NCBI lineage: Eukaryota > Metazoa > Chordata > Ceratodontiformes > Ceratodontidae > Neoceratodus > Neoceratodus forsteri. The sequence continues at coordinate 45,864,042 of JADMNL010000033.1, forward strand.
AGGGTTTCGGATATTATTTTGGCTGAGCGTAAGCCAGCCACTAGAAAAACCTACAAAGCCAAATGGAAGCATTTCTCAGTTTGGTGTGCAAAATCCTCTTCAAACCCTTTTTCCTGCCCACCAAATAAAGTCTTGGAGTACCTTTTAGACCTCTCAAATTCAGGTCTGCAATCAAAGTTCATCTTTGTGCCATATCAGCTTATCATGAGCCGGTACTTTCCATGTCACTGGCTCAGTTACCTGTAGTTAAAAGGCTTCTTAGGGGTATTCTGCATACTAGACCTCCTATCAGACGTCCAGTCGCAGCCTGGGACATTAACCTTGTGCTAGACATGCTCACTCGAAAACCTTTTGAGACTCTAGCTACTTGCGAGTTGAAATTCCTCACTTGGAAAATGACCTTCCTGGTGGCAATTACTTCTGCCTGTAGAGTTTCTGAAATACATGCACTAGTCACAGACCCCCCCACACACACACACACACTGTATTTCACAAGGACAAAGTAGTTCTTAGGACTCATCCTAAGTTTCTCCCTAAGGTTGTCTCAGAATTCCATCTAAACCAACCTTCAGTCCTGCCTACCTGCCTTGTGAACTTCCAGAATGAAGGGGAGCGTACCCTTCATTCTCTGGAGGTTAAGAGAGCGCTGCGATTCTATCTAGATAGAACAAAAGAAATTCACAAGGCTGAACAACTGTTCGTTTCCTTCCGCGAGACCCGGCTGGGTCAACCTGTCGCTATTAGGCTATAGGATATAACCTAATAGGATGACAAGAGCCTGTGTGGCAGGCCGTTTCTGTTTGTCTCTGTCAGTAGTTTAGTTTTTGTGTTTTTTTCATGTGTTTTTGCTTGGAGGAACTGGACCCTTCTTGGACATAACATCTATGAACATTTCCTGGACTAAGAAACTGCAAAACATCACCAGCAGGTATTGGCATTCTCATCATAAATCAACTTTTTTGGAAGCCATCAAAAGCAAAAGTAAGGTCAGTAATTCTGTTACAAGCTCTGAGTTGTGAAGTGCTGCATTGAGTCCACATTTCTGTCTGACTTGTTCTTAAAGGGTGTGTGCTTGTCTTTGAGGTCTATTTCCAGCCATTTTGGAGAACAAAGGGAAGATACTAGCAAAGGATTTTTACATCCTTCATATGCCTCAGGCCAGTGTTCATCACCTTCGAGAATTTAGCACAGTCTGGGTCTTTGATCTAAAGTAACAAGTTTTCTGGTCCCCAGTAGCTCACCATGAGTCACTCTGGAACACTCACTCTTGCTACAGTAAACATTTGCAGTCTCCTGCCAAAACTTGATGCCCTGCAAATATTTGTAATTCAGCACAAGCCAGACATCCTTGCAGTTGTTGAAACCTGGCTCTCACCTAAAATTTCGGACATGGCTATTATCCTGCCAGGGTACAACATTTTCTGACTTGACAGAATCGCTAAAAGAGGTGGTGGCTGTGCCTTATATCTCAAAGACTCTCTCCAAGGCCACCCTCTAAAAACACCCATCTCTGACTCATCCTCCCAGATTCTCACTGTCAGAGTTCTACAAGGGGCCCACAATAAAGCCCTGTCAATTGCCGCAGTTTACATCCCCCCTAAAGAACAAGGAAAAGGCCTTAACTCAGTCCTTGACCTCATCCGATCCCAAGCACCTGCCTCTGAGACAATCCTCATGGGCGACTTCAGTATCAACTGGCTTGCTCTGGAATCAGGGGGCTTCATAGATGCCATCTCCTCAGCAAACCTTGCTCAACTGGCTGCCTCCCCCACTAGGCAAAATTACAGAACAGGCAAATGTACTCTCCTGGACTGGATACTGACCAGTCACCCATCCCGCATCTCAAATGTCTCTGTCCTTCCTGACACTCTAAGTGACCATTCCCCTGTAATCTGCGTCTGGACAAATAAATTTACCATGACCCTCCCCCCCAAATTAATCAACAGCAGAGTCCTTCCACGTGAGCAGTTGAAACACCTAAAATCCCGCCTAAGACTGCAAGATTGGTCCCCAATCTTCCATGCTCCAGATGTCAACACTGCCCTTGACCTCTTCATCAAAACCTTTAGTGCTGGCTGTGACTCTCGTGCCCCTTTCAAAAAGCGGAAAGTCAAAGGCCTGTGCAACTCCTGGCTCTCCTCTGAACTACTAGCACAACTAAAATCCAGGGACCATCTCTGGGCACGGGCTCGGAAAACTGGAAAGCAAATCTACATACAGAATTATAAACAAGCTTGTAATAACTACCCAAAATTAGTCCGCCAGCAGAAAAGTACCTACTATAAGAATGCCCTGACAAACACTTGGGGCAAGGAGAAATCATTTTGGAACAATATTAAAGAAATTACAGGAAAGCATACAAAAACCTCACCCACTATGCTTGTCGTAGATGGTATCACAGCGCTGGACCCGACTACCATAGCAAATTATTTCAACTCAGCTTTCACTGACCTCAACTCTGTTCTTCCACCTGACTATTTCAACGAAGCTGACCCCCAAACTCTCCCCTTCAGTCCCACCCTCTCTCCAAACCGGCCTCCGTTCTACTTCAAATCAGTCAAACCTTATGAAGCTCGCAACTACATCAGTAAAGCTATTGCTAGGTCCAGGTCAAGTGGGAACTCCCTTGACCTCAAGTTGCCTGCCCTCACCCTCGACCAGGTGCTCCTACCATTAACAAAAATCTTCAACCTCTCCCTGTCTCTCTGCCAGTTCCCTGACAGATGGAAATCCACCTCTGTCATACACAAGACCACAAGAGCGAGAACAGGGCCCTCCTGGTGAACTATCGGACCATCTCCATACTACCCCCACTCTCCAAGGCCACAGATCATATAGTATCCGACCAGCTTACGGAATACCTTGATGAATACGATGTCCTGTGTGCTCAACAGCATGGCTTTAGAAAAGGTCACGTACCACCTCCACCCTCCTTGAATTCACTGGTGCAATCCATAGTTCCTTGGACAATAGCCTTCTTACAGGGGTGGTCTTCATTGATCTGACGAAGGCATTCGATACTATCCATCATCATCTACTACTCTTTCAGCTGCTAAATACCAGACTGTCCCCTGAATGTATATCCTGGTTTAAGAGCTACCTGGAAAACCACTCACAAACAGTGAAAATAGCTGAAGTTCTCTCTGATGCCAGACCAGTGCGCTCTGGAGTGCCACAAGCGTCAATCCTTGGGTCTCTTCTCTTCAGCATCTTCCTAAATAGTCTTCCACAGTCCTGTCCAGAGCAACTCTTCCTATATGCTGCTGATGCTGTCATCCACTCCACCCACAAGGACCCCCACCTTCTGCAAAGCAGATTACAGCATGGCTTCTCCTCAGTTGAAAACTGGTTCAGTAAACACAAACTTGTCCTTGACTATAAAAAACAAAGTCCATGCTCTTCTGCAGCTCGCAAAACAAGCACCGGGACCACCCTCTCACTATTGCAAACTGCCTAGGTGCAATTCTAGAACAAGTGCAAACCTTCAAATACCTTGGAATCACTCTTGACAGTTGTCTGTCCTATGGGGCTCACATTGACAATGTTGCCACAGTGAATAACACACATATTGGCCCGCTTTACAGGCATAGGCAGTGCCTAACTCCGGAAGCCTTAAGGATCGCATTCCAGAGCTCGGTGATCTCAACTATCGACTATGGCCTCATCTATGATTCCGTTTCCACTGTCGCCCTTAGGCGCATATCTATGGCTTTGAACAAAGCTTGCCGACTCATCGCTGGGTCCCATCGTCTCACCCATACTTGTGACCTGTACGCCCAAACTGGTTGGCTTCAACTCTCGTGCGCATCAAGTATCTAACATGCATAATGGCTAAAAAAAAACATTGATGGGCTTTGCCCCCCAGGTTCAAGCTCTGCTACAGCCTGCACAGAATCCCCCACCTCACCAGGTGCTTTGAATCTCAATTACTGCATATTCCAAGATGCTGGACCTCACAAGGACAAAGATCCTTAGCCTATAGAGCTCCCAGCTGGCTAAATGGTCTCACCAGGGACATCTCCCTACCTAAGCTAGGCCCATTCAAATATAACCTCAGCCTATTCCTCTCTGCCTCTAGCACATGTGACTGTTCAAATCTAAACTCTGCCTATTCGTCTCTGCCTCTAGTACTTGTGACTGTCTTCTCTAACCTGCTGTTCCCTATTTGGCAGTTGTCCCTTCTCATCCACCCCCTACTCTCTCCCTCTACCTTCCCCCTCCTCCTCTTCTTACTTGCACTTTCCACTTGCTCGTCCTGTGTGTTTTGACAGTTCCCTCTGGCTGGCAGCATCATCTTCTCGTGTCTCACCAAGTTCTCATTATCAATATTATCCCTGTCCAGTGCATGCCCCTAGTACTGCCTAATCTGTATGTACTCATGTGATGATAAACAACTGTAACCTTTTATCCTATAATAATTGATGTCCTGCTTGTTTGTTCCCATCCTGACATGGAACCTTTATAAAAGAGCCTTAGCTCAAAGATAATTGTAATCCTAGACTCGTATAAATAAATAAATTATATGCATTTCAACATGGCTGGTGGCATGCCTTCGCCACTGCTATTCCATGGCACAGGTTAAACTGGAAGGCAGAGTGTACGCTCACTCTACCAGAGCAGTTGTGGCATCTCTGGTGGAAATCAGAAACGTGCCCATTGCAGATATTGCAGTGCGGCTACCTAGAGCTCAGTGCATACTTTCATTAAGCACTACACCTTGGATGTCCATGCCAGATGACATCTGTCGTTTGACAGGACTATTCTTAACGGACTTCTGTCCTAAGTATGTGAGTTCTTATTTCCTGCTGCCCGCGTCGGGGGATTTGTTAGCTCGGTACTCTCTCATTAGTGTGAATGAATGGTGAAGACTTTATGTCCAGGAAGATATGGAAATTACGTACCTACCATAATTCTTGATCTTCTTGGACGAAGTCTCCACCACTCATTCACATGCCCACCCACCATCCCCCGAGCTCACTTCTCTATTTTTGGTCTTCACTCCCTCAATGGCTGGGTGGTGAAGACTTCATTGTTGACCCTTCTTACATGGGTCATTCATACCATCTTATGTCTGTTATTAGGTTAGTCCTTCTAGATTAGTTATACTGCACCTCCTCGGAAAAAAGGTACTGAGCCAGTTGGAGGGTCGACACCGAGATAGTCTTTACCGCACAAGTCGGGGCTCGTGGTGCCGCTTCCTCGCGGTTCCATCTCTGGCACCAGCTCTGTTGAAAAGTTTGCTCCTGCTGGGTGCTAGTGCCTCCAGCATAGATCCCATTAGTGTGAATGAGTGGTGGAGACTTCGTCCAAGAAGATCAAGAATTACGGTAGGTACGTAATTTCCATTTCCACCCCATATTGACGCTGCACTGTCTCTCACCTCCCCTTCTAAGGCCAGCCCATTTTCCTTTACATATCCAGTGCAGGACGGGAGTTCTGAGACTGCCAAGCGAGCCCTTAGATCATGGGCAGCCACGGCTGGCGTGCTGCCACCCCCTTCCTCCATTAACTTTCAACCCTTTAAACTTCTTTCCACTTCCGTTGTTTGAGGAAGACTCCACCATGCCCTGCCTTCAGTGGGAGAGGAACTAAAGTCGAATGGTAATTCATGATGACACTTCTTTTTTTAGTTATTTTTTTTGTCTCCCTCCTGCTTACCGGCCCCCCCCCCAGCCCCGTCATCCTGGCGTCCTCTGGTACTTACCTCATGACTTTTAGGTGCCAGCTGGCCAAGTGCGGTGCCTGTGGAATGCCAGCATCATCTCGTCAGTCGGTGGGATTTTTCTGCCCCCAGTTTTCCTCCCCGTCCCCGAGTGCAGGACATAGCATGCAGTGATGCCAGTGGCCGAGCCGCGCACACTTCCGCACATGGCACGTCGGGCATCTGTTCTGTCTCTGCAGCCAGTGTGCCAGGCTCCAGCTGCCGCTAGGGGCCAGGCGTGCGCCGGTCTCCAGTCCCACCCCTTCCTGGGATTGGAGAGCAGTCCTCCGGATGCTCAGTCCTCTCCCTTCCTGCGACCTGCTCGCACTGCGAACACAGGTCGCTAGCATGGCAGGAGGTAAGGCAGTGATGCCACAGCTCTCCACGCTACTGGGCCGGTGCAGATGACACGTTTTACAATGGGAAAATACTTTATTTCCCTTTAGTTAGGTTGTTGCTAGGTAGAGTTATGCAAGTTTGGTAACAAAGGCTATGAGCCCTTAAATGAGTCCAGGACGTGCATATATTTTTGAAGAAACCTATGTCCTCCTGTGGGTTGTTGTGTTAAAAAAGTGAAAACATTTTTTATTTTAATGGAAATATATTTTTTTTAATTTACATTGTTGCAAAGTTGACTAGTTATGAACTGTGCAGTTTCAAGGTAAATAATCAACTGTCAGGTGGTGTATTTTAAACAGAGAATTTGTTTTGATCTGGTCATCTTTTTATATTCCAGTTCTGTAAATGAACTATACAGTCTCTGTGAATTCATACATGCAGCAGACTTGAAACTGAGATGTTGCACTGCCTGCTTGGGGGGGGGGGGGAGAGCGGGAGGTGGGGCCAGATTTAACTGGGTGTCAGCCTGTCCCACCATCCTGCCATGTTCTTTGTCCATTAGGTGTACCTGCACCCTGACTTTGTAAAGCTCCTTCACATGTTGCTTTACGATTTCACAGAACCAGGAGGAAATTGGGCAAAAAGAGAATTACATCTTTGTCGACCTGGAGCCATTTACAGAGTACGAGTTCCAAGTGCGCTGTGTACCCAAGATGAGCAGGGGATTTGGAGCAACTGGAGCCCTGTGCAAATCTTTCGGAGTCAAGAGGACGGTATGTTGTTCCGCTCTAGAGAGGTACTAAAGTCTTTATAAAGGGCCTTTGAAATTTCTGCAGTACACTTTTTTTTTCTTTGGTTGATGTAGGCAAAGCAAACATATTGGGATCACTTTAGGATCAGTGTCCGGGGTTTGGGGGCTTGCTAAGGCCTCAGTCAGTTCTAGCAACAGGCATGTGACCTGCAGGGTGAGTTATTTCCTGGCCTCAAAATGGAGTGAAATCAGAGGCAGTAAGGAAGTGTAACCAGAAGGCAGGTAGCAGGGGACACAGCCGGTAGAGGCTCAGGTCGGGGGGAGTCAGGAGGAAGGGTAACAGGAGCAGGTGGGGTTGGAGTTTCAACTGGTGCCTGAGGAAGCCAGGGAATGAGGAGTGACTGAAGGAGAAAGGGAGGTTGTTTTAGAGTGAAGGAAGTCAATCAGAGAAGGCAGATTGCCCAGCGGAGGAGCGGGAGTTAAGAGTGCAGAAATTGTGATGGTCTCTGGAATGGAGGGAACATGAAGTGGGGGGTTACAGGAGAGCTAAGAGGGAAGGGAACCAAAGCAGTATTCAGATATCGAAGTGCTGCAGTGAGCCTGGTGACGTGAGGGGAGCAGGGAGAATGGATAGAGAGGAATGCAGCAAGCAGTGGTGGGTAGGGGGGGGAAGTTTGTAGCAAGGCAGCAGAAGGAGTTACAGGGTGTGACCGGTCTGGCAATGGACCTGGAAGGGGTGGTGCATAGACTACATTTGCATAGTCAGAGACTCTGTACATCATTTAAAGTAGTCAAACAATATTTGGTGATGTCCGCTAACGTGAAGGTGAATGGATTTTTTCCTTTCTACACATCATCAGCCACTTGCAACGCTACAAAATACAGTGCCACCCTCCTGCTGTTTCCTACAATACATGCCACTGAGAGCAGTATAACATGATGTTATAACGTTTACCTGCTATACTCGTCGGTCTGTTCATCACTGTCATTGCAGCCTAATGGACCAATGGGATTTATTCATTTAAAAATTTTTGTTTGTCCGAGGGTCGTCTTGTCCACACATTGACAGCATTGCTGGTCATGATGCCAGCAACCTGGGGTCAGGAATTGGCCTGGGTTACAGGAGGGTTGGCAAGGTTGGAGGCTTGGTTGTCTAAAAGGACACTGGGCTCCTTGTGGAGGGTGATTGTCTGCTCCCCTGTGCGCCAGCACCACCAGGCAGCCCACGGGCAGAGGGAAACCACATGGGGACTCCAGATGGAGGGCAGTCGCCTCCATTGCTTAGCAGCTGCTCATTGCATGCGGTTGGAGCACATTCATGCCTGTGTCTCTGGAGCAGGCCTTAGTGGGAAAAAACAACTGAGCCCCAACAGAATGACACCTGACAGTATTCTAGCACCCTGTACTGACTGCCCACCTGTCACTGGATTTGTTCTCCGGAAGGGGGATTTGAATCCTCAGCAGCCCTGCTGTGGGAGGTAAGTCACAAAGGGACAGGTAGGTGGACCTCTGGGGATAAGAACAAGGTGATGGAGCTTGGGATGTGGCCATAGCCCAGTGCTCTCCCCAGTCCATTTGTAAACAAGTTCAGATGTGTGGAGTTTATGAGAATGGGGTGAGCGTTAGGCTTAAGAAGCCCAGGGCACACCCCACACTTGCTCTCCTGCCTGCTTTTGGGGGGGTTAGGGTTGTAAACTGTAATACCACATTTTCCCAACTTTTGTCACTTTGACCCTAACTGGAGCATTAATAGAGTGTTTTTGCAACTTATTTCCTTACTTTTCAGATAGTATAATTGTATCCTTATTGTACTGAGGGAGCACAGGGTCCTTTGGATCCTGCACGCCCATTCATTTTGTTGAGGAAGCACAGGTTCCTTCATGCCCTGCACTTCCAGGCATACATTTCCTTACTTTCTGAGATGGTATGAGTGTATCCTCATTTTACTGTGGAAGGACCTTACGCTCCTTGGCATACATCATTTTGTTGGCTTTTATGTTTCTGACATTTGTTAGTTCCCTGGTATTCACTGCCCCCACATCGTAAATTTGTGCCTGGTCCCGTTACTGTTAATAGCTCCTGGTGTGTAGTGGCACCCCTGACACAGTCGAATTTCAGTACATACTGTATTTAAATTTTTCATTGGTCTTTAGTGGACCCCCGCCCTCTCATGTTAGTATATTGAAAATCCCTGGTGTATAAACAAAAAAGTTCAACGCCGATCACACCGTACCACCCACCTGACCTCCCACTGTGCACCCACCTCCCCACACCCTCCTTGACCCTCCCCATATGCTCTCACTCACCTGAACTGGTAAGACAGTCAACATCCACTCTCCGATCAAAGACATGTCTTGCTGCTGGAACTTACGACTGCTCTCTGACAAGTAGGTAACTCGCAGTTACCTTACTTGTCAGAGAGTAGTCGCCAGTTTTAGCAGCAAGATGTGTCTTTGATCGGAGAGTGGATGTTGACTGTCTTACTAGTTCAGGTGAGTGAGGGTGTGTGCTGGAGTCAGGGTGTGTGTGTGTGTGTGGGGAGGTGGGTGCACAGTGGGAGGTCAGGTGGGTGGTGCGGGTCTGATTTGCGTTGGACAGGTTTCTTTTCTTTTCTTTTTTTTTTACAGATTGTAAAAAAAAAATACAAAAAGACATCAAGGGATGGTTTTCTTATTTTCGGTTTGATACGGTCAGGAGAGGGTGGAGGCTACCACTGACCACCAACGTATGTGACATTATAGAATATATGAGGATCACAGGATGGGGGGGTGCCACTAGACACCAGGGGTAGTGTTGAATTTCATGGGCGGGTGGGGGAGTGCCACTAAACACCAACATGAGGAAAAATATAAATAGTATACAGAAATAGAAATAGTTCTTTATTATATTTAAATATGGGTATTGAGGGTGGGGGTAGCACTAGATACCAGGGATCTTTTAATGTACCGACATGGGAGGGTGGGGGAGTTCCACTGAATATCAATGAAAAAATTCAAAAGACAGACCCTTTTTCGTGAATGAAAATCCCTTTCTGCAAATTATTTGCTATATTCGTGAAAAAGGAATGCATCTTGCGAAAAAGGATTGGGGACTTAGTGGGTTGTTTTTTTTTTCAGTCCTTTTTTGCGTGATGATTCCTTTTTCACAAATCCTTTTTTGTCATCGCGAAAAAGGAATTGGCTTGTGAAAAAGGATTTCGGACTTAGATTTGCTTTTAATCCTTTTTCGAGAGCTGATTTCCTTTTTCGCAAGAACAAAAAAAGCAGCCACAAAACAGGAACTTGGCAAGCCACGAAAAAGGATTTAAAAAGCTGCCTAAAAGAGTTCAGAGGGCATGAGAGCTATAAATAAGAATATAGTAAAGCTCATCAGCTCCCGATGAGTAAGATACTTGTTTGGATGTCTGCAGAAGATATCCCTGGGCACAGTTATGACAGTTTGTTGTGTGAAACAATAAAAAACAAGATGTCTGCTAACGAAAAAGGATTTTTTTTTCTGTCAAAAAAGGATTGGCCCCTGAAGAAAAAGGATCCTTTTTCGTGAGACCAAAATCCTTTTTTGTTCCAGGAAGCTATCCTGGAAAGTGAAATCCCTTGGGAACTGAAAAATGCAATAACTTTTGAACGGATTAATATTTTTTCACAAAAACAAATACAGACCTGTTCTGTGACCCACTCTCCTACTACCATACACATTTCACACTAAAATTCCACACCGTCTGCACGCAGGGTGATGAGAAACAAATGCAAAAAAGGGTGAATTTTAAGGGTTTTACTCTACTGGATCTCAGAATCTGCTCATCCAACCAGAATGAAACTTTACACATCAAGAGATCTACCCCACGGGGCAGCGCGTGCTGAATTTTGTATCAATCCGTTGAATGGTTGCAAAGTTATTAAAGTGCAAAATCTGAAGTTTAACATTAAAGTGCTTTCTCAACCCTAACTATAGGGGCATGACTGTACCCCTGTAATTAATATGTATATATATATATATATGTACATGGGTTCCATGTCATAACAGCGCAGCAAAAACGGCATTAAACAACATGTATGGGGATAACACAGGACTAGACAGATTCTTGAGAGGCAATGCCATTGAGGGTTACACAGCATGAGTAGGAACTGGGTATAGTCAGTGCTTTGCGGCAGGAGCGATGGACAGGGTGGACCCTATGTCCCTTCTGCCAACACAGTACCGTGTTACATTCACGGCCTGGTATATAATGCCTTCTCTCCTGTAGACTGTCTGATTTAGGGAATGTATGGATCTCTCTGGACCTGGGAGCTGAAGCATTAAGATACTCCCTTGACAGGTTAGTTGCTTCTCCCTGAGGGACTGGGTACTCATCTGTTGTTGGGGACTCTCTAAAAGTGTTAGTTACTCCAAGTAGTTATCATGAATGCATTTTCAGACTGGTATCTCAGAGAACTTCACTTCTGGTGGAGCATAGCGTAGTCTGTCAGAGGCCAAGTTCCTAAAGCTGGCGCCTCTTGCTGTGCAGTAGAATTTGCCATTTTGTAGGTGATGCTGTCAAGTCTTAAGGCAAGGAGAGTGGATGCTGTATCGGTAGATCTTACTTTGAGAGGGTTTCTGCAGTAGGTCTTCACATATAGGACTGCTCCCCCTGGTGTCAGGTTCGAACGGCAAACTTGTAGCTAGCAATCATCAAAGGGGACCCGCCCCCCATGACAGATGATGCAAGTCAGCCTGACTATAAAGGGCGGTCCCACAGCCGCCCTCCAGTTCTTTCCCGCCATCGCTTCAGTTTGTTTGACAGACGTGGTAGAACAGCGATCAGTCACCTGCTTAGTATTCGACGATTTGCGTCTCATTCTATACATTTTTCTTAATTTTTCGAGCAGATGGCAACCGTCTCGTCTTAAGAAGAAGTGCTCTGGCGGCCGCCCCGATGCAAGCCAGTTGGATTTCCGCTTGCGGCTCCGGTGACCGGGTTGAGGGAGCGGACCAGGGTCATCAGAGTGGCCAGTCGAGGGACAGGATTGAGGCGCCCATGGGCGGCTCTCCTTCTTTGGGGGGAGGGTGGGGCAGTGTCCGGAGCAATGAGTACCCCTGGCAGAGGCTGGGAGTCGTGCTACCGGTGGTCGGTATCAGGGAAGCGGGATGGACGCTGGCGTCATTGCACGTCCCCGCCTCCGAGAAAACCAGGAAAAAGATGGCGGGCGGGTCTACTGTCTATATGAATTCCTCCCTGGGGCTTCAATTAGCTGCCATCGCCGCGTATGTGACCAGATACTAGTTCCGCAGCACGGATGAAGGGGACCGATGCCGCGGCCCCGCTCTCCGTGGGGTAAGCCGGGGATAACTGGGGATGGCGGCAGTAGATGGCAGTGAAGTCCTAGGGGCTGTGACCAGGGCTGATAACGACAACGGAACCACAGGATAAAGAAGAAAGGAAAAAAAAAAAGAAGTGCTGCAAGTGCAGCGCCCAGATCCCTCACGGAGACGACCACTCCTGCTGTCTCCTCTGCCTGGGGGCCTAAGCACAACTCAGCTGAGTGTGCTATTTGCCAAGGGTTCAACCAGGCCACATGGACCTGATGCAAGCAGACCCTCGAGGCCCACCTTTTAACCCAGCGGCTGGCTTCTATGGAAAAGGAGCTCCAGGAGCTTAGGGAGAGGTCATCGTCTCTGGCCCCAGAAAAAAAGAAAGAAAAAGGAGGACAAGGAGAAGCTCCGGGAGAGAAGGCCGTCGCTGCAAGGGAGACCCTCCACTTTCAGAACCGTGAGTACCACTCTTACGGGTACTCCGTCCACTTCTGCAGGCAGGATGCCTTCTCCCCCTCCTGCCGAGGTGTGCGGGCAGCCGGGGGTTGCCTCTCTCAATGTATCTGTCAATTCTCCCACGCGTAGCACTGCTGAGAAGTCACCCTGCCGCCAGGTGCCCGGCCGAGACCGATAAGCCTGACTGTGGTCCTTCTTCCACAGCCAGCCCGGTCATGACTGATAAGCTGGACGACGGACCCTCCGTTGACCGCACAGCCGCATCTACTCTCCCATCGGGCTCCCTTGAGGACCCCGAGGCCGGGACGAGTGTGCTCATGGGGGACACTTCATCCATGCCGGTTTCTACCCCCAAGGATTCGCCACCCATTCCAGACCTTTCCCTTCCATTGAGATCGCTCCCGGACCCATCGTTGGGGTCTCTTCCAGAGCTTCCCCCCTTCATCTGGTTCCTTCCTGCCACTGGATCCCCCTCTCCTAGGGGTCCATTGCCAGTCCGGGATCTTTTAGGTATAGAGTCGCCCCCTTCGTGACCCTCGGGCCCTGTACCTGATCCCTTACTCTGCCCAGCGGCACTTATTGGCACCTCCCCTGGCCGGGCCTTCAGCTCCTCCTGCGGGACCCTATGGTGGTCTCCCAGGGCCTGACCCCCATGATCTGCCACTAGGCGGCCCTTCGCTGGACCTTTTTCATCTGACACCGGGCCTGGTGCCTCCGACGCCGGGATACCCGACCCGACGCTTGGATATCCGCCATTAGGTTATCCCTCAGGGTTTGCAGGGTACCAGTACCCCTACTGACATCATCCTGCTTACCAGCCCTTGGCCAGGTATCCCGGGTACCAGCCTCCTCCTCTTCCTCCACCACTGCCGCCTGATCGCAAATCTGTCCCGGCATGGTGGCAGGATGCCAGGACACAACTCCTTACAGAACTTAGGCTGTCCCAGCTGCTCGGAGGAATTCCTCTACCCAGAGTACCACCTGCTACTCCAGTTCCTTTGGGACATGCTGCGGGTTCTCTTCCAGTGGGCAACACCAGGATGGATCCTTCTCTTCCCAGTGGTTCAGAGCCCTTGGATTCGGATTCCAATATCGACCTCTCTGAACCTCGTTCACCAGCCAAACTTCATCCCAGAGAATCCCCCAAACCCCCCGGAGGACCCTTCTTCTGGGGATTTCTTGAGAACTATTCAAACAGCAGGGAGATGGCCATCCAAGGAGATAGATCCTCAGCAAAAAAGTCTGTCTGAACATTTGGACTTGTCCACCACATGCCCTTTACCCATCCCCCCCCAGGATAGGCCCACACGAGGATCTAGTTGTTGCAGTATGGCAACAGCCCTCTTCCATCCCAGCTGTTTCCAGGAAATCTGACAGAACCTACTCCCCAGAAGGTATCGCTCATCTGACTTCACACCCAAAAGCAGACTCTGTGGTCGTCACGGCCGCGCATGACGGCTCGGCTCAACCTAAACACTTGAGTTCCTCCCCACCAGACAATGACTCAAGACAACTTGGCCAGTTCGGTAGGAAGATCTACTCGTCCACCTCCTGCGCCATCTGGTCGCTGAACTACGTGTCCCACATGGTGGCTTTTCAGAAGTCCTCATGCACAGAACTGGAGAGGGACCTTCAGGTCATCCCTGACGAAACCCTCAGGGCTAAACTGCTGGACAAGTTTCACATGAATAAATATTCCTGCTGTCATGCACTTCAGGCCACTTATGATTCTGTGGACTTCGTGGCTCGGGCTGCAGCTTTGGGAATCTGCCTTCGGCACCTAGCATGGCTGTGCCTCGCAGGTTTGGCACTGGATGTTTAGTCATCCCTTTTGGATACACCTTTCAGGGGTTCCGTCCTCTTTGGCGGCGATGCGAAAGACATTATTACAGGGCTGCAAGACAGCAGTAGGTCTCTTAGAGACATACGATCTATGTATCAGGTGGGTCAAAAGAAACGGCCCTTTTGTTGCCAGAGAAGATGGAATAAGAACCAGAACAGTTTCAACTGGTTCAAGGTCAGTTGGCATTCATCTGTATCCCCCTTCCCTTGGTCGTGCCTGAAAATAGGCAGGATTTGTCTAGTACACTTACCCGGTCAACAAAAACTAAATATTAAAAAAAAGAAAAAAAAGGCGTTGAGGTAAAAAACGCGCCGCTGGCTCTGGAGCCCAAGCTCCTCAATCCAAGTTCTCCAAAGCAGCCTCTGGAGCCAAGGCTCCGCTCCCCTTGGCATCCTGACTTGCTTCCCCTCCTCCTGCTCCCTCCGTCCCCCTCGGAGGAACCGGTAGGAGGGAGGTTCGGTCTCCACCTGGAGGGGTGGAAGTCCATCACCGCAGATATATGGGTTCTTTAGCTCATACAAAGAGGTCACTCTGTCGAGTTCCTGGAGATTCCACCTTCAAACCCTCCGGGAAGGTCCTTTTACCCGTTGGGTCAGAAGATCCCCATCGTGCACCAAGAGATCCAGGCCCTGCTACAAAAAGCGGCCATAGAATCTGTCCCTCCAAATCAACTGGGAAGGGGATTCTACTTCCATTTCTTCCTAGTCCCGAAAAAGATGGGGGATCTGCAACCTATCCTGGATCTCAGCACATTCAGCCTGTTTGTGGAGTACAAGAAGTTCCACATGCTGACTCTTTAGGGACTCCTGCCCCTGCTTCTGTCAAACACATGGCTGTGCTCCCTGGAGATACAGGATGCTTACCTTCATATTCCCACCCTCCCAGCCCACCGCCGCTTCCTTCAATTGTCCTTCCGGGAGAACCTTTTCCAATTCAAGGCACTTCCCTTTGGCCTGTCCTCAGCGCCCCAGGTTTTCACCAAGTGCCCAGTGGTGGTAGTGGCATTTCTCTTCCACAGGGGCACATATGTTTTCCTATACCTGGAAGACAGGCTCTTTTCAGCCCCATCCCCGGACAGCCTGAAGGAGTCTCTCTCCTTCACTCTGGATCTGTTTGCCCAGCTGGGCATCTCGGTCAGTCTCCCCAAGTCCCAGTTAGTACCCTCTCAGCACCTCCAATTTATTGGAGCAGTACTGGTTACCATCCAGAGCAAGGCCTTCTTACCATTGGATCGAGCTGCGACCTTGGCTTCTCAGGCCACTTTGGTGGCCAAAGCTCGATGGACCCCAGCGCCCTCGGTGCTCTGTCTTTTGGCAGCAGCCATTCCTACCGTCCGCCTGACCAGGCTGCACATGAGGGTTACCCAGTGGTCTCTTCGAGTCCAGTGGGATCAATGTTCGGACAACATGAACCAACTGGTCTTGATCTCCAACAGCCTTCAGAAAGACCTCCTCTGGTGGTAGGACCTCACCAACTTGTTGGTGGGAGCCCCCTTTCACTCTTTAGCTCCCTTTCAGACCCTCACCTTGGATACCTCTGATATGGGTTGTGGAGCCCATTTGGGGGATCACAGAACTCAAGGTTTGTGGTCTCCTCAGGAGCAACATCTTCACATCCACATCCTGGAGACCAGAGCAGTCCTCTGTGCTCTCTAGGCCTTCCAGTCGTTACTCCTTCTGGGAACACTTCTGGTCCAGACAGACAACATGGCGACTGTCTGGTACCTCAACAAACAGGGAGGCACCCAGTCGTACCCTCTTTGCAGGGAAGCAGTAAGAGTATGGTATTGGGCTGTTCAGCATGGCCTATTTCTGACAGCAGTCCACGTACCAGGCATGCACAACATCCTGGCAGACAGTCTCGGCTGATCAGTAGCCAGGGCTCATGAATGGCAATTAAAGCAGGAGGTAGTAGAAGACCTCTTTCTTTGGTGGGGTCGACTAGACCTAGATCTGTTCGCCTCCCCATTCTACGCAAAACTACCCAACTTTTGCTCGCTCGTTCTTGGGCATGGTGCTTTTTGGCGAGACGCACTGTCTTTCTCTTGGACAAGGAGGTTTCTACATGTGTTTCCTCCTTTTTCTCTCATTCAGAAGGTCCTGTTGAAACTCCAGGCAGAAGGGGCCCACATGATGTTGATTGACCCTCTGGCTTCAGTAGATTTAGTTCCCGCTGTTACAACTAGTTTTAGATCCTTTTGCCACTGTCTCATGACCTTCGGTCTCAGGAGCAGGGCACCCTGGCCCATCTGTGTCTTCAGTCTCTCCATCTTCATGCATGGCACCTGTGGATATAGTGGTTTCTTGCTATGGAGTTTCCTCTCAGGTTGCTCGGGTCCTGGTGGAGGCCAGAAAACCCTCTACCAGATCCACCTTCGCCATGAAGTGGAAGAGATTTTCTATCTGGGCCACGGCCAAATGCTTGGACCCTTTTTCTTGCTCGGCCTCCCAGGTGTTAGAGTACCCCTTGCATCTTTCTGAGTTGGGCCTTAGTTACTCCTCCATTAAGGTCCATCTTTCTGTGGTGTCTGCCTACCACCTCCCGGTGGAGGGCGAAGCCCTAGCACAACTAGAGGTTTCCAAAACATTCTTGAAGGGAATCCTTCACATCAAACCTCCAGTCCAGAACCCCTGTCCTCCCTTGGGATCTTAATTTTATGTTGGAGAAACTTACTTTGGCCCCTTTTGAACAGGCAGCAAGTTGTGATATGTGCTTCGTGTCCTGGAAGATGCTGTTTTTGGTTGCAGTTACTTCAGCTCGAAGGGTCTCAGAGCTTCAGGCCTTTGTTTTGCAGAGAGCCTTATTTGATTTTCCACAAGGACTGGGCGGTCCTGAGAACTAATCCTTCTTTTCTTCCGAAAGTGGTTTTGGAGACGACTCTCAACCAGAGTGTTGAACTGCCAGTCTGTTTTCCTCAGCATTCCAACAGGGGGGGAATATCTTTTGCTCACCCTGGATGTGCATCGGATTTTGAGGTACTATACCTCCTGGACTAAGGAGATTCGAAAGTCGAACCAACTCTTTGTGGCCCTCGCCTCCCAGTGCCAGGGCAAGGCCATCTCTAAACAGACTCTTTCTAGGTGGCTGGCTAACTGTATTCACTACGCTTACCAGAAATATGGAAAAACCCTTCCAGGGGCGGTTAAAGGCCACTCCACCAGAAGCATGGCCACCTCTACCACTTTTTTCCAGGAATGTATCCACTGCGGAGATCTGTGCAGCGGCCACTTGGTCTTCCATCCTCACCTTCACTAAGCACTACAGTCTGGACATTGCCTCTAGGCGTTGAGCTGGTTTCAGCCTTGCAGTTTTGCAAGGTCTTCTGTCTTAAGGCAGATCACTTAGTTGGCAGACATCTTCCTCCTCCCGGAAACTCGTCTCTGATTCCTTCTTTTTGTTAGACTAATTAGAATTCAGTCCTGTACTGTATGTGAAGGCCTACTGCAGGAACCCCCTCAAAGTACGATATAGCAGTTACGTAAGAACTTACCGTAACAGTAGATCTTCGAGAGAGGTTCCTGCAGTAGGTCTAGTTTCCCATCCACCTTCCCCCAGCTCCTGGAAATTTTCCTTTTTTTATCATGTCTAGTCTCCTGGTCTAGCCAGGACACAGGGTCGCAGGAGTTGTTACTGCTTTCTTTCTGCTATCTTCTCTCTAGGTCTCCAGTGGAAAAAGAACTGGAGGGCGGGCGCAGGACCACCGCTTTTATAGT
Organism: Neoceratodus forsteri; assembly: GCA_016271365.2. Lineage (NCBI taxonomy): Eukaryota > Metazoa > Chordata > Ceratodontiformes > Ceratodontidae > Neoceratodus > Neoceratodus forsteri. The sequence continues at coordinate 45,882,134 of JADMNL010000033.1, forward strand.
CAGGCTGACATCGCGTCACCCGATGTTGGGGGTGGACCTCGCTGATGATTGCTATCTACAAGTTTGCCGTTCGAACCTGATGCCAGGGAGTGCAGTCCTTTATGTGAAGACCTACTGTAGGAACCTCTCTCGAAGATCTACTGTTATGGTAAGTTCTTACGTAACTGCTATTTTGCTGGCTTGTGTTTATAAAGCCTGCTTCTACAGAAGATCTCTTTAAGGTGAGTTGGGCATGAAAGGCTTCCATGATCCATCACTACATAAAACAGGAACCTCTTCTCCCTCTGCACACAGCTCCCATTGGCACGTTGGATGTTTGGAGATATTTCCGACCTCTGGATGCAAGTGAGAAGCAGGAGTTGGTTGTTCTCTGGAAGGTAAAGTACTTGATCAGATCTTATGTTACAGCAAATCAGAAGTCGCGGCAGTGACGCGTCTCTGAGCAATGAGCTGATTGCAAAGTTCGTCTCTACAGGGCTGTCTGACACCCTTGCCAGTGGCCCCAGTTTAGACTCTGGCAACTGAGTGGGCCTAGGCCAGGTTCTGCCACCACAGGGTGTGAGGCTGTCTCGGGCACTGGAGTTTCATGCAGGAGGGTTCTAGGGAGATGAATTGGGCACACAGTAGTAGTTGTCTGGATGGCATTGGTGGAGGCATACTTATCCTTGTAATGATGTTCCATTCCCACACCAGGACTGTGCTGCTGTAGATGAGCTGGGGATGGCTGCCCCCCCCCTTCCGGGCCGGGAATGTGGAAAGCCATCAGACACCTTTGAGGGCAGCCGGGATAAGACAGAGCTGGGTGGTGGCCTGCCAGAAAAGGGAATATCCAGCCAGGCAGATAAACAAATGATGAGAGGAAGTTCATCTTTGCTCCTGGGGGACTAAAGTTCTCATAGAGAGATGAACATTTAGCTTTTGAGATTGACTGGGTGTTTCACATACCTTTGGCTGCTGTTAAAGATGTGCCTTTATTTGTGACCTCGGAGCACAACTGGCATTGGTATCTGTTCGCTGCGGGGCACTCACAGCCACACTATCTCCTGCCTCTTCCAGCAGAAGGCACTGTAGGTGATGGTGTAGGAGCACTGACTGTGGATGGAGCTCACTGCTACTGCAGTCTCAGCCTCTCCCAGGGAATCACTAAAGGTAACAGTATAGGAGTACTGACTTGTGTGTGCTCTGTTACTGCAGTCCCAGTGCCTCCCATCAGGAGGCGCTCTAGGTAATGGTGTATGAGCACTGGCTTTGGGGGAGTTCACAGCTACTCTAGTTCCAGTCTCTCCCAGCAAGAGTCACTGTAGGTAATAGTGTAAGAGCACTGACTGGGGTGGGGTGGGGGGCAGGGCTCACAGATACTGCAGTTCTAGTCTCTCCCAGGGGGGGTCACTGTAGGTAACACTGTAGGAGCACTGACTGTGGGGGAGCTCACAGCTACTGCAGTCCCAGCCTCTCCCAGTAGGAGTCACTATAGGTAATGGTGTAGGAGCACTGACTGTGGGGGAGCTCGCAGCTACTGCAGTCCCAGCCTCTCCCAGCAGGAGTCACTGTAGGTAATGGTGTAGGAGCACTGACTGTGGGGGAGATCACAGCTACTGCAGTCCCAGCCTCTCCCAGCAGGAGTCATTGTAGGTAATGGTGTAGGAGCACTAACTGTGGGGGAGATCACAGCTACTGCAGTCCCAGCCTCTCCCAGCAGGAGTCACTGTAGGTAATGGTGTAGGAGCACTGACTGTGGGGGAGATCACAGCTACTGCAGTCCCAGCCTCTCCCAGCAGGAGTCACTGTAGGTAATGGTGTAGGAGCACTGACTGTGGGGGAGCTCACAGCTACTGCAGTCCCAGCCTGTCCCAGCAGGAGTCACTGTAGGTAATGGTGTAGGAGCACTGACTCACTCAGGATCAGTAGGTCCTGCTGTCCTCCCTCAGTGCTAGCCATGACTTGGAAATCGCTCCATGATGTGGTTGAGTGGAAGGAGCTATCCTAGAATAAAATAGAATAGTTACCTTCCATAACAGTAGATCTTCGAGAGACTCTTCTCCATTGAGCCGCAGCTCTCCCTCCCACCTTCCCCTCTTGCCAGGTGATGGGTGACTATACTGCCTGCTTTCGCAAGCGGTTTTCTCTTCTGATGCCCTTACAGCATCTGAACTCCGGTTTCCATATCCTCTTCTGTTTGCCTGGTTTGGTGCTGGTAGCTTTGGTCCCTGCCAGTCCAATGATCCTCCGAGCTTGTCTTCAGCAAGGGACTGAGGCTTGCTGGGTATGTCGATGATATATAGGCACTGACAGGATGCATCGATGTGGGTGTTCCCACCTGGCAAAAGTTTCCAGATGGTCCTGATGCTGATGGCTTACAGCTCCATGAAACCTGTACAAGTGCCCCCCACCCCCAGTCGAGCTTCATGACGCCCAGTCTCGGCTCCGTTCTGTCACACCCAGCAAACTGCCTGATTAGCATACTCCTTACTCCCTCCATTCTTGTTCCTCCCTGGGAGGGGAAGGGCCCACCGTTTGGGTCACTGTGGTCTCCAAGTAAGTCCAGGGAGGGTTGAGCAGTTGGGACTCGGAGGGCAGACATGGGGTACAACTCCACTAACATAGGGGATTATACAGAAAGTTTAAAAAATAGAGTCTTGTCACATAAACTATATATTTCATGTATTAACAAAAGAGGAACAAAATGCTCTCTATTCCTGTTTTACAGATACTCATTGTAGTAGAAATGAAAATCTTCAAGGATATCTCTTCCATTAGACCACACTTTTGGAACTATACCCACGTCAATGCTAGGACCATATGGAAGGTTTTGTTTGCCGTGGGTTGCCCAAGATGATGTCTTGCGTCAGCGTCTATATAAACATGGGCGGCCACATCACTCCTCAATTAATTTCTCGCCATCAGTCATCCTTGTCAGACCTGCTGAAGGAAACATCAACTAGCTGTTGGCATTTATTCTTTTATTTAACCATTTTGTTATAGCATAAAAAATGTCTCTGCAAGAACTGGTAAGTGCGGAGGTAAAAACTTTGTGAAGAAAGTACACACATGATCTGTGTATGTTGCTTGGGCCCATCTCACGAGCTTCAGGCAGGAGATGCAGAAAGAAAGCTCTAGAAACATAGAGACATAGAAATTGATGGTAGATAAGAACCGCTTAGCCCACCTAGTCTTCCCTTCCCATTTTCCTTACCTACTGTAACACTGCAGACTCTACTTGGTCTTCTCCTTAAAACTTTAAAAGAACATGGAGAAGGAGTACGGCCCAAGCATCGATGTTGCCATCACCACTGGCCGAGGGAAAGCCACCACAGTTGCAGAACTGGGAGAGGGAATGGTCATTGTTGCGGCCTTCCTTATCATCTGGCCACCAGCAAACAGGACAAATCTGCTTCACTGGTGAGGTCCCATTCACCGCAGTAACTGCTCCGATGATGCTGACAGCAGCTTGTTGACCGCTGAAAAGACACCAAGGTTGGGGTTTGACTTAGGCACTGCCGTACCTACGATGGCTGGTACGTCACCATCATACTCTACTGCGTCCTAGCCCACTTCAGCAACATTTATTTTTAATTTTTTATTTTTTATTTTAGTCTTTGGTAACTGGGTAAGGCCCACTAGACACAAGTGCCTGTTTTTGGGACGACCTGGGAGCACTGGGTGGTCAAGTGACTTGCTCGGAGTCACACAGTATGCAACTGGAGGTTGTGAGACTCAAACTCTGGTCTGGTCTGCTGGATGTACCAAGTTCGTTCACACCTCATTCCTCTAACGTCTAGGCTCTACTGCCAGCCCTTGGCAATAGCTCCCCCAGCCATCAATGAGACACCAAGGTTGGGATTTGGCTTAGGTGCTGCCATACCTACAATGAATGGTACATTGCCATTATCGTTGGGCCAAGCCCTCATTGACACAGATAGTCCCGGACCCTGTTCAGGGCTTCATCGACTCTTAAGCTCGTTTGGCGTCGTTTTCAGAAAGGCTGTGATGCAGTCTATCTGGCGATACCTGTGCAGACAGGTCAGCTGTTGACAGGGCCTCTAGGCACACACACCCTTGATGTCTGCAACTAGCACATCGCAGATTCCTCCTTCTCAGCCACCATCAGTGTCAGCAGCGCATTCTTGGGCACCCGTCACTGACAGAGACATCGACAACAAATGAAAATATAATCCTAACCTTGTGAATTTAGAGGAGGTATATTAGGGAGAACACTAGGGGGCACCTAGCTATAGTTCTACCCTCTCATCCTGCAGTGAGGACTCGTGGCCTACACCCCAAGGTCTCTTCCTGTGGATACCACTTGTCAAGCCATGTTGCTGCAGATACAGACAGTCATGGGCTTTGCTGTGGAAGAAGACAACTCCACAAAAAGACATCTGACGGAAATTTTGGAGATGTCATGCTCCCTCTCCATTATAATTCCAACCATATAGCCTGGATTAGAGGATGCTACCTTTGTTGCATGGTACAGACTTAACTCACTGCATGCAGTTCATAGAAAGTCCGATGAGCAGTATCCTGCCCAATCTGCTACATCTTAATATGCTAACCAGCCAGAATCTGACTGTGGTCATCGTTGCTGCTCATAATGGAATCTGGGAAGGAGGTGGATGTGAGGGGCAAGCGTAATTATTCCCCCGCCTCACTGGGCATTAGGATTTCAAACTGTTGGGCTCATTTGATAAAATATCAGAATAGCCTGTGGAGAACTGCCACGACTGCAGCCCAGGCTTTGCCTGCAGGCTTGGCCGAGACTGAATGACTTAAAACGTTATTATTAATCCAAGATTTCAATAAATAAATAAGGTTCCGGTGCTACAGTTGGCAGATGTTGCTCCACTGAGCTTCTGATACCTCTGATGCTTCTGCCAGGGCTGCTGCTTCTGGCATTCGTATGAGAATGTATTCTTGGCTTAGAGTTGCTGCCTGTGCCACAGATGTGCAACAGGCAGTTTTGTGCCCTTTTCTGGGGGACATAATTGTGTGGAATATGATGTGGAGAAGGTAATAAAAGAACTTCAGATCTCCAAAAAGGACTTTAAGGTCTGCAAATTCCCATATCCCACTCCTGCAAGGGGTAGTGGGAAGGGGACCTTTTGTAAGTTTGTTGCCAAAGGTGGCTGTGCTTCTCATCAGCAAGGCCGAGGTGGCGGAAGGGGTCCCTGCTGAGACTTCTCCTCCCTGATGCCCGTACAAAAGCAACCAAAGCAGTCGGTATTGGTGGCAGTGCCTCCACTGGTTCCACATGACTCACTTTCTAACACTTCCCCTTTCACCTCCAGGGGTGGTTGTGGGGGAAGGATCTCCTTGCATCGTAGAGGGAGATTACAATAAACAAGTGGGTCTTGGAGATAATTGCAAAGTGGCATGCTCTGGAGTTTCTAGAAATGCCTCCAGATCATCCGCTGCCTCCTTCCTGTTATTCTCTGGCCAGTTGTCTCTTTTTTTTTTTTTTTAGTTACTGTTTCTCTCCCCCCGGCGGCCCTTGATCAGAAGAGTACTCAAGCTCCGTCCCTGATGTCTGTTGGTACCAGCTTCTTCCCCCAGGGCTTAACCCCCCCTCCCCCGTTGGGGTCAGCGGGGGGAGCGCACACCCCCACCGCTTCAGGATCCGGTTCAGTTGTCTGACTGGCTGGGGGCAGGGCCTATGGGCACCCTCCATCATCCAACCACCAGCTTTTTCTGTTTTACCTCGCTGAAGGGGGGCATGCAAGGACCCCAGTGATGGTGCCGTGCACGCTTCCATATGCGGCACGTCCAGCATCTGCCATGCCTCTGCCCTCAGTCTTGGCAGCGTCGGTGTGCCAGCCCCTAGCCTCCGCTAGTGGTCAGGTTAATGCCGACTGCTGCATCCGCCCCTCCCCAGAGGAGGAGAGCTGTTCTGGGGATGCTCAGTCCTCTTCCTTACCAGCTGGCCCCCGGTGACACGCTCACACCACGAACATGGGCCGCTGGCATGGTAGGAGGTAAGGCATGGATGCCTCAGCCCTTAACGCCACTGGGCCAGCCCCCAGTTGTCCCTTCTGAAGGATGATCTGCAGTCACTATTCCAGAAATGTGAGCCATAGAACCAGTTCCTCCTGGACAGCGAAACAAAGGATTCTATTCCAGCTCCTTCCTGGTCCCAAAATGGGCAGGGAATCTGTGAGCAGTGTTGGTTCACAGGGATCTTGACCTTTTCATAACATGCACATAAGTTCTGAATGCTGTCCCTGCAAGATTTCATTCTCCTTCTGTAATCAGGGGACTGTCTTTATTCTCTGGTCATGCAGGATGCATACATTCATGTGAAGATCTGAAATGCTCAGAGGCAGTGCCTCCGCTTTCTGATGAAGGGGGAACATTACTAGTTCAGAGTATTGCCCTTTGGCTCGTCTTCTGTGTCATGGGTCTTTACCATGTGCTTGGCAGTCATAGTGGCAGCCCTTTGCAGGGATGGTCTGTGTGTGTTCCCTTTTCTGGATGCCTGGCTACTGAGCGCCAGCTCCAGGGAATGTTTGCAGCATATTTTGTCTGGTACAAATCATTTGTTGATGACTTGGGGAAGTGCACTGTTGCTGCTGCAGTATATGGGGCAGTCTTGGATGCAGAGAAGGGTATATTTTCCTGCCACAGGGCAGAGCACAAACCCGATTGCCTAAGTATAACTGGTATACAGGAGTCACTATGTCTCTTTGAAAACAAGGTTACGTACTCCTGGGTCTCATGTCTGTGGCCAAAGACTGTGACACTGGCCCATTTACACAGGAGAATCCCTCAGTGAACACGGGGGGTCCATCTGTACCCCGATCATCTTACTGATCCAGACAACCCTTGCCAGTGTGATGCATGACACAAGCAAACAAGGGGGCACTCATTCCTGCTTACTGCACAGGGAAGCAGTGAGGGTATGTTACTGGGCTCTGTCCCACAACCTGAAACTGTCAACCGTGCATCTCCCAGGTCTCCAAAATGTCTTGGCAGACAGGATAATCTAGTCACAGTCCAGAATTCATGAAGGGAAAGTACGAATTCATGAATGGGAACTACGAATTCATGAATGGGAACTACGAATTCATGAATGGTAACTACGAATTTGTGAATGGGAACTACAAATTCATGAATGGGAACTAAGAATTCATGAATGGGAACTGCTGACCTTGGTGGCAGACAACCTCTTTACAAGATGGTGCCATCCAGAGTTAGACCTTTTTGTATCACCCCACACAACGCAACACTGCTGAGTTTCAGCTCAACCGTATTGATGGTTGTGTGGTTGCCCATTTAGAGGTGGTCCTGCACTTTTCTTAGAAGTATTCATTATATGAAATCTCCTATCCAAAATCCAGTCCCACTTTGGGCCTTGAATTTTGTGCTTGAGAACTTCATGCTGGCTCCGTGGCAGCCGGTCACAAGTTGTGGCTCACGTTTCCTTTTTTCCCAATTGTTTAAGCAGGTGAGACACGCTAAGCTGAAAGCTTGTTTACAGGTGCGACCTGGGAGCACAGGAAAGTTAAGTGACTTGCTCAGGGTCACACAGTATGCAAGTGAGGGCTGTGTTTCCTATCATGAAAAGTGTTATTTTAGTCACACTCTTCTGCTCGAAGGATTTCAGCGCTTCAGACCCTAAAGTGTGCGCCTCTTTATTTGATTTTCCAAAAAGACAGAGTCTCTGTGCACACAAATCCTAAGTTTTTGCCGAAGATGGTATTTGAATTTACATTGCATCAAACAATTCACCTTCCTGTTTATTAACCCTGAGCATGCCAGTCAGGGTGAGGCACTGCGTCGTACCACAGATGTACACAAAATACACTGAAAGTCCTCTCAGAATTTTGTTTTGTTCACCCTGAGAAAGAGGGCACGCCGTGTCTAAACCATGCCTGTTCAAGTGGCTGGCACATTATATTGCATTCAGTTACAGGAGGTACGGAAAGGAACTTCCTGGTGTGGGGTGTGATTACTCAGTAAGGGGTCTGGCCACTTCTGTTGCTTGTTTCAGAAATGTTTCAGCTGCTGACATTTGCACTGCAGCCACGTGGACCCTGGCCACACTTTCACTAAACATTACAGTCTGGACAGTCTCTTGCGTAGATGTGCTGGACTCGAACTTGTACTACAGGACCTGCTGCCTTGAATGTATTGGACTGCACCATCCTCCCAGTGCTATTTGGGGACTGCTTGGGAATCATCATTCCAAAGGTGTGCCCTGGAAGAAGATCTCGAAAGATAGAGGATTATGTACTCAGTGTAACAGTAGAGCTTACTTGAGAGGGTTCCTGCAGTTGGTCTTCACATGTAGGACTCGCCCCAGCGTCAGGTCCATACGGCAAACTTGTAGATAGCATATCATCAGTGGGGACCGCCCCGATGTCGGTGTATTGACTTCAACCCTGACTATAAAAGGGGCGGTCCCGCGCTCTCCAGTTCTTCTACTGCCGTCACCTCAGTCACGTTCAGCTCGTGTCAGAACAGCAATCTAATGTTCATGTTATATTTTGTCGAAGTTATTCTTCACCTCTTACTAGTATTTCTCTCAGATTTTTCTTCAAATTGATGTCTTCTAGACAGAAGAAAAAGTGCTCTAAGTGCGGCGCATAAATCCCGCAAGGGGACAACCATTCTCACTGCCTCCTTTGCCTTGGTTCCAAGCACGACGTCCAGGAGTGTTCCATCTGCCAGGCCTTCAACCAGGCAACCAGAACCAGGCACAAGTGGTCCCTCGAGGCCCATCTTTTGACCCGACGCTGGGCGTTTATGGAAAAGGAGCTCCAAAAATTCAGGGAAAGGTCATTGTTGCCGGCCCCGAAAAAGAAGAAAAGTAAAGAGAAGCACCAGGACAGGAGTCTGTCACCGCATGAGAGGCCTGCAACCGTGAGTACTTTTTCGGGCGCCCCATCCCCTTCTTTGGGCCTGGCCCTCTCTCCCACTCCTGCCGAGGTGAGTGGGCAGCCGGGGATTGCCTCTTTAGAGGTGATAATTTCATCGACTGGTCCTGCCTATAAGTCACCCCTCGCCTCCAGCGAAGGGCGCACGGCCTCCGCCGATCAGACTAGCAGCGGCCTTCAAGTCGTCTCTAGCCCAGCTGGATCTATTGTTCCGGACACTGGCTCCTCCGACGCCCGTCAGGATCCATCCACTCTACTGTCGGGCTCCAGTTTGGCCCCCGACGTCAGACAGAGTGAGGGACAAGTTGACCCGTCATCTCCCAGGGTCCTCCACCCCAGAGACTCGCCACCCGATCCTAGGCTTTTTTTGCCTTAGCATGGTCGCACTTGGACCTGCCGTCGGGGGCCCCTTGAGCCCCCCCCCCGCCAGGCCTTCCACCGTCACCAGATTTTATTCCACTGCCGACAGGGGATCCTGTTATGGAGCCTCCACCTCTAGTACTTCGGGCGCGCTCCGGGATCCAACACCACCTTCTGGCACCACGGCACCTCCCCCTGCGGGGCCTTCGACTGGGTTCATAGTCCTGGAACCCTTTATCCCGCCTGCGGGTGGCCCTCCGTCTGTCACTCAGTACCTGACACTGAGCCAGGTGCCTCCATCGCCGGGTCTCCCGATGCTGGGCTTTCCGACGCCGGGTTATCAGACGCCGGGCTACCTGACGTCGTCCTTCCTGACACCGGGATATCCTACTCCAGGACATCCCATGCTGGGTTATCCAGGGTACTCATTGTATTATCCGTCCTGGCACTATCCTCAGTACCTGGGATATCCGAGTTTCCAGCCACCCCCTCCTCCTCCGGTACCAGACCATGAGTCCGTCCCTCTGTGGTGGAAAGAGGCTAGAGCGCAGCTTGTGTCGGAGTTAAGGCAGCCTGTGAGAGAGGCATCCACCCCCAGGGTTGCCTCTCCACCACCTCCTCAAGCTAGAGCGACAACTTCTATCTCTGTAGGCATTACAGAGCCAGACCCTTCTGTACCTAGTGGCTCCGAGCCCTCTGACACAGAATCCAACTCGGATGCGTCGGACCCTAGATCTCCCGTAGAGGTCCCTCCGAAAGACTCTCCAAAGTCACCTCCAGAGGATCCCTCTTTCGGAGACTTGTTGCATTCAATTCAGGCGGCTGGTGGATGGCCATCCAAAGAGGTTGATCCACAAAGAAAACGTCTTGCGGAACACCTGGATCTGCCCACCTCGGACCCTGTCCCCATCCCCCCATGGATGGGACCACATGAGGACCTTGTGACCACAGTCTGGCAGCAACTGTCCTCCATTCCAATGGTCTCATTCAAAGCTGACTACACCTATTATCCCCCGGAAGGGATATCTCATCTTACCTCCCATCCCAAGGCTGACTCTGTGGTAATCATGGCTGCTTACGACCGTTCAGCCCAGCCCAAACATCTGAGCTCTTCGCCTCCTGACAAGGACTCGCGTCAACTCGACCAATTTGGGTGTAAAATATACTCTTCTTGCTCTTGTGCGATACGTTCCCTTAATTATGTCTCGCACATGGTCGCCTTTCAAAAAGCTTCTCTTTTGGATTTGGATAAGGACCTCCAGGAAGTTCAGGATGAAACCCTGAGGAAGAAGCTGTTGGAAAAAGTTAGGATGGAGAAATCCTCGTGTCGTCATGCCCTTCGGGCTACTTACGACTCGGTGGATTCGGTGGCTGGAGCGGCAGCCATGGGGATCTGCCTCCGGCGACTCTCCTGGCTCCGTATAGCGGGACTGGCGCAGGACGTGCAGTCTTCTATTTTGGACGTCCTTTTCAGGGGTTCTGTCCTCTTTGGCAGTGACGCTAAAGACATTATTACTGGGCTGCAGGAGAGCGGACGCTCCTTGCGGGACGCCCGTTCCTTATACAAGATGGGACAGAAAAAGCAGCCTTTTCACCGCCAAAGAAGGTGGAACAAATCCCAGGCTAAGCGCCAGGCAAAGAAAATTCCAGGCTAAGCGCCAGGCAAAGAAGCACGCACCTGGATCTGGAGCTCAAACCCCACAGACCAAATTTCAAAAACAGGCATCTGGGGCAAAAGCTCCCCTCCTCCCCTCGGCGTCCTGACTCCTTTCCCCTCCTTCCGCTCCCTCCAATATCTAAGGAGGAACCGGTTGGAGGGAGGTTCGGCCTCCACTTGGAAGGTTCGAGGTTCGTCACTGCAGAAACTTAGGCGCTTCAGCTTATCCAGCGAGGTCACTCAATAGAATTCAGCAAAATTCCAGCCCCTGAACCATCCGGGACGGTCCTTCTATCCCTGGGATCAGGTCCCCATAGTCTCTCAGGAGATCCAGGCACTACTTCTAAAGAAGGCCATAGAACCCGTCCCGTCAAACCAAATAGGAAGGGGATTCTACTCCCACTTCTTCCTGGTTCCGAAGAAAACAGGCGACCTGAGACCGATCCTGGACCTCAGCACACTAAACATCTTTGTCGAGTACAAGACATTTTGTATGTTGACCCTTCAGGGCTCCTCCCCCTGCTCCACCCCAATTCTTGGCTGTGCTCCCTGGACATGCAGGATGCTTACCTGCATATCCCTATCCTCCCGGTCAACCGCCGTTTTCTATGTTTTGTTTTCCTGGAGAAGCATTTCCAATTCAGAGCACTTCCATCTGGCCTGTCTTCTGCCCCCAGAGTGTTCACCAAATGCCAAGCCATGGTGGCGGCATTTTTGCACCGCCAGGGCATTTATGTCTTCCCATACCTGGACGACGTGCTCCTCGCAGCACCCTTTCCTACCAGCCTGAAAGAGTCTCTCTCTCTTTCACTCTGAGCTTGTTTGCTTTACTGGGCATAACGGTCAATTTTCCCAAGTCCCAGCTAGTACTTTCCCAGAGGCTCCAGTTTATTGGAGCTATACTAGACACAGTTCAGGGCAAGGCTTTCTTGCCATCAGATTGGGCCGAGATCCTAGCTTCTCAGGCCACTCTCGTGGCATAGGCTCGACGGATGCCAGCACACTCGGTGCTCCGTCTATTGGGACTGATGGCGGCCGCCATTTCGACAGTCCCAATGGCCAGGCTTCACATTAGGGTCACTCAGTGGTCTCTCCGAGTCCAATGGGACCAGAGGACAGACGACATGAACCAAAAAGTCATGATCTCCAATAGCCTTCAGAAAGATCTTTGCTGGTGGCAAGATCTCTCAAACTTATTGAAGGGAAATTCTTTCCTTCCTGTAGTTCCAACCCAAACTCTCACTATGGACGCCTCAGATCAGAGCTGGGGAACCCATCTGGGGACTCACAGGACTCAAGGTTCTTGGTCCGATCAGGAGCTGATGCTCCACGTCAATGTTCTGGAGACCAGGGCGGTTCTTTACGTGCTTCAGGCATTCCAGTCGCTGCTGGTTCCGGGATCTCTTTGGTACAGACGGACAACATGTCCACTGTCTGGTACCTAAACAAACAGGGAGAAACCCGGTCATACCCTCTCTGCAGAGAAGCCATGAGGGTGTAGTACTGGGCGATTCAGCACAGCCTTTACTTGACAGCAATCCACGTTCCAGGCGTCACCAACGTCCTGGCAGACAGTCTCAGTCAATCAGTGGCCAGGGCACACGAGTGGGAGCTAACATCAGAGGTAGTCGAAGATCTCTTTCTTTAATGGGGTCGGCCAGAGATGGATCTGTTCGCCTCCCCATTCAACGCAAAACTACCCGTCTTCTGCTCGCTCGTTCCTGGGCTTGGTGCTTTTTGGCGAGACGCGCTGTCTCTTTCGTGGACAGGGAGGTTTCTATGCATCTTTCCTGTCATTCAGAAGGTTCTGGTGAAACTTCAACAAGAGGGGGCCCATGCAATCCTGATTACGCTCCTTTGGCCACGACAAATTTGGTTTCCTCTTCTGCAACACCTGGCACTGGAACTCCCGGTTCCTCTGCCCATTTCCCACGACCTTCTGACTCAGGAGCAGGGCACCCTGGTGCATCCGAGCCTTCAGTCTCTCCATCTTCATGCGTGGCACCTGTGGACATAGCGATTTCTCGCTATGGGGTCTCTTCGCAGGTTATGCACATTTTAGTGGAGGCCAGAAAACCCTCCACTAGATCTACTTACATTATGAAATGGAAGAGATTCATGATATGGGCCCAAGCAAGGAGCTGGGATCCATTTTTGTGCTCGGCATCCCAGGTTCTAGAGTACCTCTCGCACCTGTCTGAGGCGGGCCTTAGCTATTCCTCCATTAAGATCCACCTCTCTGCGGTGTTGGCCTACCACCTCCTCCCGGTGGAGGACAAAACCTTGGCTCAACTGGAGGTTGCTAAAACCTTTTTGAAAGGCATCCTTCATTTGAAACCTCTGATCCGGAATCCTTGTCCACCCTGGGACCTGAATTTCATGCTCGAGAAGCTGACGTTACCACCGTTTGAACCAGCTTCTTCTTGCGACTTCTGCTTCCTTTCCTGGAAGACTTTATTTTTAGTCACTATCACTTCCGCCAGAAGAGTTTCTGAATTACAGGCCTTCGTCTGTAAAGAACCTTATTTGATTTTTCATAAGGACCAAGTAGTCCTTCGGACAAACCCTTCTTTTTTGCCAAAGTAGTTTCGGAAACCACTTTGAACCAGAGCGTGGAATTACCGGTGTACTATCCTCAGTATTCCAGCAGGGGGAACAACCTTCTGCACACCCTCGATATGCACCGGATCCTGAGGTGCTACACGAACAGGACTAAAGAGGTTAGGAAATCTAACCAATTGTTCATAGCCTTTGCCCCTCAGTGCCAGGGCAAGGCTATTTCCAAGCAGACCATCTCCCGATGGCTTGCTAACTGCATCCATTTTTCGTATACGAAATATGGGAAGTCCCGTCCTGGGGCAGTCAAAGGCCACTCCACGTGTAGTGTGACAACTTCAACTGCCTTTTTTTAGGAATGTGTCCACAGCAGAGATATGTGCTGCGGCCACCTGGTCGTTTCTTCACACCTTCACTAAGCATTACAGTCTGGACATCGCCTCTCCACGCAGAACTGGCTTCGGTCTTGCAGTCCTGCAAGGCCTTCTGTCGTGATTACTCATGGCGACTTCTCCTCCTCCCGGATGCACCTACGTTTTTGCTTTTCTTTGGGACTGCTTGGTATTCAGTCCTATATGTGAAGACCTACTGCAGGAACCCTCTCGAAGTAAGATATTTCAGTTATGTAAGAACTTACCGTAACAGTAGATCATTGAGAGAGGTTCCTGCTGTAGGTCTAGTTTCCCACCCTCCTTCCCCCAGTTTTTGGATGCTTTATTTTCCATCCTATCTAGTCCTGTGGGACTAGAGTGGAAGCAGGGTCTCTGGAGTTCACTCCGGTTTTCTCCTTACCTATCTTTAGGTCTCCGTTGGAAAAGAACTGTAGAGCAGGCGCAGGACTGCCCCTTTTATAGTCAGGCTGATGTCACGATGCCCCGACATCGGGGGTGGTCCTCGCTGATGATTGCTATCTACAAGTTTGCCGTATGGACCTGATGCCGGGGGCGCAGTCTTGTATGTGAAGACCTACTGCAGGAACCTCTCTCAAAGATCTACTGTTATGGTAAGTTCTTACATAACTGAAATATCTTGGGGAGAATCTTATCCATTAGGCCATGCTGTCCCTCCCTCCATCCCCTTTCTGGTTCAGAGAGCGTTACATTAGATATTGTGCCTGAACCTTAATCCAGGCACCATATATCCAGCCCTCTGCCTTGCCTTGTAGGTCTGGGTTGGTCTTATTTCCTGGTTCCCCATGGGTGGAGGTCTTCCGAGTCTAATCTCTGGTGGAGAACAGAGGAGTGATGGGGCCAGCTTTTTTTATATAGACGCTGACGCATGGTATCATCATGGGCGGCCCCAGCTAGCAAAACTTTCTGTGTGGTCCTAGCACTGTTGCAGGTATCATTCCAAAGGTGTGGCCTAAAGGAAAAGATCCTCTTGAGAATCTACTGTCACAGTAAGTAGGCAACTCTTCTTGTCTGGAGCAGGAGTCGTACCGCAGTGCCAACAAATTAGAATGTAGGTAGTGCGATTGGTGGGTGACAGAACAAGACTTACAGTTCTGTTTCTTTTTTCTCTCAATAGGAGCTCCTGCCAAAGAAAGCTCGTGGGAGGATCAAGAACTACAGCATCACTTGGGAGCAGGGCACGACGCTAAACTTTACTGTAATCAACAACTGCTGCTATATTGTTCTCCCCCCAGGACACCACCCTTGTTGAAATTTCAGCCAACAACACCAAGGCAGGAACAGAACCGGCCCAGCTCCACGTACAGCCATCAGGTACGGTCAGAAGCCCAGAACAGAACTGGCCCAGCTCCAGGTACAGCCATCGAGTACGACCAGCCCCCAGAACAGACCTTGGCCCGCTCCGCATATAGCCATCAGGTACAGTCAGCACCCAGAACAGAACCAGGCCAGCTCTGCATACAGCCATCGGGTACAGTCAGCGCCCAGAACAGAACCAGGCCAGCTCCGCTTACAGCCATCAGGTACAGTCAGCCCCCAGAACAGAACCGGCCCAGCTCCGCATACAGTCAGCCCCCAGAAGTTAGAACCAGGCCAGCTCCGCATACAGCCATCAGGCCCAGTCAGCCCCCAGAACAGAATTGGCCCAGCTCCACGTATAGCCATCGGATACAGTCAGCCCCCAGAACAAAATCGGCCCAGCTCCGCTTGCAACTATCAGGTACAGTCAACCCCCAGAACAGAACCAGGCCAGCTCCGCATACAGCTATCGGGTACAGTCAGCCCCCAGAACAGAACCAGGCCAGCTTCGCATACAGCCATCAGGTACAGTCAACTCCCAGAACAGAACCGGGCCAGCTTCGCATACAGCCATCAGGTACAGTCCGCCCCCAGAACAGAACCGGCCCAGCTCTGCATACAGCCATCAGGTACAGGCAGCCCCCAGAATAGATCCGGCCCAGCTCCCCATACAGTGATCAGGTACAGTCAGCCCCCAGAACAGAACCGGCCTAGCTCCACATACAGCCATCAGGTACAGTCAGCACCCAGAACAGAACCGGCCCAGCTCCGTATACAGTCATCGGGTACAGTCAGCCCCCAGGTGCAACCTGGGAGCACAGGGAAGTTAAGCGACTTGCCCAGGGTCACACAGTATGCAAGTGTGGGCTGTGGGATTCAAACCCAGGTCTCCAGATTTGCAGCTCAGAGCCTTAAACTGCTGTGCTATACTTCATCTGTATCCCCCTCTCTTCAGGACGAAGCTGAAATTAGGCAGAATTACCTAGTCCTCCTTTCTCAGTCAATAAAAACTAACTAAATAAATAAAATGAATATGGCATTTCAACAGTCCAGCTCCTATTGGGTTGAGGTGGTGTTGGTGGGGGTGGGGGGGTTCAGCTGCTTCTCTCAAGTGTCACGTTGAGCCTTGTTGGAGAATAGTTGTTATGGATACCAGATAACTGAGTGAGTGAATGGTTTACAGGTCACCTGTCTCCTGAGGGACTCCAGATAATGGCATATGGTGGCAGAGCTCTCAATATTTCCTGGCAGGCGTGCAGGACGCGGAACACCTGGTGGAGTGGAGAAAAGCAGTCGGTGAAGGTGTAAGGCCTCTCAACTGGACTCGAGTTCCTCCTTTGAGCTGCAGTGTTTTGTTGGAAGGTGAGACACAGCTTTCAGAGTTATTGAATAATAGCTTTTACCTGTTGAACGTCTGAGATAAATTTAATGTACATGAACAGTGCCAGATTGACAGCCCCAGAGACCACTGTCCTGGTTTATCCATGTGACATGTAGGGTGCAGGATGCCTCAATGAACGTGTCCTCAGTGTTTTTCTTTTACCATTTTTGGCCATGAAAGGCATGCTAAGTTGAGGCTTGTTTCCAGGTGGTTCCATGTCATAATAGCGATAGCAAAATAACGATTGCTGTTATGGCAAGTGTATATCGCTGAAAAGCAAATTGGCGATATACACATGCCAGTGATCCAGCAACAGCATTAAGTATTTTTGGAGCGCCCGCCCCCCGACTATAAATTCCTAACTCTAGGGGGGGTGCATGTCGGGGAGGGAGTGACATCCAGCTGCAGCACAAAAAAAATAAAGGCAGCCGCAGGCAGTGGCAAAATATTGTCTCCCGGTTCCCAGCCCCAAACCTAGTACCTGCTGCGCCAAAGCTAGGGGCCTTCACCACCATACCACATGGCTAGCTCGGCTGCAGCAGGCTCACCACTACCCTACAAATCCCTTCCCTATCCCTCCCCTTCCCTCGCTATCCCCTCCTTCCGGTCGTCCTTCCGTATGCTCGCTGTCATGTAGGGTCACTACCCTTGCAGGGTAGTCCATGGAACAGTGCTGAACATGAGTCACCATTTTGACGATTGCTCCTATTCAGTCGCTATACTCACTGGATACTGTTTTCAGGTACTTCCTGGGAGCACAGGGGACTTAAGTGACTTGGTCATGGTCACACAGTATACTAGTGGTGGCTGTGGGATTCAAACTCAGTTCTCAAGGTTTGCAGCTCAGTGCTGTTAACCACTATGCTATACCGCTTCCTTGATGGCCTTTGCCCTGTCATGGAGGGACTGTCTGATGTTATGGGACTGGATAGTTCAGACTACACCTTCCCTAGCAAACTGCAAAGTGAAAATCTATGACACTGTCAAGTCCCTTTGTCTCATATTTATATCCGCGCTCACTACCTAGAGCCGATGTTTCGCTCACTGTAATTTGAAGCTCAAAAAACTAGTGATGGGGCACTTGCTTAAAAAAACAATGCAAAAACTGAAAAGAGGGAGCGCACACCCATCTCCTGAAGGTGCTGCTGTGCAGGAGTACAGAGAGGCGAAAAAAGCAGCGCACACACCCGTTATAACGAAAATAACAGACTTTATTGGTGCAGAATATGGACGCAGGTCAGCAGCCCCTATATATCACCTGCCCCCCCAGAAAGCCACGTACCACGGCAATATGTAGTGGCTCCTGACCTGCCTTCCATATTTTGCACCAGTAAATTTATTCAAAAAAGAACACTCACACCACAAACTCCTAATGCTAAACAGGTTTATTATGCAGCAAACTGTGCAGAACGAAACAAGCCGACCCCGCCACCAAGACTTGACGTTTTGCATAGCCACGCTTTATCTCTTGAAACATCGAAGCTTGGGGAATGGGGTCAGCTTGTATTTTTTTTGCGCGTGTGGTTTGTTGTATAATAAATCTGTCCCAGCATTTGGATCTTGTAGTGCGAGTGTGAGTTTTTTTTTTATTTTCAGTCAATACTTAACACACCAGGACCCCAAGCTGCATTTTCCTTTGTATCACCAATAAATGTAGCTGTTTTTATTAAATCTGGTGTGTCGGCTGCTTTTTTTTCCACCTTTGTGTACTTAATGCAACCACACGTTTGGGAAGCCTCAACTTGGGGTAGCACAATAACAGACTGTCTTAGAGATTACTACCTGTGTGGCCCAGCAAAGATCCCCCTTCCTTCCGCAACCTCCCTAGCAAACAGGAAGCAATCAAGCATACGTCTGAACTGCTTAAACCTGTACCTGTCGCGCGAAGACTATTATGGCACCAAAATATAGGTACCAGTCATTTTGTTTTTATCTCGACCTGAGATCTCAGGTCATGTATTGAGTTTTATACTTGAAAACGTACTAAAATCTGAGTAAACACAAAAACAGATGCACAGCCCATATCTGGCACTGGGAAGCATGGTCATGCTTCCATGTGTGTAACCTGGGTTTATTTCACAAACTCATGTCCAGTCTCCGGGCTGGAGGAGTCCCAGATGTGCTGTAGAAGCAGAAGATTTAGACATGGCATTAGAGGTGTGAGGTTCAGCTAATCTTGGTGTCATAGTGTCTTCAGTGGAGGGTTGCAAGGGAGGCATTGATGTCAGGGGAGATCATGTGATGTTGGTACAGGCCCCCCCACACCCATACACACACATACATATACAGTCAGGACAGGCATGGCATTGATATCCCAAAAGATGCAATCCCAGTACGTGGTATATTCCAAATTGTTGCATTTCAGGGAATAGCAGAATCTGACAAATGATGGTGCCACACCATTAACAAACCATTATCCAGACTATAGAAGTTGCTGTTTAGATCTTGATTTCCCTAAGGGGCTGTTGCAACCGCAGCAACAGAAATTGCTGTACCACACAGAACAGAACACGCCACATGTCAGGACTGTATGTAGATTGGAGGGTCATAGCTGTGGTAAAATATCTGAGGGACTGTCATGGCGGAATGAACTCACCAGCCTGCCCACATTCTAATGGTCTGCCTAAACCTGTTAGGCTCCTGGTCCTCCCCAATGCTGGATAGGTGTGAAGGGAGAAAGGGCCTCTATGTGGGGATGGGAAGCGATGTAGATGTCAGGGAAGCGGTGGTGAGGCAGGGCCCTCCACAGACAGCACTGTGATGTCAGGGAAGCAGTGGTGAGGCAGGGCCCTCCACAGACAGCACTGTGATGTCAGGGAAGCGGTGGTGAGGCAGGGCCCTTCACAGACAGCACTGTGATGTCAGGGAAGCGGTGGTGAGGCAGGGCCCTTCACAGACAGCACTGTGATGCCAGGGAAGCAGTTATGAGGCAGGGCCCTCCACAGACAGCACTGTGATGTCAGGGAAACGGTGGAGAGGCAGGGCCCTCCACAGACAGCACTGTGATGTCGGCAGGAGCCAGAGCTGAGGTACAAGTTGACAGCTGTCCCTCTGGGGAAAACATATGTGATATAAAAAAACAAAGGGGAGTGTGACAGAAATGATCAGGTATCTGTCTGTCCATCTGTGCCGTGTGGGCCCCATAGCGGATTCTTCCATTTATAAAGTGGTAGGTCTTGTTAGATGTAAAAGTATGCCTTTTGTTCACGGCACCTTAGATTCACTGTTTATACACGAGCTGCTCATTCAGGTAATCGTTTATTTTTTGTTTGGTGGTTGTTGTTTTTTTTTGTTGATTGTGAAAGGGAGGCTAGACAATACTGTCTACTTGTAGCCTTGTTGGGGGGGGGGCCTACAGATGGAAACCAACCGAAACTGAACCAGGTTAAGCTGTTGGTGAATAATGTATGAATTGTAATAAATAAGGAATCCTATGAAAAGGAGTAGGGCCACCTCATTAAGGTTAGCTTAACTTTGTTTCATTTTTTTTTTATACTTTATCTAGCGCCCCTGGACCAGCTTGGAAGCCTTCCTAGTTCCCCCTCCTGTTCCTTTCCCACTAAGAGGACCCTAGGGAGCAAAACTCCCTCTCTGCCTTTTGCTTCTGCTGCTACTGGTAACCTACAACTTACCCCCACAGAGGAGAATACTTCACTCGACCTCTGGTAACCAGAGGGAGGAGCTGATGAGGAGGTGGGCCAAGTCTGCTCATAACAGTGCAGTGGGATGAGGAAGAGATCTCATCTGTTCCAAGCCATCCTGTTTTTCTTGCCCTGTAGTTCCTACATCTAATCCTTTCTATTACAGAAATGTGACCTGAGGGGCAGTGTCACGAGACCTGATAGGTATATTGGGTGGGGGTCTTGCACCACCAACTCCCTTTCGGGGATCCCTCGAGCATGTATGTGCCGGTGTGACCCCACCTCCAAAGGGCCACGTTATCCTGTCCCCACAGCTCCACTCCTGATCGAACCACTAGTGGGTAGCTGGGCTGGGAGAGGAACTGCCTCCCTTCTGAGGCAGGAGACATCCAAGACAGATGCATGAGCCCTGCATCACTGGTCGGAACCAGACTTTCCAGCTTGGGGCACGAACATGGCTCTTCTGGATGACACTTGGCTAGCCAGGTTGCTTCATTTTATAAATAGACAGACGTTTCTTACATGCCCTTATGAAACCTCCTTTTAGTTGTGCAATGATGACTCCTGGAAAAACAGCAGAAACATTTTTGGGGTGGGCTAGAGGCTAGGGTTGGTTAGAACCACTTTGACTGGACCAAAGTTCCGGTGCGGGTTCCTCTATGACGGTGATGGGTGGTGCCCCTGTAACCTAATTCTGAGAATTTAAAGCTGTACCACTCTTGTTTCATTTTTTTCAGATGATTTTGAGGCATTTGTCCCGTACAATGTATCTGTATATGCTCGGAAGAGGAACAGTAGCTATGAAGGACTCGTCACTGCCCTGGCCTACGTGAAGCAAGGAGGTACAGTAGCCCTTAGTCATAGGACAGTCATTGCCAGGGAGTCAGAGGGCCATATCACTGGCCGTGATGCTGCTAGCCATGCAGGAGACTCTGGTCCGTGTCTCCTGCAACTGCTGTGGGTTACTTGGCATCAGTACTCACCAAATTGTTCCACTCACAGAGTTTAGGGTGGGGGGAAACCAGGGAAGAAACGCATTGAGTGTGCTCATTGCCGGGGTACACTTGGGATGTTGTGGCCCCACATTCATCAGTGTCACTGCAAGTTATTTGGTGACTTCTGACCTGCAAGTCCCAGCTACCCTAAACTGCACAGTGTTGTTTTCCTAGTGCAGGTAACTGTGCTGAAAAATAAAATTACCCATAAACCCATGAAAAGAACATCCAATAGCACCACGTCTTGTGCTTTGGGGGCCAGGGCTGGTGTTTTGGGGACCAGGGCTGGTGCTGTTGGGGCCAGGGCTGGTGCTTTGGGGGCCACGGTTGTTGCTGTTGGGGCCAGGGCTGGTGCTTTGGGAGCCTGGGTTGGTGCTGTTGGGGGCCAGGGCTGGTGATGTGAGGGCCAGGGTTACTGCTGTGGGGGCCAGGGCTGTTGCTGTGAGTGCCAGGGTTAGTGCTGTGGGGGCCAGGGTAGTAGATGTGGGGGGGGGCAGGGTTGGTGCTGTGAGGGCCAGGGTTAGTGCTATAGGTGTCAGAGCTGGTGCTGTGTAGGGCAGCGTTGGTGCTGTGGGGGCCAGGGTTGGTGCACTGGGGGGCAGGGTAGGGGCTGTGGGGACCAGTTTTTTTTTTTTATTTTATTTTATTCTTTGGTAACCGGGTAAGGCTTACTAGGCACAAGTGCCTGTTTTCAGGGGTGACTCAGGAGCACTGGGTGGTTAAGTGACTTGCTGAGTCACACGGTATGCAAGTGGAGGTTGTGGGAATCAAACCCTGGTCTGCTGGATGTAACAAGCTCATTCACAGCTCATTACTCTAACGTCTATGCTATACTGCCAGCCAGGGTTGGTTCTGTGTTCGCTAGGGTTGGTGCTGTGGGGACCAGGCTGGTGCTGCGTGGGCCATGGTTGGTGCTGGGGGTGCAGGGCTGGTGCTGCATGTGCCATGATTGGTGCTGTGGGGGGCTAGGGTTGATGCTTTAACGGCCAGGGCTGGTGCTGTGAGGGCCCAGGGTTGGTGCGGTAGGTGACAGGGTAGGTGCCAAGGGGGCCAAGGTTGGTGCTGCAGGGGCCAGCGTTGGTGCTGTAGAGGGCAGGGCTGGTGCTGCATGGGCCAGGGTTGGTAATGTGGGGGCCAGGATTGGTGCTGTGGGGTCCACGGTTGGTGCTGTGGAGCCAGGGTTGGGTCTGTGTTGGCTAGGGTTTGTGTGTGGGGACCAGGGTTGGTGCTGTAGAGGGCAGGGCTGGTGCTGCGTTGGCCATGGTTGATGCTGTGGGGTCCAGGATTGGTGCTGTGGAGCCAGGGTTGGTTCTGTGTTAGCTAGGGTTGGTGCTGTGGGTTCCAGGGTTAGTGCTGTGGGGACCAGTGTTGGTGCTGAAGAGGGCAGGGCTGGTGCTCCGTGAGCCAGGGTTGGTGTTGTGGGTTACAGGGATGGTGCAGGGCTGGTGCTGCATGGGCCATCGTTGGTGCTGTGGGGGGCTAGGGCTGGTGCTTTAGCGACCAGGGCTGGGGCTGTGGAGGGCAGAGTAGGTGCTGTGGAGGGCAGGGTTGGTGCTGTGGGGGCCAGGGTTAGTGCTGTGGCAGCCAGTGTAGGTGCTACAGGGGCCAGGGTTGGTGTTGTGGCATCCTGGAGTGTTGCTGTGGGGGACAGGGTTGGAGAAGTGGGGGCCAGGGTTGGTGCAGTGGGGTCCAGGGTTGGTGCTACGGGTCCAGAGATGGTACTGTGGGGACCAGGGTTGTAGCTGTAAGGGAAAGGGTTCGAGAAGTGGGGCCAGGGCTGGTGCTGTGAGGGCGAGGTCTGGTGCTGTGGGAGCCAGGGTTGGTATTGTGGGGGTCAAGGTTAGTGCTGTGGAGGCAAGGGCAGTTGCTGTGGGGGGCAGGGTAGGGGGCTGGGGGTTGGTGCTGCAGAAGCAGGTTAGTGCTGCATGGGCCAGGGTTTGTGCTGTGGGGGGCAAAGTTGATGCTGTGGGGAGCAGGGCAGGGGCTGTGAGGACCAGTATTGGGACTATGGAGCCAGGGTTGTTTTTGTGGGGGCCAGGGCTGGTGCTGTAAGGGGCAGGATAGGGGCTGTGGGGACCACGCTTGGGGCTACAGAGCTAGAGTTGGTTCTGTGTGGACTAGGTTTGGTGCTCTGGGGGCCAGGGTTGGTGCTACGGGGCCAGAGTTGGTACTGTGGGGGCCAGGGTTGGTACTGTAGTGTCCAGAGTTGTTGCTGTGGAGGACAGAGTTGGGAAGAAGTGGGGGCCAGAGCTGGTGCTGTGGGGGCCAGGGCTGATAGTGTTGGGGCCAGGGCTGGTGCTGTGGAGGCAAGGGCTGGTGCAGTGGGGGCCAGTGTTGGTGCTGTGGGGTTCAGGGCAGTTGCTGTAGGGGCCAGGCTAGTAGCTGGGGAGAGAGGCAGGGTTGGTGCTGTAGACGGCAGGGCTGGTGCTGCATGTGCCATGGTTGGTGCTGTGGGTGCCAGGGCTGGTACTGTGAGGGGGGCCAGGGCTGGTGCAGTGGGGGCCCAGGGTTGGTGCTGTAGAGGACAGGGTAGGTGCCGAGGGGCCAGAGTTGGTGCTGTAGAGGCCAGGGTTGGTGCTGCAGGAGCCAAGGTTGGTGCTGCGGGGCCAGGGTTGGTGCTGCAGGTGCCAGGGTTGGTGCTGCAGGGGCCAGGGATGGTGCTGTGGGGTCCAGGATTGGTACTGCAGTGGCCAGGGTTGGTGCTGTGGGGTCCAGGGTTGGTGCTGTGGGGTCCAGGGTTGGTGCTGTGTGGTCCAGGATTGGTTGGTTCTGTGTTGGCTAGGGTTGGTGCTGTGGGGACCAGGGTTGGTGCTGTGGGAGCCAGTGTTGGTACTGTGGGGGCCAGGATTGGTTGGTTCTGTGTTGGCTAGGGTTGGTGCTGTGGAGACCAATGTTGGTGCTGAAGAGAGCAGGGCTGGTGCTGTGGGGGCCAGGGCTTGTGCTGTGTTGGGGCTAGGGCTGGTGCCCTAATGGCCAGGGCTGGGGCTGTGGGGGGCCCAGGGTTGGTGCTGTAGAGGGTGTGGGAGGTGCTGTGGAGGGCAGGGTTGGTGCTGCAGGTACCAGGGTTGGT
This sequence comes from Neoceratodus forsteri, assembly GCA_016271365.2. Taxonomy (NCBI): domain Eukaryota; kingdom Metazoa; phylum Chordata; order Ceratodontiformes; family Ceratodontidae; genus Neoceratodus; species Neoceratodus forsteri. Next base: position 45,906,373 of record JADMNL010000033.1, read on the forward strand.
GCTGCAGGTACCAGGGTTGGTGCTGCAGGTACCAGGGTTGGTGCTGTGGGGGCCAGGGTTGGTGCTGTGGGGGTCAGAGTTGGTGCTACAGGGGTCCAGGTTTGGTGTTGTGGGAGCCGGGGTTGGTGCTGTGGCGTTCAGGGTTGTTGCTGTGGGGGACAGGGTCGGAGAAGTGGGGGTCAGGGTTGGTGCTGTGGGGTCCAGGGTTGGTGCTGTGGATCCAGAGTTGGTGCTGCAGGGGCCAAGGTTGGTGCTGTGGGTCAGTGTTAGTGCTGTGGGGGCAGTGGTTGGTGTTACAGGTCCAGGGATGGTACTTTGGGGGCCAGGGTTGTTTCTGTGAGGGACAGGTTTGGAGAAATGGGAGCCACGGCTGGCGCTGTGAGGGCCAGGGTTAGTGCTATGGAGGCAAGAGCAGTTGCTGTGGGGGGGGGCAGGGTAGGGGCTGTGGGAGGCAGGGAAGGGACTGTAGGGGTTAAGGTAGGAGCTGTGCAGGGGAGGGTTGGTGCTGCGGAGGGCAGGGTTGGTGCTGCAGGGGCCACGGTTTGTGCTATGGGAGGCAGGGTTGGTACTGTGAGGGTCAGAGTTGATGCTGTGGGGGTCAGGGCAGGTGCTATGGGGCCTGGGCTGGTGCTGTGGGGAGCAGGGTAGGGGCTGTGGGGACCAGAGTTGGAACTATGGAGCCAGGGTTGTTTTTGTGGGGGCCAGGGCTGGTGCTGTAAGGGGCAGGATGGGGGCTGTGGGGGACCAGACTTCGGGCTACGGAGCCAGAGTTGGTTCTTTGTGGGCTAAGGTTGGTGCTACAGGGCCAGGTTGGTACTGTGGGGGTCAGGGTTGGTGCTGTGGGGTTCAGGGTTGTTTCTGTGGGGGCCAGAGTTGGTGCTACAGGGGCCAGGGTTGGTGTTCTGGGGCCAGTTTTGGTACTGTGCGGGCCACGGTTGGTGCTCTAGGGTCCAGAGTTGGTGCTGTGGGGACCAGGGTTGGTGCTATAGTGGGCAGGGTTGGTGCTGTCGGGGCCAGGGTTGGTGCTGTGGGGGCAAGGATTGGTACTGTGGGGGCCAGGATTGGTGCTGTAGAGCCAGGGTTCTGTGTTGGCTAGGGTTGATGCTGTGGGTTCCAGGGTTAGTGCTGTGGGGACCACTGTTGGTGCTGTAGAGTGCAGGGCTGGTGCTGCCTGGGCCATGGTTGGTGCTGTGGGGGCCAGGGCTGGTGTTGTGGGTTCCAGGGATGGTGCTGGGGTGCAGGTCTGGTGCTGCGTGGGCCATCGTTGGTGCTGTGGGGGCAGGGCTGGTGCTGTGTGGTCGGGGGCAGTGGTTTGGTGGACAAGATTGGTGCTGTGGAGGGCCAGGGTAGGTGTTGTGGGGGGTGGGGTAGGGTAACGACTGTCGGAGGCAGAGCTGGTGATATATGGGGCTGGGTTGGTGCGGAGGGGTCTTGGGTTGGTGCTCTGGGTGACAGGGTTGGCACTGTGAGGGCCAAGGTAAGTGCTGTGGGAGCAAAGGGTTGATGCTCGAGGAGCAAGGGTTGATGCTGTGGGGACCAGAGTTGGTTTATGGGGGCCAGGATTGGTGCCATGGGGGCCCAATTATCTTTAAATAACTGGGTTGTTTTCTTTTTGATTCCCAGTGCCGACTGTAGGACCCAGCAACGTGAAGCTGAATCGAACAGAAACAGAAGACAGAGTGGTGTGGGAGGAGGTACCGCTGGAGCTGCGGCGCGGTTTCATCACTCAGTATTATATTTACTTGAGTATGTCAGACAGAGATGGAAAAGGTATCTCACCTGTCCTGCTGTTCCTTTCCTTTACCTGTACACTCCCTGGTCTCACTGAGGGGACTTGGGTGTCCATCAGCAGATGAGGTTGCAGGGGAGAGGGGTAGTGTTTACCACGTACAGGTCCTGACTAGCAGGTGACATACTGCTAGTTGGCAAAACCTGGCTTTTTTCATGTCCCCTACTCCTCCTCATCACAAGTTTTTTTGGGGGATGAGGCATCTGTCACCTGCCCACCACACCTGGGCTGTGTTGTGGGGGCAGGGGCTGATGATAATGTTGTTAATTCTGTTAAGGGATTTTCCAGTTTCTGGCAGTAAAATGCCTACTGGTGGGTGCCAGCCCAGTGGCATGGAGGGCTGAGGCATCCATGCCTTACCTCCTGCCAAGCCGACAACCCGTGTTCGCGGTGCGAGCGGGTTGGCTGGGAAGGGAAAGGATTGAGCATCTGAAGGACAGCTTTCTTCTCCCGTGGTGGGGGAAGGGAGTACAGACTCGGTGCTTCCCTGACGCCCAGTGGTGGCTGGGGCAGGCACACCATGAGCTTGTCACATGCAAGGGGGGTGGAGCAGTCAGCCAGCATGCTGTGGGCAGAAGCGCACACAGCACAGCCATTGCCGGTATTACACATTCCACTTGGGGGAAACTGAATAAGGAAAAACAGAGGTCCCAGGTCGAGCAGGATGAAAGCAACCACCCTCCGCAGGCCCCGATTCTGAATGGCGCTTCCCCAGAACTGAATCCTATTCGAGGTGAGTCGAGCTAGGGGGGCTCCTTACCACCCTGCCATGGAGGGAAAACTGTGGGGGAAGAAGGGGACAGTTGCCTGATGGGTGTGGGGCTGGTGGCTGAAAGAAGGTAGCCAACTGGTGGAGACCCAAGGAGAAACAAATTAACTAAAAAAAAAAAATGCCTGCTGGCAGTGGCAGGACTTAAATCTTGTAACATTCGCAAATAGTTAGAATTTCAGGACATTCTGTTCTTCATTACATAGGGCCCAATCCAGAAAATTGTCCAGGATACACATATGTACGTATCTCAGCCATGGCACTCTGCAACCTGTTGTCCATCAGCATCAGTGGCATCCATGGCCTCTGCCCGCTGTGTTCCCCTCTTCACTATAATGGTGTGCATCTAGGTTTACCTGCCTCATAGTCTAGTTTAGAAATGCATTGGCGTCGACCAGCCTAGGGGTGATAAACTGCCACCTGGGAGACCCGAATTTTGTCATTTCGAGATCTGCACGGCGGAGTTGATAGGGCCAGGCACATCTCAGAAGTAAGGCACTTGGCTTTGCAGTTAGCAGTGAAGGCAGCTGTTTACTTCCTCGCCCTCCTGGTCATAGGAAGAAAGCATACAGGGCGGCTGAGGGGGAAGGAATACATCGGGGTCTGATAGGAAACACTCAGCAGCACAGATATAGGGGCCGCTGTAGCCAGCGCGTGGTGAGGACTTAAGTTGAATTTTTGAAGAATGATTGATAGAAATTTCCCTCCACTGACACAGCCAAGCTTTGTGTTTCAGTTTGGAATTTCACCAGCACTGAGCGATGGTTTCGTTTACCGAAGGTAACGCCAGGAAACTACCAAATCTATATCTCCGCATCAACCATTGAAGGGGAGGGGAACAACAGTACCGCACTGCATTTCAAAATACCTTCAGAAGGTAAGAATACAGTTCCCTTTTTTTTTTAACAAAGTTTATTTATTTTCAAATAATAGTAACACAGACATAAATCATTAAAAACATGGGTAATAAATTACAGAACCAGTAATTTCGTAGTTAACAATCTATGTAGACTCTCATTAACGCTGGGTCTTTAGGCTTGTTAATGCTATACTAATATTCATATCTAAGTTTATCTAAATTCTACGTTGTCCTATCAAGAAAAATATCATATAATTATGCATTCTCTTGCAGGTTACATTTCATCCCTCAAGTTGGATAAGCAAGTTGTTGTCTTTAGACCTTTGATAACCATATAAAGAAGGGATTCCATATGACCTTATATTTATCTGCTGTCACTGTATTCAGATGGCTGGTTGTACGATGCTGGTTCGACAACCAACTTGTCGACAGGCATCACGGCGCCAGCCTGCATGTCGACTGCGATTTGCTCTGGCCCCCACACCCCCCATAAATTTAGATTCCAACTCCAAGTCGGAATAGGTTCTGGGAGTGGGTGCAGAATGAGGGGCAGTGTTGCCGTGTCCCAGGCGAACTTCTACAGCAACATGGCGCTGTTGTCAATATTGACGCATGTCACTGTAGAAGTTTCGTTGTGGGGGGGCATCTCCAGATGACTTATCCTTACATTAATGGCAAGGCTCGTAAGATGTTTGGCCCACTCATCCACTAATCCAGATCACTGATGCGATCCTGTCAGGCATGGATTGCGGACACATCAGTATCGGCATTTTTATCGATCTTGCCAAAGCATTTGACACAGTTTCCCACTGCCTCCTACTCTGCTGTCTCTCTGTCTCTCTCAGCTGCCGGGTTTTCTGAGCACGCCATAAAATGGTTCAGTGCATACCTAAATGAGCGTTCTCAATCGGTAAAAATATCCGACTACACCTCCCCTCCCCTACCTATATGCTCTGGCATCCCCAGGGTCCATACTAGGCCCGATCCTCTTCTCCATTTTCCTGAATGATCTTCCATCTGTCTGTACTTCATCTTCTGTACATATGTATGCTGATGATACGGTTCTTTTCTCCTCAGGGCCATCGTCCTTAGATGTTGCCTCCAGGCTTCAACGTGACTTCAATAATGTCCAGAATTGGTTTCACTCTCACCAACTTTTCCTAAATGCAAAAAAAACAGTGACCATGACATTCAGCGTGAGACAGAAACTGTCAAGGCTCCCATCTGTCCCCGCGTTCACTACTCTTGACAGGGCAACTTTAGATGCCATGACATCCTTCAGGTAACTGGGCGTATGGTTGGATCAGCATCTCACTTTCTTGGACCATATAGATGCCATAACGAAAAAGCTTCGCCCCAAACTCGGCGTCTTATTCAGAAACCACTCCTGCCTCCCGACCCAGGCAAGGTGTGAACTGATCCAAAAGATGATCCTCCCAATCGTCGATCACTGTGATATCGTCTACTGCTCTGCTCCTGCCACCTCCTTAGCTAACTTGGATACACTTCTCAACTCCTTCTGTCAGTTTGCCCAGGATGCACCTCCCCTGACCCATCACTGTCACCTGTATCGCGCTTTAGCCTTCCCTTCCTTAGCTAATAGGCAGTTGCACCACTGTGCAAATTTCATCTCTAAGTTCTGGCTTGGCACACTCCCTCCTCATCTTACTTCCTTACTCTCCCCCACCCACACCACTTTGCCTTTAAGATCCCATGACCACAGAACTCTGTCAGTTCCCCGGAGATCCATCTCAATTGGCCAGTCCTCCTTCTCCTACCGTCTCTCTAAACTGTGGAATGCTCTTCATACACAAACCCATTCCTCCTCCTCCTCCTCTCCAGGCTCATTAAACAAAGCACTATATAATTTCCTCTCTGTTAACTGTACTTGACCCTTGCTCCCCTGCTCCCAGTCCTACACCCTGACCTCCTCCCCGGTTGTCGTAGCATACCCTAATCGCTGCTCTTATAGACATTTTCCTCCTAGTCGTTTCTGATAGCACTCTCTCTCAACCTCTCTGTTGAACATTCTTCTCAGCCTATCAGTCTCGCCCTGGCCTTTAGCTCTTTTGTTGCCACATTAAGTTTTCCTCTCATTGTTGTTGTTTAACCATTTAGTCCTCGTATTGTAGGCCTTAAAGAGGACCTTCCCCAGTCATTTTGACTTTCATGCATTAATTACCCCTTCTTGCATTGATTCTGGAATTGTATTTCATTAATGTCCGCTGTAGTTAGTTTTTGCATTCTGAGCTGCTAAAAGCTGCAGGGTGTACCAGAGCTTCTGTAGCAAGCCTGGTGTTGCTGTGGGCCCATGCTGACATCATTGTAGGACAGAGTCAGTTTCACAAAAACAAAAAAAAACATACAGGTGAGGCATTTGGATTTTGGCATAATGAAGTGCTAAAAGGGTGTCTTGGGGAATGGGGAACACAGTATGTACACTGAGTACTGGTAGATTTCCCTTGCAACATTGTTGCAACTGCATGGTGCTGAACAGTGTGAGTCACTCCTCTATCCTACAGTGATGTCATCAGGAGCTAGCAGCCCAGCAAGCTGAACAGCAAAGGCAAGTGCAGCAGGGCTTAAAAACAAATTATGGAAGGCAGAGTAAACCTTGGCCAGAAATAACACATGCATACACCTTTTCAGGCCTAGTACTGCATATAGTGACTACAAGCTGTAACTTTTTCGACCATCAGGGAAGGTCCTCTTTAAGACAAGTTTGTAATACTTTAGCCACTATCTGTCTCACCCACTAGGTCATAGTATAGGCTCAAACTTGTCTACCTTGTAATCCATGCCTTTTGTGCTTGTAATCCATGCTTTATGTGCTTCTGTGTAAACTGCTTTTGCGTAATTGCATGTACTCAATTAATGCGATGTAACTCCCTTTACCCGCTCCCCCAGGTCATACCGGGAGACAAGCAACTTGTTGTTCAGTATACCTTACCTGGTGAAATGTTTCAATAAATAAATCCAGGCCAGGGGCATAATTATCTTTCCAGTGTCTTAGAATCTGATGTTTGTACCCTAAGGCAGCTAGCATGAGCCATTTCTTTTCTGATGAATTTAGCGTAAATGCCCTATCTGCATCACCTAATATAAAGATCTCAGCTTTAAAGGGTATAGTTGTACCTAGGACCTGATTACAAAAATTTCCATATAACTAACCATTCTTATTCTAGTAGTCGTTTAGCACCAGTAAGTAACTATAGCAGTTAGCTGGCTAGGTGCAACTGCCCCGGAAGTATGCCTTTAAGAGAATTTATTTAAATGAGCTTGGGCATTTAAACAGGAGGGGAGTGAGCTGAGTGAGAGCAGCCTTGAAGGGCTTTAGAATTTTTTCTCTGCTGACTGAGCAACATTGCTCCTGAGGTGCCGCTCAACTTTTCTTGTTGACAGCCTCCTATTTGCTTATCTTGGTGAAGTTTTCCTCACAAATTTTATTCTTTAGTGTGCTGAATGTAATTTTACGTTTTTTGTTAGCGGTTGTGTTTTTTCCCGCTTTTGTGTTATTTTTATGTTATTTTTACCACATCTGCTTAAATTATATTCGTTTTTAACGCGGATGCTTAATTTCAATGGTTCTTCACTTTTTTAATGCAATTCATGAAGGAACCGTCAAATTTTTGTGTTTTGCCTTATTTTTTTTTACCTCAGACCGCAAGGCAACCAATTGTACTTCAAAAATTGACAGTTGCTGCTGGGTTCTCCGAGGATTTACAAGATCAGAGATTCACACAGTTACATAAAACTGGACCTAAACGTGTCAACTGTCACAGGACTGACTTCACAGCATCAACAGAAATCTGTGCTCATTTGTTGACTGGTATTATTGGGTTCTTTATAAGATTGGCATTGGTACAGATTCCCAGTGCTACAAAAAAAGAAAAATAATAATAAAGAGAAAGACCATTTATTAAACTGTCACAAAACTGGCTTCGCAGCATTTACAGAAACCTGTGCTCAGTTGTGTTTTGGTCCAGATCTCTGCTTCTCTTTGCAAAATTGGCACAGAGCAAAGAGTCCTAATTAATAATTATGGCTGAGGAAAAAAAATCAAAGGCTACTGATGAGGGGCCATCTAAAACTAATAACAATAAAAATGTAAGCAGGGGTGCTGATGAAGCCTCTAAATCCCAGCCAAAAATAAAGCTTCCAAAGGAACTGATGAAGTTCCTCACAAATTAAAAAATATTAAAAGTGATGAAAAAAGGAAGCTTGATCAAGCTGCTGATGAAGTGCCTAAAAAGAAGATCTGGCAAGACCAAAACGCTCCTGTTCAGGGGCGCTGTGGAGCATTCAACAGGGCGGCTGTTCTTTTTTGTACGCCGTACACCATCAACCTAATTTTTTAATACTGAACTGTTTAAGTGGCATACTACTTCTACTACGATATATTCTTGGAAATCGGACTCGGCCGGAACAAGATGAGTCCGGAAAAGCAACATCAGCATATATCCTTGGGGCTGAAAACCTACTTTAACAACCCGGGGACTGGCACATCTGCAAAACCTGGAGGCCCGGCTTCATCCTCGTGGTCGGAACATGCGTAGATTCTCCCATTGCTAACAAAACTGCGGGAGACGGGCAACAAGACAAGTAAACGGCTGGCTGCAATGGAAAAGAAATTTGCCGACATGGAAAATAACATTGCTGCTAATATTACAGCGATTGCTGACCTTATTGCTTCTTCCGAACCGCAGTCTGAGGTCAGTACAGGTCTAATCCGCGACGTGAACTTCCTCAGCGCAAAGGTGAAGATGCTAGAGAATGGCCTGTGGCAGAGGAACGTCTGGATCATGGGATTTCCCCCTTGATTTGCCAGCTGTACTGAACTGATGTCGGCGATTGACCATCTGAATTTTGAAGATCTGGGACTATTACACAGGGACATGGGTGTTAGCGTCGTACAGGCCTTCACGATCCCTCTGCGCCCTGGCTCTCGAGAGGGGATCTATTACACGACCATTGACGGCGATAGTGACTTTGTCCACCCCAGATGCTAGAATACCTCTGCTACAAGCTGCAAGGCAAAAAGGGGACATTGTCTGGGAAGGCAGTCATTTGGGTTTTTTCTCTGATCTGTCTTCTCAAACACAAGATCACAAGAAAAAATTGCAAGCTATAAAAAAATAACTTTTGGCTAAGGGGGTGAGGGCCCAGATACTCTTCCCAGCACGTCTGCAAATTACACACCAGCGGAAAGCCCATGTTTTCACTGACCCTGAGTCTGCGTCCAGTTTCTCGGATAAACTGCTGTCCCAGATGGATTCTAAGGCGCGGGATCAAGATTCTGAAGATGATCCAGAGTGACTGCAGTGGGACTGTGGTTGCTTTTTTGCCACCCTAGGATGCCTCGTGAGGTCCCTGGAACACAGTAACATGGACTACCCAGTGAATGCTCCATGCTGTACATAGATTGTAGGCTGGATTATTCGTTTACGTGTTCTGAGTGTTTAATGATTGCTGTCCTTTCCAGCCTACTGATTAATTTCCTTTGCAAAGGGACAGTTTTCTCATTGGTGTGCTGAAGTGCACTGCTCCGTTTGTGGACTATAAACCTTCCCCTACACTGTCCCTTAGAGGTGGCCTGCATGTGTAGGGTTCTAGCTTAACTCAACCAAGCTCAGACAATCTGTTTGCAGTGTAGAGTGTCCAGTTTGCGTATGTTCTCCCCCAATAACTTATCTAAGTCTGTGAGTGGGAGAAAAGCCCGTTGCATAGACCTTAAACTGTTTTTTTTTCTACAATCCTGTGGTGAGAGTAAGATTATCTACGTGCTTATTCTCTCAAAATATTTACTTCTTTTGACCTCTGGGGGGCGGAGGGCCCTTGTCTGAGAGTTACACTGCCGTTCAGATAATTGTTTCTTCCAATGTTTACTGTACAAACAATGTTCTGCCCTCTCCAATTGTTGGCATTTGAACTTTGTATTGTGTACATGTTGCCCTGTATGATGAAAATCTAAAAATAAAAAGTAAAAAAAAAAAACAAAAAAAAAACACTCCTGTTCCTCTTGGGAAAGCCAATAGTGAGACAACAGGCAGCTTAAAGCATAAAGAAAAAAAAAAACATATTGCCAAGAGGTTGCCAAGAAAGAGGAGCAGTTGGACCACAGTGGACTTAGGGAGGGGGAAGGTGGTGGAACAGAGGCGCATTCCTCCAGTTGTACCTCTCCACAATTCCTGTGCTGTTCTGGCAAAGTGTGGTTCCTCTATGGAGGCACCTGCAGTGGAGACCACGGAGGATGCTGGGAACCTCCACAAGGGAGACCCACAGGAGGGTGGCATGGGACCCCACAGGGGAAGGAAACAACTCGTGGTGGGGGTCTCCATTGTTAGGAAGGTAGAACTGGGGTAGGAAGGGGAGAAGGAGGTAAGGTGCCTGCCTGGTGCCATGGCTTAGAGGGACAGGGAGCGAATCCTCAGGATCGCCGGCGCAACTGCACAGGGGAGGGAGCTGGATGTCATTGTCCACCTAGGGACAAATGTCCTGCTAAGAAAGGGTCAGAGCAGTGCAGGAAGAGTTTGTGGAGTTGGAGGGGACAATGACAAGAAAATGGCAACTCTTCCTGGAGGTGCTGCCTGTCTGTGGCGAGGGTGAGAAGTTAGGGTGCTCCACACCATGGGATTCAATCAGTGGTTGAAAAACTGGTGCAGAGCTCAGAGATTTGGCTTTACTGGGGACTGGGGGTCCACCTGGAGTGATGCAGGCCTATACTGGCATGATGGGATGCATCTGTCCAGGAGGGAAACCAGGATCCTAGGTGATATGTTTAAATGCTTCTTTGGCAAGCAGTTAAACTAGCCAAGGGGGGGAGGCACTTGAAAGGAACAGGGAAATCCTAGCCCCCCCCAAAAAAAGTCAGGGTAGTAAGTGAGGTAAACACCAAGACAGAGATGTCGCTAGGGAGAAGGGCAGGGGTAAATGGAGAAAGTGACAAAGACAGTAAGAACAGGGATGGGGCAAAAAGGAGTAAGACCATCAGGAAATGAAGGGTAATGAGTACCAATGCCCGTAGTCTGGGCAACAAGCTCCCTGAACTGGTGGCCTTGATGGAAGAGGGATGCCTGGATATCGTAGCAGTCACAGAAACATAGTACAAGGAGAACCATGACTGGGATGTTAACATACCGGGGTACATAACCTACAGGAGAGACAGGGAGGGGAGAAGAGGGGGAGGAGTAGCTCTTTATGTAAAGGAAGGGATACAAACAACTGAACACAAGAGTAAATAGGGAGGAGAGGAGGCACTGTGGGTCACCTTAGAGATTGTAAATGGCACCTCAGTCTGCACAGGGGTTGTATACAGACCCTCATGTCAGGGGGAAGGAATGGACAAGGATATGATAGAAGGCAGTCTTAGGATGGCAGAGAAAGGGGAAGATACTGTTGATGGGAAACCTGAATATGCCATATGTTAACTGGAGCACATTTGCTGCAGTCACATTCAAGAGCAGAACCATTCTAGATGCCTTACAGGTGGTATGCCTCAGATAACTAGTTTTGGAACCCATTCGTGAGGGAGCAATCTTAGACCTTGTACTCTTAAATGGGGACAGTGAGAGGATCTCAGATCTGGAAGTGGGTTGCCATCTGGGAACAAGTGACCCTCAAACAGTGTGGTTCATGATAAACTCAGCTACAGAGTCAAGCCATACAAAAGTGAGGGTACTGGACTTCAGGAGGGCTGACTTTGGCAAGATGGGAGAGTGCCTTAGAAAAGCACTAGCAAACAGGCTAGAAGGAGGGGTGGAGCAACAATGGGGAAACATCAAAACTGCCATCACAGAGGCAACAAGCCTTTGTATGAAGCAAATAAACAAATCAAAACGAAAGAAAAAGCCACTGTGGTTCTCAAAAGAGGTGACGGAGAAAGTCAGGGAGAAAAAGATAGCATTCAGGAAGTATAAGGAAACACAGAAAGAGCAGGACAGAGAGCTGTTCCAGTTAAGGCAGAAGGAAGCAGGGAGGGAATTCAGAATAGCAAAGGCCCAAACTGAGGAAAAGATAGCCAACTCGGTTAAGAAGGGGGATAAAACCTTTTATAGGTACATTAGGGAGCGTAGAAAGACAAAGGGAAGGATAGTGAGGCTGGATAGAATGGACGGTGGGTGGGCAGAGAGGGACAGTGAAAAAGTCGGGATACTGAATGAATATTTCTGCTTAGTATTCACAAAAGAGGAAGGGGAGGTGCCTAATCCAATTAACAGAAGCACTCTTGATGGGGGGTCGATTCCAGTCATTTCAGAGAAGAAAGGGTTCTGAAGAACTCCCAAAACTGAAGGTGGACAAAGCAATGGGGTCTGCTGGAATTCACCCTAGAATTCTAAAAGAATTAAGGGGAGAACTAATGAATCCACTTACTAACCTTTTTAACAGATCATGGGAGGATAGTGTGATACCTGAGGACTGGAGGAAGGCGAATGTGTTTCCCCTTCACAAAAGTGGGACCAAGACAGAGGCAGGAAACTACAGACCTGTCAGTTTGACCACTGTGGTAGGGAAAGTGATGGAATCACTTCTGAAGGAAAGAATTGTTGAGTATCTAGAGGCCAGTGGGGCATAGGACCCAAGGCAGCATGGGTTCACAGCGGGAAGGTCATGTCAGACGAATCTAATTGATTTCTTTGACTGGGTGACCAAAGTTGTAGACTAGGGAGGGACTGTGGACATGGCCTACCTAGAATTTAGCAAGGCATTTGACACAGTCCCACACAAAAGATTAATTGTCAGGTTAACCAGCCTGGGAGTGGGTCCCAGGGTGGTAGCCTGGGTAAAACATTGGCTGGGCAACAGAAGGTAATTGTAAATGGAGTCCATTCTGAAGAAGGAGAGGTTACTAGTGGGGTACCACAGGGTTCAGTACTGGGATCGGTCCTTTTTAATGTCTTTATAAGTGACATTGCAGAGGGACTGGAAGGAAAAGTATGCCTCTTTGCAGATGACACAAAGATCTGCAACAGGGTTGATACACAAGGAGGCGTGGAAAGGATGAGAAGAGACTTGGCAAGATTAGAGGAATGGTCAGAAGCATGACAGCTTGGATTCAATGCAAAGAAGTGCAAAATAATGCACCTGGGAAACAAAAACCGAGGGGAAGATTACACAATGGGGGGGGAGGTAGTAACAACAACAAAAATGGAACGGGACCTGGAGGTAATCATATCAGATGACCTTAAGGTTAGCAAGCAATGTGAGAAGGCAGTAGGGAGGGCTGGGGGTATACTGGGATGTATAGGGAGAGGCATCACCAGCAGAAAACAGGAAGTTGTTATCCCTCTGTACAGACAATTGGTGAGAACCCATCTGGAGTACTACATCCAGTTCTGGAGACCCCATCTCCACAAGGACATAGATGGGATAGAGGCAGTCCAGAGGAGGGCAACTAAGATGGTACCGGGTCTGCAAGAGAAGCCATATGAGGAGAGACTAAAGGAGCTTAATATGTATACCCTTGATGAAAGGAAGGAGAGGGGGGACATGATAGAAACTTTTAAGTACCTCAGTGGAATCAACAAGTCCAAGAGGGTAGCATCTTTCAGAAAAGAAATGTGCAAGAACAAGGGACACAATTTAAAGATGGGGCGCTTCAGGGCAATAGTGGGAAGTATTTTTTCACAAAGAGGGTGGTGGACACATGGAACAGCCTTCCTGAGGAGGTTGTGGGGTCTAAAATTGTGGGAGAATTCAAGAATACATGGGACAGACATAAGGCAATTCTCGTGGAGGGTAAGGAAAAAAATAGGCTTTTGGTTAACTAGGATCTGCAGCTTATCCTGTAGGTAGGGAAATGGACAGACCAGGTGGGCCAAGCAGTCCTTATCTGCCATCAAAGTCTATGTTTCTATATACAAGCATGGTCTGCACAGGATCTCCCATCTGTGCAAGACATGGCAAGTCTTTCAGACCCTACAAAAGATGGAGCCTATATTTACTGGAGCTGGCAACTCTTCCACAGTTCTCTCTTCTGGAGACTGTGAGGGTGATTCAGATGAGGAAGAACATTTGTATGATGCCCCCGACATAGATTTTGAGGGCCTTGAACCCCTTGAGTCCCCGGATCCTCCCTTCGGAGCTCCCCCGGTGATCAGGAAGATTCCTCTTATATGTTTACATTCTTACAAAATATGTTAGACACTCTGGACCTCCCTACTCAGGAGCCCCTCTAGGACGTCGATGAGGATGAAGATTATAGGGAAATGAGAGGTCTCTCAACCCCTAAGACACTGGCTGTCCCTATCTATAATGCGTTCAGAAAAAATACCATGAGATTTCTTCAAAACCCCACTTCTGTGACAGGGTTTGACAAGTGGGTCGAGAAAAAATACAGATCGTCTAGAATGGGTACCGAGTTCCTGTCTATACACCCTAGCCATGAGAGTATAGTATTGCAGGCAGCTTGTGAGAAAGCTGGAGTCTCCTTGTCCCTCTCACACTCAGACAAGGACTCCAAGGAAATAGACTTTATAGCAAAGAAAATGTGTGCCACAGCTTCCCTGCTGATCAGACTTTCTTCATATATGGCTTTCACAGCCAAATATCAGAAAGGTCTATGGAAGTCTGTCCTGGCCATTGTCTGCCTAAGGTGGTATCAGACTTTCGTCTAAACCAGTCAGTTACCCTGCCAGTCATTTTTACAGACCATTCCACTTCAGGTGAGCGTAGGTTGCACAGCCATGATATAAAAAGGGCAGTCGGCTACTATCTTGACCACAAAAAGGGTCACAGACAGAACAAAACCCAGCTCTTCCTTACCTTCGAAGAGGTGGGAAAAGGAAAACCTGCCACAAAACGATCCATTGTCAGGTGGATTGTAACCTGTATCCAGTTCTGCTATAGCAAAATATGTAAGGAGCCTCCTGCAGGCCTCAGAGCTCACTCCACTAGAGGTGCTGCAGCTTCCCTAGCAGCTGCTAGAGATATTCTCCTGGTGGACATCTGTAAAGCTGCCACTTGGAAGACGGTCTACACATTCACCAAACATTATTGTTTGGATGTACAGGCCAGAGATGATGCCAGGTTTGGCACAGCAGTCCTGCAGTGCCTGTTTCCTAAATAGGTTATAGGCCCACCTCCAAAGGCACTGCTTGGTAATCTGCATGAGTCATAATACAGTAAGATTTCCTGGGGTTTGAAGAAAAAATTACTCACCTTAGTAATCTTGTTTCTTCTAAGGGAATCTTACTGTATTCTGAGCTCCCTCCCTTCCTCCCCTGCTGAAACCTAAGGTCTCTGCATTACAGCTGTGCCAGTTGTTGCAAACCTGGGGAGTATATACTATTTTATTTTGGCATCTATGACTTGAGTCTTCAAGGATGCCAGGTTTTTGGAGTAGTTGAAAGAAGGGTAATTCCCTATGTTTTTTCTCCTGCCATTTCTGGTTCAGGGAGGGTTCTAGATTCTTAGTATTATTATTGTCAGTTCCATTAGTCGGAAACTGCTTAATGCATGCTTCATAAGAATCTGATGGTTAGAGGTTGTTTACTAGGGACAGTGGTTTGAAAACTGAGCTTGAGCCTAGCATTCTACCATTTGCATAGATTTTATTAACCATTTCGGCTCCGGGGCAGTCCTATGGTGAGACCGTACTGCATAAGTCAGAATACAGTAAGATTCCCCAAGAAGAAACAAGATTACTATGGTGAGTAATTTTTTCTTGTG
Organism: Neoceratodus forsteri; assembly: GCA_016271365.2. Classification (NCBI taxonomy): domain Eukaryota; kingdom Metazoa; phylum Chordata; order Ceratodontiformes; family Ceratodontidae; genus Neoceratodus; species Neoceratodus forsteri. Next base: position 45,921,457 of record JADMNL010000033.1, read on the forward strand.
GTGCCATCCGTCCACAGCTGAGATTGGTGTCAGACTGTGGTGCCATCTGTCAACAGCTGGGACACATATCAGGCTGTGGTGCCATCCCTTTCCAGCTGGGACACGATGCTGAGCTGTGCTGCCATCTCTCCAATGCTGGGACAGGTGACCGGGCTGTGGTGCCTTCCCTCCTTGGCTACCAGTCTGTGATGCCATTCCCGCCCCCGACTGGGACACGGTGCTGAGCTGTGGTGCCATACTTCCCTGACTGAGACATGTGCCATCCCTCCTTGGCTGGGACACATGCCAGGCTATGGCGCCATCCCTTTCCAGCTGTGGTGTGATACCTCCCTGGCTGAGACATGTGTCATGTTGTGGTATGATACCTCCCTGGCTGAGATGTGCCATCCCTCCTTGGCTGGGACACATGCCAGGCTATGGCGCCATCCCTTTCCAGCTGGAACACGTGTCCAGCTGTGGTGCCAGCCCTTCCTGGCTGAGACATGTGCCGGGCTGTGGTGCCAGTCCTTCCTGGCTGAGACATGTGCCGGGCTGTGGTGCCAGTCCTTCCTGGCTGAGATATGTGCCGGGCTGTGGTGCCAGTCCTTCTTGGCTGGGACACGGTGCTGAGTAGCAACGCTCCTCCCAACCTGGCCACCCAGCTGCAGGTTCCCAGATCTGCCTTTGAACCCGTGCCATGTGGTAGAAGTATGCCGTGTTTCCTTTGGCCCACCTGGTGACTGACACAGAGATGCATTTTTTTCTGTAAGGCCTTCTTTTCTCCTCCACAGCCAGGGGAGAGGCTGTATGAGCCCTATTCTCATCTCAATGGACCAGTAACCACCTCCCCCAAGACTCACCTGGACCCAGAGTTCCTCCACAGATTTTCCACAGTGAAAGGGCAAGGGAGGGAAGCCGCCCCCCCCCCAGACCACATCCGCAGCTGGGCCAGGTGTCTTAGGCCATGGCACAGATGGGCATGGATGGGCAGGGCTTCACAGATCTCCAGCTGCCATTTTCTCTTCCTCAGTCTTCACCACAACACGGATGCTGGTGCATGACATGTGGAGGCACACATGCACCATGTCAGACCGTTTCCCCTCCCTTTACATTGCTTACGCCTGCACTGCCACCAACCCACCACCTGGTGTCAGTCAAGGGCCAAGCCAGTGAGCCTCCACTTCCCGGGAGAGAAGTGCGTCCAGCAGACGCTTGATCCTCTGCCATCCTGGTCAACTCCTAGCAACCCAAGTCCGTTCCCAAACCCGGATCACTGTGGTAGCATTGCCTCGGCACAAAGATATTTAACGGAGGGGACCGTGTTTAGCTAGGAGCCATCTAGGATCATGAAGATCGGGGAGACTGGATTTTGTCTAGTCACTGCTGCCTGGTGCCCAAGCCAGTGTTCGTACCTGTAAACCGCATTGCCTCAGCCTCGAGTATTTGTCTTCAGAAAGGGAAAAAATGTGGTGACATCCAATTTTGTAGGCATATGAGTCAAAAATGATTGATTTCTCTGAAAGAGTATTTTACCTGTAATATTTATATTAAATTCCAAAACTTTGTCTCTCTCTTAGACTACTGAGTTCAGCTGTTTGGGAACAGGGAAGTATTTTGACTTCCCGAAAACTAAAATCATATCTTCATTTGGACCCATGGAAGTTTTTGATTTCCAGCAATAAAACTAAGCGAACTTCCTGTTGGTGATCGTGAATATTCTGTAACAGTGCAAACGATTATCCAGACTCTCTCTTTTCTCTCTCCATGTTGTTCAGGCATAAATGCAATGATGTTGATTGCGGTTTTAATCATTGTGATATTCGTCACCCTTGTGCTCTTCGTCCTGTTCTTAACCTTTCACACGAGGTAAGAATTCCCATTCACTGTACCCTCATGTTTGTTTGTTTTAATCCCGCATTGGTGTTTTTCTTTATTAATTACCTTGTTTTAATTTTAAGCAAGAAGCAGAACCACCATACCTTGTGAGGTGGAGAAGTGCAAAAGATTTAACAGTATTTTGTCTCTGTAATATGTGTGCCAAAAGTGAGAGCAGAAAAATATTTTGGATTGTAGTTGTGGGGCAAAAAAAGCTCTCTCCTTGTCTTACCTTGTACCCTATGGAGTGACCAGCGGGCGTACCATAGAATGGTTGTAACTTTCGCAAGTAGTATTGCAGTTGTTTATCTCTCACATTATCGTGTGTTATGGACAATACGATATTTTACTGATAGGTTTTGTAAGAACAAAGGAGGTCAACAAGGGTATGAGGAGGTCAAAGCCTGACACTGAGCCGAGGATGGCTGATGAAAAGAAGAAGGGATAAAATGTTCTTCTAGGATCGTGGATGTGTTGTTCATCCACACTTCTTGGCAGTGTCCCTTTCCATTTAATACAGTCGGAAAGTCTTTAAGCTGGCTCCTCCCACCCACCCGGGTGGTATAACCCTCGGCTCCGCCCCATGATGCCAGATCTTCCTTTCCGCTGGAAGATTCAGGTTGCCTACTTCGTGCTCTCACATTTTGTAGGCCCTGGCTTCAAAACCTTCGGTTATTCCGAAAATTCACCTTATTTGCGTTAGCGATTGTTTTTCTTCAATTATGGAAAAGAAGTCTTCCCCTGGTTTTCACCGTGTTCATACAGCCAGAAGATGTCACGCACCGATCCGCATGCCACGTGCGTTTATTGTTTGGGTGTCGACCATAATACCATGACATGCGAGTTTTGCCTTGTGTTCCACCCAGCTGTCTTGCACCTTAAGCTGGGGAGGCCCAAAAACAGAACTCATTAGGAAATCTAAGGAGGCACGCTGGACGGTTTCCATGGCCGAAGGATCCGTTGAGCAATTGGAGCACATGCAGGCCTTCGAGGAGGAAGTGGCACGTGCCGCAGAATCTTCCTCTCAGAGCTTCTTTGTTCTGCTCAACCTGGGCTCCACCTTCTTGGGTTCCTTCTGAGAACTGTGCAAGTCTGTCCCGACTAACAGTGAGAGTCATGCGGGCACGCACTTCTCTCGGTCCCGTAAGCAGAAGAAGGATCTGGGTTAGTCTTCGTCTCAAGAGAGATGCTCTTGGGGTCGGGAGAGATCCTGGTCCCAGGAACCAGCCATCGGCCTTGCCGTCTGGGTAGTCGACTGAAGTGTCGATCGACGAAGCAGAGATAGATCTTATCTGTGTCAGTCTCCACCATTCATCACATTTGGGTATGTGGCTGGAGGTCACAACCCCATGGGAGCTCTTTTTATTTTTTTCTTTTTTGATGGGTGGAGTTGACACACCGACTGCGCCACCTCGAGGCCGATGCACTGCGTGGCACTCGTGGGTTGGCTGATGGGTGTCATCGACCCCACCCTCTCACCACTTCTTCATCTTCTGCCGTAGAGGTCGCACCTTGTGAGGAGCTTCAAGCAACTATGTTGGGCCTAGTCTTCCTTGTGTCCTTCGACACCGAGTTATACCTGCTGGTTCCATTTTGTCCTACTCGAGACCGCTGTTTGGTAAGACTGTTCCTTTATTATTTTCAGCGATGTCGAGTCTGTTTTTTGCATTGTTTTTCCGTTGATCATGTCTCGTCGGCGGGCAAAAATCGGCTGAAAGCGGGCGTCCTCCTATGCGTCGGTGCCCGTGTGGCCGCAAGTACTCCGTTACCAACAAGCATTATCGTTGTCTTACATGCCTTGGCCCGCTTCACGACATGGATTTGTGTGACGCCTGTTTCTGTATGGATCATCATGTCATGGAACAACACGTGTGGAAAGTTGGACGAGTTCTGCAGACTTTCGGGGGATGGGCATGCACTCATCGGGCCAAGCCGCAGTCTCTTGGCCTTTCCTCCCAGTCCCCTCCTAGTTCTGTACGGACCGTGGAGGAGGGGGCTTCCACTTCTTGTAGCCTTCTCGTGGCAGAAGCCCATTCTGCAGTGCAGGAGGCCCAGTCCATTCCCACTGGGGAGCGGGCGGGAGGCACCGCTCCGGCAATCGCCCCTTCTGGGGTGAAGGCTCCCCGGTGTCATTTCCTTGGGCTGGAAAGACTGGGTCGGCACTGTCCTCTACACCGTCCGTCGTTGCCGTTTTGAGCCTCGGTGCCATTCATGGGACCGTGGGCCCCTGATAGCGCCATGGTCAGCGCGGTCTGCCCGTACCGGCACCCGTCTCTGCTGTCGACACCGTTCGTGGCACCGATAGCATTGGCAGCACCATGGGAAGTTCTATGGCGCTGTCTTCGACTGTTTCTCATCTCCCGAGGCTGGGGATGGCGCCATGTCTAGTTCTGGCGCTGCTTGTGGTGCCAAGCGAGGACATGGCACTGAGGGAGCTGTCCGTGTCACTGTCTGCGCCGTCCCTGACTCCGGTGCCATTCGTGACGCTGTGGGATGGGACGGCGCCTTGGCGGACATAGACTACGGTTCTGCTGCCGCTCTCGCGCTCGCCTTCTTCGGGCGCTGTTCGTGGTCCCGGGGAGTTTGGTGCGGCTCTGGTGCGGACACCCGGACTAGCACCTCTCTCTATCTCCAGACAGGAGTGGGCGTCCGCGTATGGTCTGGCACCGGAATTCAGTCTCTACCTCTTCGGAGGCGGACTCCAAGTCTGGTTCGGACCAGCTGTCCGACTCTTTGGAGTTGGCAGCCCATATGGACACTCTGGTGGTTACTTCAGCTGACCAGAGCCAGCCTCCCTCTGAGGAGCGGGTGGTAGTGAGTCTGGGGTCAGGGATGCTGACCAGCAGGCGGTGGTTCAGGCCACTATTGCCCTGCAGCCTAGGCTTGGAGGGTTTTTGGCCCCCTCAATTGGGTTACCCCTCAGGTGGTGTGCATGGATCGCCCAACTTTAGGGCCGACCAGAGCGCCCTCGAAAGGGGAAGGTGCTACTCCCTGGGTGGTCCCCTCGGGGACTGGCCAGGGTTGTCAGCTGCCTAAGCTCATGTTTGCAAGGCGGAGAGCTCTTTTGGACTCTGAGGGATCAGGGTTTGATGCGGCGGCCATTTTCTGGGACACACTCGGGTTTGGGGAGGAGTCGCAGCGTGGACCCCCGCCCTTCCTTCTCAGTCTCCTCGAGAGGGCCCTGGTCTTTGGAGGGAAGGGACCGTTCTTCTGGGTTTACACAGTCCCAGTCACGTCACAGGGAGATTCTTCAGGGCACGGCCTAGGCAGTTGCAGCGTAGTTGATCAGCTGTCAGCAGTTGGGCTTTCCGGAGCTCTTCCTTCCCTTGAGGCTTCTGGTACGCTCTCTTGCCCAGACAAAGGACGGTCCCCTTCTGTTGTGGACTTAGCCCCATTCCTCTGTCACTATCTCCTGCTCTCCCAGGCATTCGTGGTCCTATGGGACCTCTCTCCTAGGAACAATTCAGAGGTGCGGCTGCTCACTTCCCTACTTACGTCAGGGCCATGGATGAGCAGGTGTTCTACCCCCCCCCCGAGCAGCCAACCTCTGGATCTCTGAGGTCTTTTGCTTCCTCATCCTCCTCTTCTGGCGGAGAGGGGCCCTCCGTCCACATCTCCTCTGCTGCTGATCTCGCAGAGTATTAGTGTTTCCTCGTAAGGATAGTGGAAGACCTGCGTGTCACCCCACCCACTCAGCACAATCCGGAGCATTTGACGCGTGCCTTCCTAGGCGAGTTAAGTACTGCCCGCCTAGTCTGCTCCTTTCCAGGAAGCATCATTGCGGTTCTGGCAAACTGGAGTCCCAGTCCCTAGGGATCTGAGCCATAGGTATCGTATCTCCCGGAGTCTTTAGGTTGCATGTCTCATCCTCAGTCAGGACTGATGCAGCTGGACACTCCCGATGGGCTTTGCACCCTCTGCCATGACTGATCCCCAGATCAAGATTCTGCAGATTTTGACTTCTGGGGGAGGAGGACCTTCTACTCGGCATGGTTGTTATTGTCAATTTCTGCTCATCAGGCCCACTGTGCTTCCTGTGATAGGTTCTTGTGGTTCAGGCTAGGTCAACTCCTAGCCTCCTTGCGTGATTCGGAGGTAACCAGACAAGCCATTGCACTCTGTACACATGGCCTGGAGCTAGCAAGGCACCAAGTGAGGGCATCTTACGATGCCAACGAGGTAGCTTCCAGGGTCGTAGGGAGAGAGATCTGCACTAGGCGGATGGCATGGCTACGTCTTTCCCGGTTGTCACCCTTGGCCCGGTATAGGGTGATTTCTTCTGCTTACCAGAGAACCCACCTTTTCTCCCGTAGGGTGAGGCGGTGTCTAATGGGGCAACCTCCTGCCCCCTCTGTGGGGTTCCCGCCTCACTCTCCTCAGTCTCTGGCCTCATCAGGCCCGTAAAGGTTCTCCCTCTTAGTGTTTTTCCCCCACTGGGAGCTAAGGGACTTGGTCATTTCGGGTCTAGGGCCCCCTTCGGTGGTGCTCGGTACTCACCCAAATGAGAGTGAGCTTCTCCAACACAAACAGGAGGTCCCAGGGAGGGATAGGATCCCTAATGGGGAGGTTTCATATGCAGAATACCCCGTAAAAAGGTGCAGGCCACGTCCAGTCGGGCTAAGGTTCTATCACCAAGAGAACATGATATGCAGAGATGGCCCACATGTGCACCTTTATCGAAGAGTAGCTCAAGCATTGCTGGTATAAGGAGAGGAGATACTGCAATGCTGAGTTCACCGGACAGGTAAGGGGGTCCAGATGATGAGACGACGCCCATAAGTAGAAACGCTTCCACTTCATAGCATAAGTGGAGTGAGCAGAGGGCTTCCTCGCTGAGATGAGGACATCCGCCACCTCCTGGGAGATCCCATACCTTGATTTTACTACGTCTGCAGGAGCCAAGCATGAAGGTGCAAAGACCTGAGATCTGGATGAACCAGTGAGCCGTGATCCTGGGACAGCAACTGCGAGCATATTGGCAGTGGGATTGGAGGTTCCGTGGACAACCGCTGAAGCAGTGGGAACCAAATCTGCTGAGGCCACAATGGGGGTGAATAGAATCATCTGAGCCCCCTTGGCCTGTAACTTCTAAAGAACTCTCTGAACGAGAGGGAAGGCGTAAAGAAACCTCCCTGCCCAACAAAATGACAACGTGTCTGGCCAGAAAGCACCAGGCATGAGCTCTCATGAGCAGAAATTCGGCAGTTTCGTGTTGCGTGGGGATGCAAAGAGGTCCAGCTCTGGACGACCCCATGTGTCGAAGAGCTGGTCCGCTAGATTGTAGCAACTCCCACTCTTGTGCCTTGGACTGAGACCTGCTTAGGGTGTCTGCCAAGTCATTTTGGACGCCCGGAACGTGCACTGCGGACAGAGAGATGTGACACTCCAGTGCCCAGTACCAGACTGTCATCGCCTCCTTGCATAGGGTGTAGGAGTGCGTTCCTCCTTGCTTGTTGATGTAAAAGATGACCGCCATGTTGTCCGTCTGAACTTGGAGAGAGCCTGGAACAAGATCCTCTTGGAAGGCATTCAGTGCATTGAGGACTGCTCGCATCTCCAGGACATTGATGTGGAGGTCGCGCTCCTTTGGGGTCCAGACCCCTTGTGTTTGGTGGACCCCTATGTGTGCCCCCCATCCCAAATTTGATGCATCCGTTGTTATGGTCTGATTTGGGAGCTCCTGATGGAAAGGGACCCCTTTCTCTAGATTGAGAGGGTCCAGCCACCAAAGTAGTGTCCTCTTGACTGGCTCTGCGATTCTGACCTTGTGGTCTAGCTCATCTGAGCATTGATCCCACTGTACCCTGAGCATCCGTTGTGGGATTCTCATGTGGAGGTGGGCCAAAGGAGTGACAGGGATGGCCACCGCCATGTGCCCCAGAAGTCTGAGGAAGGTCCTGGCCTGGACCTGAGGGGTTACTAGGACCAATCCCGGCTATCTCCTGCAGGCGATCGCTCCCTCTGGAGGTAGAAAAGCCATGCCCTGGACTGATTCCAGGACCACCCCTGTGAAGATAAGTCTTTGGCTGGGCTCCTGGGAGGACTTTGGAAGGTTCAGGGTGATTCTTACCTCTCGGAACAGAGTGTAGGTGTCTCCAAGAGCCTGAAGGAGGCATGTCCTTGACAGGGCCGCAAGCAGCCGATTGTCAAGGTAAGGGAAGACGTAATGCCCCAGCGCCTTAGAGCGCAGCTACCACTGCCAAACATTTGGTGAAGACTCGAGGAGCGGAGGAGAGGCCGAACGGAAGAACCCAAAACTGATAATGTTCCCCCTGGAAGTGGAACCTCAGGTACTTCCTGTGAGGGGGAAAGACCCCGATGTGCATCTACGCATCTTGTATGTCTAGGGAGAAGAGTAAGTCTCCCTGGTGCTGCAGAGAAATAAAACCTGGAAGGGTCACCATCCTGAATCTTTGGTACTCTATATAGTTGTTTAAGGAGCTGAGGTCCAGGATGGGCCGAAGATCTTGCGTCTTTTTTGGAACTAGGAAGAAGTGGGAGTAATATCCCTTTCCCCGCTGCTGCAGAGGAACTGGCTCTATCGCCCTTTTTTGCAAGAGGGCCTGAATCTCTCTTTCTATAAGGGGTATGTGAGAAGGAGGAGAGCTTGAGGACGTGGGGGGGGGGAGAATTTCCGTGAACTCCAGCGTACGTCCCCTCCTTATAATGTCTAGGACCCACTGGTCCATTATAATAGAGATCCAACCCTTCAGATGAAGGGAGAAGCGACCCCTACTGCTTCCTGGAACCTCCTCCTCCGAAGGGGTTGGGAGGGAGTCATTGGGTGGAGCTGGGAGTGCACAGAGATGCTTGGAAGGACTTGGGGCCTCGAAAAAGAGCGCCTCCAGGTTGCTGGTTGCTGGCTTTCCTTTTGAAGCCACCTCTCTGGCCCTGTAGGTTTCCATGGGCTTGAGCCCCTGAGGGCTTACAAAATGGCCTTCGTCTCGCGCGTTTGAGGTCCCCTCTGTACATCTGTCTGACAGACCAGATAGATTTTCCCGACTCCTGGAGACAAGAGATAAGAGACTCCATCTCCAGCCCAAAAAGGGCGGAACTCTGGAACGGGAGATCCCGGATTCCAGACTGCAAATCCTAGTGAAAACCTGAGACTCTCAACCAGGCGTGGCGCCGGAGGCAGACACCTGATGCTGACGCTTTGGCCACCATATCTGCAATGTTGTATGAGGCACAGAGAACATGCGAGCCTACGTCCGAGCCCAATTTTAATATGTCCAGAAGCTCCGTCTTTTGTGTGGAGTCTGGCAAGGCATTGGCTAGCTCCTGCCCTCTCTCCCACAATGCATTCTGGTACTGGACCATATACTTGAGGAAGTTAAGGGATCTAATGGAGTAGGTGGAGGCAGAGTTAACCTTCTTGCCCACCTGGTCCAAGTAGCGGGATTCTGGGTCAGGAGGCTGGGAGCTTAGGTGCTTCGGCTGCTTAGGCTTGTCATGAGCAGCCGTAATGACCAAGGAGTCCGCCTAAGGGTGTTCCGCCAGGAAAGGCTCATCCCTTGGGGCTCTATACAGCCTATATTACTTCTTCAGAACAGCCGGGACTGAGGCTGGATGCTTCCAAGTTATCCTGGTGAGATCTTGGAAGGTATCCATTAAAGGAGGCACCACCAGAGGCTTGGGCTCCTTTTGCCTCAGGTAACGGGCCAGTCGACTGCGTTCCAGATCCAGATCCTCCGTCTCCCATTCATTGGAGGCCTGGATGTGCCTCATGACATCCATAAACGTCGGATCGTCAGGAGGCGAGCGGGGTTAGTCCTTCTCCCCTTGGGAACCCCCAACCCCCGAGAGGGATGAGGAAGCAGAAGAAGAAGACTACCTGCTGCTGGGCCTAGCATAGCCTGAGCTGCGTATAGGACTCCCCCCCGCTTGAGCGTCGGTGGCTACCGGACCGATGTCAGTCCGAGGACAGGTGATGGCTGCGGGATCGACGACTGAGCAACGACTGACGCCGGCTTGGGGACCGGAGTCTGGAGCGGGAGTGGGCCCGCCTGAGAGAGCAGGAATGGCTCCTGGGCTGAGATCGGGACCGACGACGGCTGCTCGATCGAGAGGGGCGCTGATGACGGTCCGCAGACCGGGACCGGGAACAAGCCTTTGAGGGCAAGCGGTAGAAGCGCCGCCTGGGGTCTTCTGCAGAGAGGAGCTGAAGGCCTCGGTTCAGGGTTGTCCGCCAGTCGGGAACCAGTGTCATGTCCGGCTTTGGTAGAGTCTCCTCTTTCTTAACCTGACTCCACCAAAAGGAGAAGAGCTCTTGCAGCTCTTCTTTGCTAAAAACAGCAGCCGCTATTCCTGGGAAGGGACCTTGGGAACCTGGAGGATCTGGGAGGGCTTGAGTGGGGAAGTCCTCCGAAGAGCCCTGCGGAGTGGAGGATCTGGGGTCTCCAGAACATTAGCAGGGACCCCTTCTCCCGGAGCGTCTTCCACAGAAGGAACCTCCACCGGTGTCGGTGTCAGGACCGGCGTCGGTTTCGCCAGAGGTGGTGTCTGGGCATTTGTACCACCCAGCAGCTTGTCCGAGGCCGGCGGAGCTGAGGCCTTCTTGGCAAGGCCGAGGCTTGTGCCGAAGAGGCCTTAGTCACTCGAAGTGGCTTTGTCTGTTTTTCGTCAGATGGACCCGCATTGACCAGTGTCAGTTTTTTGGCAGGAGGACTCTGCTTCTTGAGGTCCTTGCGATGTTCTCCCGAGCCAGAGGATGAAGAGGCTTTCCTAGGAGGGAGCGGGAACAGGACCAATGATGGGACCAGCTACGATCTTTGTCCTGGGAACACTTACGGGGCTTGTCCCGGTGTTTTCCCTTGTCCCCCGAGGTGTGCAGGACATCCATCTGCTTTTCTAGGCGGTAGGCTTTTAAGGCCTTCATGCGTCGAATTCTCGTCCTGCTGGTGAAGCTTCTACAAGTGCTGCAGGCCTCGCTGTCGTGGTCTGGACCCAGGCAGAAGACGCACTTGGAGTGGCCGTCTTTGGATGGTATTTGGCGGCCAGAATCATACTTGTTCCTCTTTGGACCAGAGGAGGATACCCTTAATGGGGACGACATACGCCGCACTGAAGTCGAAAAGGGAAAGAAAACGGTCAAAATCCAAGTTAAAAATCACATTTTGTCGGAAACTTCTCTGATAGCAAGGAACTTCCCCAGAGTGAGCGGGTTGCGGTGGGAAAAGAACTGGGTTGAGCCAGGGCCCACCCCCTTATGTACCGTGACCGATGTTGGGGTGGAGCTGACGTCAGGTGGTGGTCCCTGCTGGGTACTGCTAGCTAAGAATTTTTCTGGTGGGTCCTAAGACCTGCGGCATTAGTCCTAATGGTTATAGCCTGCTGCAAGCGCTCCTGTTGAAGATCTACTGCTACGGTAAGTTCCTACATAACTGTACTTTCCCACTCCTGCACCAGCTGACCCAGGAACCACTGTTTCCCTTGCTGGTCAGCTCACACCTGTTGTCCCAGGAAGCCGGCTCCCTAGTTCACCCGAACCTCAGGTCACTGAACCGACACACCTGGCTCCTAAGGACATAGCAGTCCTTAGACATGGGGTTTCGGAGGATGTGGCGGACGTTTTAGTAGTGGCAAGAAAACCCTCCACTCATGCCACATATGTCATGAAATGGCGCAGGTTTTGTTTTTAGGCTCAGGCCCGCGGCTTAGCCCCACTTGACTGCCCTGAGAAGTCAGTGCTGGACTACCTCCTATCCCTGTATGAATCAGGGCTAGCCTATTCCTCCATAAAGGTAAATCTCTGTGCCATTTCGGCATACCATTCCCCGGTAGGTCAGAGGTCACTAGTGTAGCTAGAGGCCTCCCGCGCTTTCCTGCGCGGCATCCTCCACTTGAGACCTCCTGTCAAGGATCCGATTCCCCCCTTGGGATCTTCTTTTCATCTTAGAGCAACTCATGCTGCCCCTGTTTGAACCAGCCATGGATTGGGAGCTGCGTCTTCTCTCTTGGACGATGCTATTTTTAGTTGCGGTTACTTGCACCAGAAGATTTTCTGAGCTTCATGCGCTCATGTGTAAAGAACCGTACTTGTTTTTTCACAAGGACAGAGTGTCATTATAGACACATCCTAAGTTTCTTCCCAAGGTGGTCTCAACCTTAACTCTCAATCAGGACATTGACCTTCCAGTGTACTATCCCAACCACTCTAACTGAGGGGAGCTCTCCTGCACACATTAGACGTGCATAGGATCCTCAGGTACTATCTAACCAGAACCAAATCCCATCGCCGGTCAGATCAGCTTTTCCTTTCATTTGCTCACAGGATGCAAGGAGCACCTGTATCGATGCAAACTCTCCCAAGTGGCTGGTTAAGTGCATCACGTTCTGTTACCAAAAGCGCAACAAGCCTTTACCGGGATCGGTGAAAGGACATTTCATGAGAGGGGGTGGCTACCTCTTTCGCAGCACTTAAGAACGTCTCCACATCAGCCATTTGTGCAGCCGCTACTTGGAGCACTGTACCTACCTTTATCAGGCATTACAGCTTCTAGGCATAGAGCTGGTTTCATTCTTGCAGTCCTTCAAGGACTTTTGTCCTAGATATGGTTCACTCTAGGATTCCTCCTATCCTCTTTCTCCTCCCGATCAGAGTGTTTTGTTCTCTTACTGCTTGGGAATCGGTCCTTATGGTGTAACCTGCTGCAAGAGCTGTATCTCAAAGTAAGATAGTACAGTTACATAAGAACTTACCGTAACAGTAGATCTTCGAGAACAGCTCTTGCAGCAGGTAGTTTCCCCTCCCACCTTCCCCTCAAGAGGTTTGGTCTTCAGACTTGGCATCTTGGACGCAATCAGATTACTGTTTTCATGAGTCCTCCTTTGGAAGCGGATCCTCGGTCTCCCCTTCAGAAGTCACCTTTATGCTGGGAGTCTCCGGCGGGAGAACCGAGGGATGTTGGGGGACCGCCCCTTTTGTATGATGCTGGACATCGGGGGCAGGGGCAGAGCCAACGTCAGGGGAGGTCTCCCGACGGATATTGCTAACTAGAATTTTTCCGTGGGGTCCTGGTGCCTGACTGCTTCAGTCCTTATGGTGTAGCCTGCTGCAAGAGCTGTTCTCGAAGATCTACTGATCTGTCTTCGAGGATGGAGCCCTTGCAGGAGGTAATACCATTAGGACTGAAGCCGTCAGGCGTCAGGACCCCACGGAAAACTTGTAGCTAGCAGTCTGAGGCAGGGGACTGCCCCTGACGTCGGCTCCGCCCGATGTTAGACATAGTGTAAAGGGGGCGGTCTCCTGGCTCCACCTCAGTTCTTTTCCCGCCGTCGACCCACGTAGTTCTGCTCCTCGGATGCCTCTCTTAGCAGTCGACGACCTTGAACGTCAGGTAAGTCTAAAATTCTTCTTTTATTAATTATCCCTTTCACCTCATTTATGTCGTCGCCCTCACCTCCGTGGCAAAAGTCTTAAGTGTGCGGGAAGCAGATCCTGCCAAAGATTTATGCGGCTCTGCTTCATGTGCTTGGCCCAGAACACCAGCCTGACTCCTGCACACACTGCCAAAGATTTAATCAGAAGACGCGCGCCAGGAGAGCCCACGTCCTCAAAACCTTTCTCCTGGAGAAGAAGCTTGTGGTCATGCAGCGAGGATCGGGGGCCAGCTCATCCTCTCCTGCCAGGGAATCCTCAACTAAAGATAGGTCATCCGGGGGGAAGCACCACCATAAGGAGAAGGATCGGGCCAGGTTGGAGTCCCGCCCTACGTCGCCGGCCAAGCAGACGTCGTCTTCATCGTCCAGCAAGAGATACGGTTTGGTTCCGGCCTTGCCGCGAACCCTCCTGCCCTTCCAAGTCCACTCCCTTCCCTTCTCAGGGACACAATCGGGAGTCAGCCTCAGCGGGTCATCGCCATGTCTCCCTAGCTCATCGACCTCTCAAAACCACAGGGTCGACCCAGGAAAGTCAGTCCCGGGCCCAAGATAGGCCCAGTTCCTCAGAGAAGAGGAAGCATTCAGACGAACCTTCTGGTATGCAGGAGGTCGCCTGGGCTCGGACGCCTCCACCTCAGGCTAAGGTGCACCCTCCTCCAGACAAGCACACATCTAGCCAGCCGTCTACCCTGATGACCCGCTTCCCGACGCCAGACATGGGGTGATCGCCGGATAAGGATCAGCTGTCCGCCCTTCCTCCAAGGGCCCAGACGCCTGATAAGGCCACGCCGGATCCTGGTCGCCAGCCTATTGACGCCGGGGTTCGAGACCCGATGCCCACCAGTCCAGCCGGGGTTCCAAAGACCCGACACTCGGACCCGAAACGCGCGCCTGCGGTTGTCCCAGTGGCAGATATTGGCAATCTTTTCACCACTTGGTGGAATACCATGAAAGGAGATCTCTTGTACAGACTCCCGGACACGGTTCCTCCTCCGCCACTCATGGGGGCCCCTCCCACCCCACAGCCTCAGGGGAACCAGGGTGAGCATCCAAGTCCACATCCTAAAGGGAAACAAAGGAAACTGCCTTCTTCTCCATCTCCTTCGTCCCCTTCTGCCACGTCCTCCTCGGATGAGGCTGGCGTGGACTCTGATTTTTCAGATGGGGTGGTTCTACCCCCTCTCCGAAACCTAAGGACTCCCCATGGTCCCCACCAGATGAAGCCTCATTCCTAGACATTATGAGGCACATCCAAACCATATACGTGTGGGAGACCGAGGATTTGGACCCGGAGCGTAAACGTTTGGCCAAGTTCCTTGGAGAAAAGGAACCTAAGCCCTTGGTGATTCCACCGTTTGTGGGTCCCTTTCAGGATGTCACGTGCCTCACCTGTAGTACCCCATCCTCCATTCCGGCAGTTCTCAGGAAGGCGGACAGGCCCTACAAGCCTCTCAAATTGAAGCCTTTCTTGGCAGAACAACCTAAAGCTGACTCACTGATCCTTACGGCTGCCCACGGCAGGGGGTCCCAACCAAAAATTTGAGCTGCCAGCCTCCAGACCGCATCTCCAAGAAGCTAGACGGTTGGAGTCTTAAGGTTTTCCCCATCAGGTCATTGAACTTTATGGCCCACATGATCACCTACCAGCAGTCATTTTGGAGAAAGACCATGGATCTGGTAGAGACTCTCCCAGACTCCAACTCCAAACAGAAGATTTTAGCGTGTTTCTTCTCAAAAAGTGTGCACCAGGAAACGTGGTGCTCTACAGTTAAAACAAATCACAGATGCAAACCAAACACTGGAGCGCTCTCACCCATCTTCAGATACCACCAGGGCGCCTCAAGTAAATTATAAACATCTATTAAGTGAAAAAATGACACATATCGCTTGACGCATTTTGGATAGAATATCCTTTGTCAAAGTCTGATGAAAAACTGAACCACCCATCCTTATATACACCATAGCTATAACATTTTGACCAAGATTGCACGTAATTTCATGGCGGTCCTGAAATTCTATTTTTAAATGTTTTGCACGTTTCATGAAAAGATGCATCTGAAACCTTTGTATTTACAACTTAGAGATACTAGGAACTGAATGCCATATAATTTGTGCATTTTATTATATGACAGAGATTGCACTTAATTTCATGGAGGTCCTGAAATTCTATTAACTATTTGCACTTTTCATGTCTTTTTTGCACTCTATTACTGTGGGCACTTTAAAAAGATGTGTGTGTGTGTGTTGTTGTTTTGCACTTAAGGGGTCGTTGATGCAAACCAATGATTTTAAAGTTTTTATAAGTGATGTCATAGCTATGGTATATATAAGGATGGGTGGTTCAGTTTTTCATCAGCCTTTGAGAAATGATATTCTATCCGAAACGTATCAGGTGATATGTATTGTTTTTTTACTTAACAAAAGTTTATAATTTACTTGAAGCGCCGTGGTGGTATTTGAAGATGGGTGAAAGTGCTCCAGTTTTTGGTTTGCATATGAGATTTTAGCGTGTGCCCAATCGGGCTTGGATGTGGACAGGCACGTCCTCCGGTGTTCCTATGACGCCGTAGACATGGCCTCCAGGGCTGCTGCCTCAGGAGTCTGTATGAGACAACAGTCTTGGCTTAGGCTTACGGGCTTTCAGCCGGATTTCCAGGACTCCATCCTAGACTTGAAACAGTCCACCATTGGAGAGAATCCCACATCTTCTGGGTCACAGTGATCAGCCGGTCGAAATGACCATGGCGCTGAGTCCACTGGGCGCCCAGCTCCCATTGGAAGGTCGCATGTGCCACTGGGCCCAATGGACCACAGAGGTGCATGCCGCCATGTAACCCAGAAGGCGCAGAAAGTCCCAGGCAAGGTGCAGTTGCCCAACCAGAAATGATTGGGCAAAGCAGGAGAGACCCTCCGCCCTGTCCACCGTGAGTCGAGCTCTGCCCCGATGAAGCACATCACCTGAGAAGGCATGAGTTCCGACTTGGCCTCGTTGATCAGGAGGCCGAGTTGGGAGCAGGTCTGGAGGGCCAGGTCCCTGGACCTTTCCACCTCCTGCTGGGTGGAACCTGCTAAGAGCCAATCGTCAAGGTAGGGGTAAATTCTGACCTCCCGACGCCTGAGATGGGCTGCCACCACTGCAGTGTATTTGGTGAAGACCCATGGGGCCAATGACAGTCCAAATGGCATGGCCTGGAACTCGTATAGGGTTCCCTCTGCATTGATACAGAGGAACCGCTGGTGAGACAGACAGATTGGGACATGAAAGAACACGTCCTGGAGATCCAGTGAATAGAACCAGATGTTTCGCTCCAGGGATGTTATGATCTGAGACAGAGTGACCAAGGAAGGTGCATGACCCGAGATACTGATTCAGGTCATGCAGATCTAGAATGGGGCACCAGCCCCCCCGTCCGCTTGGGAACCAGGAAGTATCGGGAAATGAAGTCTGGATCTGTTAGAGGGTCAGGAGCAAGCTCAGGTTGTCGGGGGTCGGCCAGGGAAGAGAGGATTGAGCACCCGGAGGAAAGCTCTCCTCTTCTGGGGAGAGTGGGGTAGGAGAATTGCTGCAGCACTGGCTCTTGGTTGTGGCCAGGGGGTGGTGCACGGTAGCTCAGAAAGTGGGGACCACAGGGCAAACATCGGATGTGCAGCGTGCAGAAGCACACGCTGCGATGCCATCACCGGATGTAGGAAAAAAATAAAAGGAAAAAGAGGAATTCTCTGGTGCACAAGAGGCCTCAGCCTGCCGGCACCACACTGAATGCATCAGAATACTCTCTCCCAGCCCGGCTAACCAGGAACTCAACAGTGTGTGGGGTAAGTACCCGCTGGGTCGAGACCTGGGTTGTGCGTAGGGGGAAGAAGGTTGAGTAAGGGGGCTGCGGCCGGTGGGGTGCCGGAGGACTCGGAACTGAAAGGGGAACCATAGGACCACCCCCAACCGAGGAGGTAGGCGCATAAAATAATTTAAAAAAAGAGAAGAGAGAGAGAGAATAGGGACGTGATCGAGATGTACAAATACCACCATGGAATATATAAAGTGGATCGCAGAAAGTTATTCGCACTGAGTGGGAACGCAAGTACCGGAGAAGTTCAGGGAAGCTGGTAGGTGGGAGCTTTAACAGACTCTTCTTCATATTCAGTTACCCCAGTTTTTGTGTGATTGCTGTCTGTATTTAGTTTTTAGTTTTTTTTGTTCAGCTGTCTGCATTTTATCTATTTATCATGCCTTCCCATTATGCAGGGGCCTCCCATAATTTTTTAACTGTGTTGTTATTTTACAGTTTAGCCGTTTCTACAGTAATGTCTGTAAACAGGTCGTTTCAGTGTATTGTGTTTGTACCTGTTTCTCCCGCCCCTGGAATGCACCTGGCACCAAGCCTTGGCTCAGTGTGCCTCTCCCAATCACCTGTTTTCAGATAAATAAAGGGATTGGGTGTAGTCGGGTAGGATGGGATGGTGAACCATTCTCAGACAACAGTACGTATCTATCGTCTATGTCTGTGTAAGGAGGCTTCAGCATTTATTCACTAAGAGGGTGGAATAGATGACCATGGGAGATGGTCTGTGCGAAATCAGTAGGGGTAGAGGGATTCAAACTTGGGTGGGACAGACTTATTAGGCTTGTCAAGATGGCGGCAAAAGGAAAGGTGAGTAAAGAGGAGTGAAGGGCCAGCAGGGGCCTCACAGTCAGCGTAGGTTGGGCAGACGTAGTGTGCCACAGGAAATATCTCTGCAAGTAGCTGTTATGTTTCTGTGATATAAATTTAGGTAACTGTCTCCAGGAGGCTTCCACATGAGAAAGTGTCCCAGGACCCCTGTATGTTTTATGTTAATTTGTCTACTCCCTCCTCTCCTGAAGACCGTGGCATGGTTCCCTCTGTCCACAGGACACCAGCTGCCAATGGAGGGACTGTCCACCGTTACACACTGCTGTCCTCAGAAGCTGGCAGCTCTTTCTGAAAGATCCCGAATTCTGTGCCTGAGGGGTTGGACCTGCACTCTGTACACAAAGAGGACACTAGTGCAGCTCTTAAGTAACCCTTCATGCTCTGCTGCACACCTGCATTTTTAAACTCCAAAGAGCCATCTTCATTGGGGAGTTGGAGAGGGCGAACTGATGGTTTTAAGTCCATCTAAAGTGGCAGAGTTTGATCCTGATAGTTGTACCGATGATCTGCCAGGGTGGCAACAAGTTCGGAACCCACAAACACACAAGGTTGGGTGCTCTCCCATACTAGCTCACTGGCATGAAAGCCCTCTGATACTACCTGGGCCCTGAATTAAAATCCAGTATGGGGGCTCACTGCAACTTGCGCACTGCCATATAGACCCTGTGTTGCTATGTGGGGCCCAGGTTCAGAATCCCAGTGGAAAGCGATAAGCAGCAGCAGTTGAGTTTTTTGGGGGACTACAAGTATGACACGCTAGATTGATCAGTATGAAACCCAGCTGCCGCTAATGTTGCTGTACCTTCTCCCTCCTCACCAGGATTCAGCGTGGTTGTCGGCAACTGCTTCCTGTTTGCTGCTGCCAGAAAGTGCCAGGCCCCAAGCTTGACCAAGTTCAGTTCCAGGAGGTTGGTAACACTTTTCAGGCTTTGCTTCTGCTTCAGCTTTGGTTTGTGGTTCCCTACTTTTACTCATACAGTTGTACGGAAGGATGGCATGTCTGTGTGGGTTAAACTCAAAATGTCTGCAGTGAGTTTCCAGGTCTCCACTCCTGGGAATTGGTGTGTGTGTGTGAGGGGGTCATTCTTAGCAAGAGTGGTTATTCTACAGGGGCCGGTACAGCTGGCGTCAGTGTGGCGCTGCTTTAGGGAAGCTCACAGATAACCTGGGCTCAATTTTTCAGATGAATCAGTCTGGATACACTAGCCCTAATTTTCTGTGGGATCCAGCCAGATCCCCCTGTTCTTATTTTTGTGGGATCTGTCCCGGATCCACCTGCTCTCATTTTCAGTGGGATCCATCATAGATCTGCCTGACCTATTTGTAATGGGATCAGTCCCAGATCCGCTTAATTTCTTTTCAAAGGGATTTTACCTGGATCAGCCTGTCCCCATCTTCAAAGGAATCTGTTCTGATCTACCAGCAACCATTTTCGGAGAGATCCCTTCACGCCCGGTGTGTCCTGGAGGTGAGTCTCTCTCCTTGAGGGCATGGACCATGCAGCTTTCGACATTCTCCCATGCCCAGCATGTCATGGTGGTGAGGTTGCCACCAAAGGGGTGCAGCTTGCAAACATTCTCCAATGTCAAGCATGTCACAGCAGTGAGGGAGCTCACCTCACCTCAAGGTTTTTGTACATCACCTACCAGATGTTGATATAGTGGTACTGGTGTTGTCTGGAAGGGTGACCTCTCTACCGGAGGAAGGATAGAACTGTAGCACCCGTGGTTATTGGAACGAGGAAAACAAGGCAAAAACTGACCGCTACCCTGATTTGAGGGACTGGAGAGCAGTGTCACTGCTTTCGCTATAACCTGAACACCGTCACTGTTTTGGGTGAACACTTTGTAGTGGATGGTGGGGGACAGTACGTGACGGCTGAAAACACCTTCTGTATTAAATCCCTAGTTTTTTTCTTTTATTTTTAGTTGTATTAACCCGGTGGTAGGGAAGTGGGGGGCTGATGTTCTATGTGTTATATGTTGCTATACACCATACACATGTAAAAGATGCAGGGGCTCCAAACTAGTAGATGACAACTGTTTTTTAACTTGTAAGTATTCTAACTAACATAAAGAAATTTCAGTTTTTCCTTTTGGACTCTGATAGTCATCTGAGACTTTACACAGATGGACTGGGAAGTACTCTGAAGTACTCTGAAGTATGGAACATAAGGAGCTTCACTGCTGCTAAAGTACAGCTAATTAGTTGAGAATATGGGTTTTATGTGGTGCATTGTGTCTGATGTTTATGTTCTTTATTCGCCATTGTCTTTTGTATGTGTCGTTGGTGTACATTTCTACTATTAAAAAAAAAAAAAAATGATACAAAAAAATCCCAACATTTTTTTTTTGCTGGAACAGACACCCATTTCCCTATCCTCCTTCCTGATCACTGGGTCAACACAGCTGTGCCGTATGCTGCAGCCAAGCAGTTACCTTCAGTACCTTAAATAATTTTTCTAGGATCGTGGATATGTTGTTCATCCACACTTATTGGCATGTCCCTTTCCCCTTTAAGAATCGCCAGAAGTCTTCAAGCTGGCTCCTCCCACCCACCCGGGTGGTATAACCCTCGGGTCCACCCCCATGACGCCAGATCTTCCTTTCCGCTGGAAGATTCAGGTTGCCTCCTTCGTGCTCCCGCATTTTCTAGGCCCTGGCTTCAAAACCTTCAGTTATTCCAAAAAATTGTCTAGTTCGCATTAGCAATCGTGACTGCTTATCTTTGATTATGGAAGACAGGTTTTCCCCTGGATTTCATCAGTGTTCATGCGGCCAGAAAATGTTGTGCACCAATCCCCACACCACGTGCGTCTATTACTTGAGTGTCGACCATGACACCTCGAAGTGCGATTTTTGTCTTGCATTTCTTCCTAACGTCCTCGTCGACTGTCTCGCACGTCTGAAGTTGGGGAGGCCGGAAAAACGTAACCCTCCAGTGAAATCAAAGGAGTCTCGGTGGGTGGTTTCTGCTGCCGTGGGATCTGCCGGGCAGTTGGAACGCATGCAAGCCTTCAAGGAGGAAGCAGCTCATGCTGCGGAATCTTCCTGTCGGAGCTTCTTCGTTCCACTCAACCTGGGCTCCACCTTCTTGGGTTCCTTCCGAGAGTTGTGCCAGTCTCTCCGACTAAGGGTGAGAGTCCTGCGAGCACGCACTCCTCTCGGTCCCATAAGTGGGAAAAGGACCTGGGATCGTCTTCATCTTGGTGAATACATTCTTGGGATCGGGCAAGATCTCGGTCCCAGGAACCGGCAGTCTCGACTCCAGTTGAAATTGCCTCTTCAGCCGCCGGCTTATTGGCTTTGCCGTCTGGCCAGTCAACCAAAGTGTCGATCGACGAGGTTGAAATAATCATCGACCCGATCGACCCATTGTCACTGACTCCGGTTGACGATTCTCTCAGTCCGACTCCAGTCCTTTCTTTCCCCGACGAGGAGACCCAGCTCGCTGGGAATCCCTTCAAGAAAGTGGTCCCCAACCCTGGGAAATCCCCGGCCCCGCCATTGTCTCCCGAGCGACTGAATCGGCCCATCCAATCTCAATCGAGGTCTAGGACCCCCTCAACTGACAGGCCAAGGAAGAGCCATAAGCGCTCAAAAAAGAGGCAACGCCATCGGTCGTCCTCGTCCTCCTCAGATGAGGAAAGGATCCGGCGGAAACTCCGTTGGTGCTACGGAGACCTCATGTGGCAACAGCTGATCCCGGCTTCTGCCCTGGCCATTACTTGGCTTTCGCCTCCCAGGCTGAAGCCAACTCCTTCAGAGCCGATTAAGTCGGCTCCCCTGTGCACAGAGATGGCAGAACCTCTGGTTTAGCCTAAACCGGTCTCTCCACCAATCATGGTGGAACCACCACCCAAGCAGCTTGTGGGAGGGGCTCCTTCTAAGGAAGATAGACCAGACACCGGGCTTCCCTGGCGTCTTTCGGTTACTGTCAGCCCGGACCACCCTCGGCAGGTTGAAGGTGACTTGGGCAGTCGACCATTGTGTCCGGATTCCTCAGATTCGGATGAGACCAGCCTACATTCTCATTCAGGGAATGATGAATCGGCTGGTGGGATAGAGACGGAGGAAGGTCCTTCGTCCTTTCAGGGCATTCTTCGCCTCATCACTGAGTCTACAGGGATGCCCCTGGAACCTATCCAGAAAAAGGTGGAGTGCTGTCTCACGGACATCCTCAAGAGAAGGGATACCCCGACAGAGGCCTTTCCTGTGACCGAGGCCATAGTTGGCCCGGCCTTAGAACTTTGGCAGCGCCCTGTCTCCTGCCCAGCTCCGTCTGCCCACATTGCTCGCAAGTATGCGGTGCCCATGGGCCCGGGTACAAAAGGGGGCGGACCCAGCTCCACCTCAGTTCTTTTCCCGTCGCGCCCCGCACGTGAAGAGAAAGATCTCGTTCCAGCTTGCCAGGAACAGCTGAACTATTTCCAAAAACCTACTTTTTGCTATCATTTTTCTATGTTTTTTTTCAAGTTATCGTCAGGCCGTTTTCCGACAGTTTTTGCAGTTCATCGACGGATGTCTTTACCGTTGTCAGCCTCGCCTGGACCCCATCAGAACAAGTACGATTGTGGGAGGCAGATCCCTGCCAAGGACAGGCATAAAAGTTGCGTTTTCTGCCTCGGGCCGGACCACAATACTGCGACCTGCTCTGCCTGCCAGGCATTTACCAGCCGGACCCGGATCCAACGTCTGAAGGCCCTGAAGGCTTTTCTTCTGGAGAAGAAGATGGATCTGCACTCCTCCGAGGGGAAGCGCAAAGAAAAATCCAAGCACCACGGGAAAGACCGTAGTCGGTCCCAGCACCTGTCCTGGTCGTGTTCCCAGTCTCATTCGCAGCCCTCTCCCAAGAAGGCCTGCCCTTCCCCGGGCTCAGGAGAGCGTCCCAAGTCGTCGCAGGCCAAGGCCAGCCCTTTGGGAGAGAAGCCGGCCAAGCCGAAAGTAACCCCGATAAGGATTACCTCCAAGCCCTTGGAGGTGAAAACTGCGGCCCCACCTCCCAAGGCACCGGCGCCACCTGCTGAAGGCACACCCCCTGACCCCAAGGACACTCCGGCGCCCCCCCATGGCACCCCATCGTCGGTTTCACCACCAGCGCCGGTTTAAGGGGCGAAGGGTGAGAGATCGGCCATGGAAGAGCCAAAGTCCCCGTCTCCCAAGTCCTCCTCCCCCCTGGGCCCCCAGAAGGGCCGTCCTTCGTGGGCCTGCGTCCCGGATACTCCCTTTCCGGGCCGAGCAGCCAAGCTTTTTTCAAAGGACGAGCTACAGGAGCTGTTCTCCTTTTGGTGGGGGCAGGTCCAAAAGCGGACTCCCCCATCGCTGGCCCAGACACTGGTACCAGACCCAGCGGGCAAACCACAGCTTGGAGGTGAGCCTTCCCCGAGGAAGTCCTCAGAGCGACTGCCTACACCTCCTTCTAGGGCTCGTTCCCGCACCCGGTCTGGAGACCACCGACAACACTCCAAGGACTCTGGAGACCGTCGCCAGTCTAGGTCTCGTACACGCAGCCCTTCTCGGTCTTCTAGATGAGAGCGCTCCCGACGTTGCTCCTCTGACGGACATCAGTCTTTGCTCCGTCGCCGGTCTCGGGACCGGAGTCGGTCCTCCAGTTACCGACGACAGAGAGAGTCTGGTCATAAGGAGAGATCAGACTATTCCAGATCTTATAGTTGATCTCTCTCTTCTTTGTCTTTGTCATCTTCCTCTCTCAGCTTAGAGCGGTCCCCGGGAGGGAAGGACCATCCTCACTCGCCTCCCAACGATCCAACCTTCATGGACATCATGAGACATATCCAAGCCTCCAATGAGTGGGAAATGGAGGACCTGGATCCGGAATGCCGGAGATTGGCAAAATACCTGAGGCAGAAGGAGCTGAAACCACTTGTGATCCCTCCTTTAGTGGAGACCTTCCAGAACCTCACTCGGACTACCTGGAAATGTCCAGCTTCCATCCCGGCTGTTCCCAAGAAGTCTGATAGGCTGTATAAGGCCCCGAGGGTAAAAGCTTTCCTAGCAGAGAACCCTCAGGTGGACTCTTCGGTGATCACGGCTGCCCATGACAAATCCAGGCAGCCGAAGCACCTTAGCTCGCAGCCTCCTGATCCAGAGTCTCTGTATTTGGACCAGGTGGGCAAGAAAGTTTATTCTGCCTCCACCTGTTCCATCCAGTCCCTTAACTTCCTGACGCATATGGTTCAGTACCAGAATGCTCTATGGGAGAGGGGACAAGAACTATTGAAGGCCATGCCAGATTCCGATCAGAAGACGGAACTTCTGGAGATCGTGAAATTGGGCTCCAATGTAGGCTCACATGTCCTGAGAGCCTCGTCTGACACTGCAGATATGGCAGCCAGGGCAGCCGCTTCCAGTGTGTGCCTCCAGTGCCACGCCTGGTTGAGAGTTTCGGGCTTTCACCATGATCTGCAGTCTGGTATCAAGGACTTACCGTTCCAAGGAACCATGTTATTTAGGCAGGAAATGGAAGCTTTGATTTCTCGTCTTCAAGAGTTGGGCAAGTCTATCTGGTCGGTCCGTCAAGTGTACTGCGGCGACCAGTGAAGGCAATGAAAACGGCCATTTCGTAAGCCCTCAGGTGGCCAAGGTCATGCCCGTGGTAATCAGCAGGGTCAGAGAGGCGGCTTTCGTAGGAGAACCAGTAACCAGCAGCCTGGAGGCGCTCCTATCTGTGGGCCCAAGTCCTCCCAGGTCTCTCTGCCTACGCCCAGCTTAGTCCAATGACTCCCTTCCTCCCCACCAGACTTGGGGGAGACAATCGGGGGCCGCTTCTCCTTCATCTCGAAGGGTGGAAGTCGATCACTGCGGACCAGTGGGTCCTGGATATCATCAGGAGAGGACACACGCTGGAGTTCACAGAGTTTCCTCCAAATACTCCACGAAAGTACTCCCGTTACCCTCCTTCTCACATCCCACTAATAGAAGGAGAGATTCAGACCCTCTTGCAGAAAAGGGCAATAGAGGTAGTCCCCTGACATCAGCGGGGAAAGGGGTTTTACTCCCATTTCTTCCTGGTCCCAAAAAAGACACAGGATCTTCGACCCATTCTGGACCTCAGCTCTCTCAATCTCTTTATAGAGTACAAAAGGTTCAGGATGGTGACCTCCCAGGTCTACTTCCCTGCTGCACCAAGGAGACTGGCTCTGCTCCCTAGACATGCAAGATGCATATATGCATATTGAGGTCTTCCCTCCCCACAGGAAGTTTTTGAGGTTCCACTTCCAAGGGGAGCACTACCAATTTCGAGTTCTCTCGTTCGGCCTCTCTTCCGCTCCGCGAGTCTTTACAAAATGCTTGGCAGTGGTGGCTGCAGCTCTAAGGCGCATGGGGCACTACATTTTCCCTTACCTTGACGATTGGCTGCTTACAGCCCCATCAAGGTCATGCCTGCTTCACGCCCTCGGAGACACCTATACTCTATTCCGAGAGCTGGGATCACCTTGAACCTCCGGAAATCATCCCTAGAGCCCAGTCAGAAGCTCGTCTTCATTGGAACGGTCCTGGATTCCTTCCAGGGCATGACTTTCCTTCCCCAAGACTGGGGCAATCGCCTGCGAGAGATTGCCAAAGGGATCTCAATAACTCCTCAAGTTCCATCACTGAACTTCCTCAGGCTACTGGGGCACATGGCGGCGGCCATTCCTGTCACTCCCTTGGCCCGCCTCCGTGCGGATCCCACAATGGATGCTAAGGGGACAGTGGGACCAAGGCTACGACGATCTAGACTTCATGGTCAGGATCACCAAGCCAGTCAGGAGAACTTTACTTTGGTGTATGGACCCCCAGAACTTGGAGAAAGGGGTCAGCTTTCATCCAGAGCCACCAGGTCAGACTCTCACGACAGATGCATCGGACCTGGGGTGGGGGGCGCACCTGGGTGCTCATCAAACGCAAGGGGTTTGGTCACCCGAGGAGCGATCCCTTCACATCAACGTACTGGAGATGCAAGCGGGCCTCTATGCCTTACAGGCCTTTCAAGAGGACCTGTTGCCAGGCTTTCTTCTGGTTCAAACAGACAATATGGCGGTCGTCTTCTACATCAACAAGCAAGGGGGTACTCATTCATATCCCCTTTGCAGGTGGGTGATGAGAGTCTGGTACTGGGCGCTGGAGCGGCGCATTCTGCTGTCTGCAGTGCATGTTCCAGGCGTCCTGTACGATCTGGCCGACAGCTTAAGCAGGTCTCGATCCAGAGCACATGAGTGGGAGCTACTACAATCCATGGCAGATCAGCTCTTCGACAAGTGGGGTCATCCAGAGCTGGACCTCTTTGCGTCACCACGCAACGCCAAACTGCCAGTGTTCTGCTCGCGAGAGCATGCGCCTGGAGTTTTCTGGCCAGACTCGTTATCCCTTTGCTGGGCAGGGAGGTTTCTCTATGCCTTCCCGCCCTTCCCTCTCATTCAGAGAGTCCTACTAAAGTTACAGGCAGAAGGGGCCCGAGTGATTCAAGTAGCCCCCAGATGGCCTCGGCAGATTTGGTTCCCACTCCTGCAACGGTTATCCATGGATCCTCCAATTCCGCTGCCCATATGCTCGCAGTTGCTGTCCCAGGAACAGGGGTCGCTGGTCCACCCGGACCTTCGTTCCTCACACCTACATGCTTGGATCCTTCAGACGTAGCTCAGCACAGATACTGGGTTTCCCCAGAAGTGGTGGCAGTCCTAGTTTCAGCGAGGAAGCCCTCCACCTGCTCCGCCTATGCTATGAAATGGAAGCATTTTTGGTTGTGGGCCTCGACACAGCATTTGGACCCCGACACTTGTTCGGTGAACTCAGCGTTCTATGGATGTGGATATGTTGTTCAATCCACACTTACTGGCAGGTTCCTTGCCGCTTTAAATCTTGCCGGGAGGTCTTCAAGCTGGCTCCTCCCACCCACCTGGGTGGTAAAACTCTCGGCTCCTCCCCACGACGCCAGATCTTCCTTACCGCTTGGAAGCTCAGGTTCCCTCCTTAGTGCTCTGCATTTTAGGCCTGGATCCACACTCTTCAGTGAATCTGAAACTTATTCTTAAATTCAAAAGACTTTGGTCTTCTCTTTCCCTCGTGGCTGCGATGGACAAATCGACTCCCGGATTTCTTTGGTGCCCCTTTGGGCAGAAGATGTCCTGGACCGATCCGCACTCCACGTGCGTTTATTGCCTTGGACTCGGCCATGACTCACAGGCTTGTGAGTTGTGCAGATCCTTTTCGGCTTCGGTCCTGGAGGACCGCGCTGCCCGATTGCTGTTGGGGCGACCCGAGAAATGTTATCCTCCGGTCAAGTCAAAGGAGGCCCATTGGGCGGTGTCCGCGGCTGCAGGCTTGGCTGAACAGCTGGAACAGATGATCGCCCTCGAGGAGGAGGCGGCCCAGGCCGCATCATCATCATCCTCAGTCGTGGCATTTATCCCGCTCTCCTTGGGCTCCTCCTACACAGCTTCTTTCAAGGAGCTTTGCCAGTCCCTCTCCACCGAGGGAGAAGAGCCTTCGGGACATTCCTCTTGGTCCAGAAAGAAGGACTCCAAAGGTAAGTCCCACCGTCGACGTTCGTAGGGAGCAGGAGAGGTCCCTTCCCCAGATAGTCGACACTCAACTTCAGTCGAGAGTTGCGGCTAAGGCCATTGGCTTCCGGTGTCCCGTCAGGTCAGCTGGCTGAGACAAGCGTTGTGTGATCGATTTTTCTCACGACCGATCTGACGGACTGTCGACTGGAGAAGCCGACAACCCTTCTTCACCGGTTCCCCCAGTGATGACCGAGGACTTGCCTGTGCCTCCTGTGCTGGAGTACTCGGTTAAGGTCCCTGAACCGAGGGAGGAGCAGGTTTCCCCCACCCAGTCTCAGACCTCTTCCAGGTCCAACCAGTCCCGCCGATGTTTCGGTCTCGGCACCGTGGAAAGCAGCGGTGCCGCTCATCATTGTCCTCTTCAGAGGATAGGCTCCGGCACAAGTTGCATCGGCGCTGCGAGGATCTAATGTGGCAGCAGCTCTTATTGTCCGGGAATAAGCCGACTCCGTCGCCTTCTTTGGCCATTAAGTGGCTGTCACCGGAGCGGCCGAAACAACCCTTTGTAGTAGTCAAGGAGCCGAAGCCGACACTGGTTGTTCGCCCGAAACCGGCTGCGCCACCCATTGTGGTGGAACCCCTGCCTCCATAACCTAAAACTGGGGCCCTGACCAAGGATTCTCGGTCAGGTCAGGGCTTGCCCCATCGGTTGTCGGTCGCCCTCACTCTCGATCGACCTCGGCAGGTGCAGGGTGGCTCAGGCGCTCGGCAGCTGTTCGCAGACTCGTTAGAGTCTGACGACAACTCCTCCTTGTTCTCCAAGCCGCTTGACCTGGAGTCGAGTGGGGGTCAGTCGGTGGACGAGAGCCCATCCTCATTCCTTGGAATTCTTCAACTCATTTCAGAGTCCACTAGGATGAAGCTCGAACCCATTTCAAAATGGGCCAAGTATCCCCTCCCAGAGATACTGGACCGAGGGGATTCCCCTACGGAGGCCTTCCCAGTGGCCGAAGCCATTGTTGGTCTGGCCCTGGAGCTATGGCAGCGGCCAGCTTCTTGTCCAGCACCTTCGGCCAGGATGGCTCGGAAGTATGCTGTTCCTACCGATTCACTCTCCGGTTGCTCGGAGCACCCCTCTACGGAGGGGCTAGTGACTGACAGTGTTTTCCAGCGTTCCGGGAATGCTCGGGATGTGGACAAGCCGCCCGATAAGGAGTCCAAGAAATTGGGACTACTCCGGGTGGAAGGTCTAAATGCTATCTCCCAAGGCCTGCGTCAGGCCAGCTTGGCCGTCCTGATGGCACACTTTTCACACGCTCTTTTGGGCTCCCTGGATGAGGTGATTCCTCATCTCCCAGCTGACCTTCAAACGACGGTCAAGCAGGTGCGGGATCAGGGAGGCCCTCCAGGTCTGCTCTCAGATTGGCCTCCTCATCAACGAGGCCAAATTGGAACTCATGCCAGCGCAGGTGATTCAGTTCATCGGGGCAGAGCTCGACTCTCATCGAGCCAGAGCATGGCTCCCAGCGGACAGGGCTGAGGTCCTTTCCTCCTTTACTCAGTCATTTCGGGTTGGGCAATTGCACCCTGCTCGGGACTTCCTGTGCCTCCTGGCAGCCTGCATCAGCATGGTCCGTTGGACCCGCTGGCACATGTGTCCTGTCCAATGGGTGCTGGCCCGCCAGTGGTCACAGTGCTCCAGTCCTCTGTACCAGCCAGTGACAGTGACCCAGGAGATGTGGAAAGGCCCCCCAGTGGTGGCTCGTTCCAGCTCATCTGCAGGAGGGTATACCGTTGGTCCGCCCAGAGCCAAAAGTCACTCTGACGACCGACACCTCTCTGATGGGTTGGGGTGCCCATCTTGGGGAGCTCAGAGCGCACGGCCTCTGGTCCCCTCAGGAGTCTCGATGCCACATCAACCTGCTGGAGCTTCGAGCGGTCCGACTAGCCCTCACCGCCTTCGCTCCATGTGTATGGGGTCAAGTGGTCCAGGTCCAGATGGACACCACCACAACCATGTACTACCCAAACCATCAGGGCGGGACGCACTCCTTGCCTCTGTGCAAGAGGCTCTCCATACTGGTCTCTCATGAACAGACTGGAGGCGGATCTCCTAGCCATCCATGTGGCAGGAGCCTCCAACATTCTGGCCGATGCCCTCAGCTGGGATAGGTGCTACATCTCACGAGTGGTCTTTCCTGCCAGAGGTAGTACAAGAACTGTTCTCCCACTGGGGCACTCCTCAGGTGGACCTGTTTGTCTCCAGGGAGAATGCGAAGCTGAGGCTGTTTCATGCCCGCCCCCCTCAGCAGGGCTCGCTGCAGGGGGATGTCTTCTCAAGGCCGTGGAACCGGGGCCTCTTCTACGCCTTTCCCCCATTTCCCTTGATCCACAAGGTGCTTCTCAAGGTAAGGAGGGACAAGGCGCAGGTGATTCTGGTAGCCTCAGACTGGCCCCACCAGTTCTGGTATCCAGATCTCCTCAGCCTCAGCTCCAGGCTCCCAAGGCGGCTTCCAGCCCGCCCGGACCTGATCTCAGTCGACAAGGGGAAGGTACTCCATCTGGACCTTCAATCCCTGCACCTGACGGCCTGGTTCCTGAGTGGCTAGAGTTCCAGGCCTTGAGTCTTTCCGACGAGGTCCTCGACGTCGTTGAGGCATCCTGTAAGGAGTTGACCAGAAAATGTTATGTCTTTAAATGGAAGAGATTCTCCATTTGGTGTCAGGACAAGGGGTTAAACCCTTCTTCCTGTATATTGTCTAGCATTTTGGACAACCTTGGTCCCTTTCTCAGCTAGGGCTTCAGTTGACGACCCTTAAGGTGCACCTGGCTGCCATCTCTGCTTACTGGGCACAGGCCAGCAAGCAGTCGGTGGCACAGGAGAAGGTGGTCGGATGCTTTTTCAAACGCCTTGATCACATATCCCCTCCGGTGTGACACCTCCGTGGGATCTACTGCTAGTATTCGCTAAGCTCATGGGCAAGCCATTTGAACCGATGCAGAGGTGCGATATCTCCCACCTGTCGTGGAAGACCGCCTTCTTGGTGGCTATTACGTCAGCTAGAAGGATGGGAGAGCTCCAGGTGCTTTCCATCGAATCTCTCTATCTGGTCTTCCACAAGGACAAGGTTGTCCTGCGCTTCCACCCAAAATTCGTTCCGAAGGTGGTGTCGGAGTTTCACCTTAACCAGGTGTTGACTCTGTCAGTGTTCTACCCCAATCACACCTCGGAGGCCAAATATAGACTCCATGCTCTGGACCCTAGAAGAGCACTTGCTTATTATAAGGCGCAGACAGCTGAAGTTCGGGGAGTGGTTCTCCGGCTGTTTGTCACCTACGCTGAAGACGCACCTGGCAGACCTGCAACCAAGCGGACGATAAGCAGGTGGGTCACCTCCTGCGTAGATCTCTGCTATAGGTTGGTGGGCACGGAGCCTCCCAAAGGGATAAGAGCTCATTCTACCCACCATATTGCTGCTTCGGTAACTGCTTCTAGGGACGTCCCTATCCAGGAAATCTGCAGGGCTGCTACCTGGAAGTCAGCACACACCTTTATTTCCCATTACCACATTGACCTAGAGTCACGCCAGGATGCTGGTTTTGGGACCTCGGTTCTCCAGTCCTTGTTCCCTAAGTAGGGGGTGCGCGCCTTGCCTCCGTCCTCCCGGAGAACTGCTAGGAGTCTGCCGGACAGTGTGGATTGAACAACATATCCACATCCCAAGAAATACAGGTTACTCACCTGTAACAGGAGTTCTAGGAATGGTATATGTTGTTCATCCACACGACCCACCCGACCTCCCCGGCTTCGACATGCAACCTGGCCTCCAGCAGGCTAGATCTGGCATCATGGGGCGGAGCTGAGGGTTTTACCACCCGGGTGGGTGGGAGGAGCCAGCTTGAAGACCTTCCGGCAAGATTTAAAGCGGCAAGGAACCTGCCAGACAGTG
Source organism: Neoceratodus forsteri (assembly GCA_016271365.2). Classification (NCBI taxonomy): domain Eukaryota; kingdom Metazoa; phylum Chordata; order Ceratodontiformes; family Ceratodontidae; genus Neoceratodus; species Neoceratodus forsteri. Next base: position 45,952,818 of record JADMNL010000033.1, read on the forward strand.
TGGATGAACAACATATACCACTCCTAGAACTCCTTTTACAGGTGAGTAACCTGTATTTCTATTCACTGGATCTGCAGGATGCATTCTTTCATGTCCCAATCCGTCCGCCTCATTGGCTGTTCCTCCGCTTCAGAGCCGAAGGGACCCTATGTGAGTTCTGAGCCATGCCGTTCAGTCTGTCATGTGCCATACGGGTCTTCACCAAATTGCATCGCAGTGGTGGCAGCCCATCTCGGGGCTGGGGGGTCAGAATTTACCCCTACCTCAACGATTGGCTCTTAGCAGGTCTCACCCAGCAGGAAGTGGAGAGGTCCAGGGACCTGGCCCTCCAGACCTGCTCCCAACTCGGCCTCTTGATCAACAAGGCCAAGTCGGAACTTGTGCCTTCTCTGGTGATGTGCTTCATCAGGGCAGAGCTCGACTCTTGTCAAGCCAGAGCTGGGCTCCCGGCGGACAGGTAGGAGGTTCTCTCCTGCTTTTGCCCAATCATTTCTGGTTGGGCAATTGCACCCTGCCCGAGATTTTCTGTGCCTTCTGGGTTACATGACTGCGTGCACCTCTGTGGTACGTTGGGCCCGGTGGCACATGCGCTCCCTCCAGTGGGAGCTGGCCGCCCAGTGGACTCAGCACCACGGTCATTTCACCCAGCTGATCACTGTAACCCAGAAGATGTGGGACACTCTCCAATGGTGGACTACCCCAGACAGGCTGCAGGAAGGGATCCCATTTGTCCACCCAGAGCCGATGGCTGTCCTCACGACTGATGCCTTTCTCATGGGCTGGGGAGCCCACATGGGGGACAAAAGGGCCCATGGGTTCTGGACCCCCGAGGAGTCCCGATACCACATCAATCTGTTGGAGCTCAGAGCAGTCAGACTGGCTGTCAGCTTTTGTTCCTCAGCTCCGGGGTCAAGTGGTTTAAGTCCAGATGGACAATACCACGACCATGTACTACCTCAACAAACATGGCGGCATGCACTCCTGTCCTGTCTGCTTTGCAGGGAGGCGCTCCAGATCTGGACACTCGTCAGCCATCTGGAGGCGGATCTTCTAGCCATTCATGTGGCAGGAGCCTCAAACTATCTAGCGGATGCTCTGAGCCTCTTAGGTGAGACATCTCATGAGTGGTCTCTCAATCCAGAGGTAGCTTACAGCCTGTTCTTTCACTGGGGCACACCGATTTTGGACCTGTTTGCCTCCAGGGAAACACTAAGCTGAGACTGTTTCATGCCCATCCCCCTCAGCAGGGCTTGCTGCAGGGGGATGCCTTCTTGAGGCCGTGGACCCGAGGCCTCTTCTACGCCGGCCCTTCATTTCCCTTGATCCACAGGGTGCTCCTCAAGGTGAGGAGGGACATGGCGAAGGTGATTCTGGTAGTCCCAGACTGGCCGCGCCAGTTCTGGTATCCACATTTCCTCAGCCTCAGCCACAGCTGCAGGCCCCCGGAGCGGCTTCCTGCATGCCCAGACCTAATCTCTCTCTCAATCAAGGGAAGGTATACCATCCTGACCTTCAATCCCTGCATGTCACAGCCTGGTATCTTAGCGATTAGAGTTCCAGGCTTTGGAACTCTCCGAGGATGTTCTCTCTATGGTGGAGGCATCCAGAAAGGAACCGACCAGGAAATGTCATGCCTTCAAATGGAAAAGGTTTTCCATTTGGTGTCGGGGCACGGGCCTAGACCCTCTGTCCTGTCCAGTGGCTAACATTCTCGACTACCTTTGGTCTCTGTCAAAAGGGGGTCTTCGGTCATCGACCCTTAGGGTGCACCTGGCAGCCATCTCTACTTACCAGGCGCGGGCCGGTTAGCCGATGTTGGCACAGGAGACAGTGGTCAGTTGCTTTTTCAAAGGCCTGGATCACATATCCCCTCCGGTGCATGAACCTCCACCTCCGTGGGATCTACTGCTGGTACTGGCAAAGCTCATGGGCAAGCCATTCGAACCAGTGCACAAGTGTGCATTGTCACACGTGTCGTGAAAGACGGCCTTCTTGGTGGCTATCACATATGCCAGAAGGACAAGGGAGCGCCAGGTGCTTTTGGTGGACTCCTCTTATCTGGTCTTCCACAGGGACAAGGTCGTCCTGCGCCCCAACCCGAAATTCCTTCCAAAGGTGGTGTCAGAATTTCACCTTAACCAGGTGTTAACTCTGCCAATATATTACCCTAATTACACCTCGGAGGCAGAGTACAGGCTCTATACCTTGGACCTGAGACGAGCTCTCTCATTTATAAGGAGAGGACGGCGGAAATTCGGGGAGAGGTTCACCAGCTGTTTGTCACCTATGCTGAAGCTGCTGCTGGCAGACCTGCAGCAAAATGAACTATTGCAAGATGGGTTGCATCTTGCATAAGTCTGTGCTGTGAGTTGGCGGGCAAGGAGCCTCCCAGAGGGATAAGAGCTCATTCTGTCCGCCATACTGCTGCATTGGTGGCTGCTTCCCGGGACAACCCTATCCAGGAAATCTGTTGGGCTGCTACCTGGAAGTCAGCAAATATCTTCATTACCCATTCCCACATTGACCTTGAGTCACGTGGATGCTGGTTTTGGGGCCTCAGTTCTCCAATCTCTAGTTCCCAAGTGAGTATCAGTGGGGTGCGCCTTGCCTCCCTCCTCCCACAGAACTGCTAGGAGTCTGCCAGTAAGTGTGGATGAACAACATATCCACGATCCTAGAAAAACAGATTACTCACCTGTATCAGTAGTTCTAGGAGTGGTATATGTTGTTCATCCACATGAGCCCACCCGACCTCCCCGGCTGCGGACGCACAAACCTGGTTTCCAGCAGGCTGAGATCTGGCATCATGGGGCGGAACCAAGGGTTATACCATCCGGGTGGGTGGGACCAGCCAACTTGAAGACTTCCGGCGATTCTTAAAGGAGAAAAGGACATGCCAATAAGTGTGGATGAACAACATATACCACTCCTAGAACTATTGTTACAGGTGAGTAACCTGTTTTTTCTTTTACATCGGTCAGATTGGAGCACGCAGATGGCTCTGTGGTTGGTCAGCAGGGGGCGCACAGATGGCTCTGTGGCTAGCATAGGTTGCCCTGGGCTCTGTGGTTGGTCAGTAGGGAGTGGCAAATAACTCTGGTCAGCCAGTAGGAAGCGCACAGATGGCTCTTGCATCAGTCAGTAGGGGGCACACTGATAACTGGTTAGTCAGTATGGGTTGCGTAAGGTTCTGCGATTAGTCAGAAGGAGATGCAGATACCTGTGTAATCAGTCAGTAGAGGCACGCAGGTGACAGGTAGTCAGTCATTAGGGATGCAGCGATGATTCTGTGGTTGGTTAGTGTGGGCTGCATGGGGCTGTGTGGTTGGTCAGTAGGGGGTGCACGTAATGGCTCTTATGTCAATCAGTACGGTGTGCACTGATAACTCTGGTCAGTCATTATGGGTTGCGCAGTGTTTGATGATCAGTCAGAATGGAACGCACACATTTATTTATTTATTTAAATTTCAGATTACAACCTTTGAGCCATTGGCTCTTTTACACTGGTTCCACGTCAAAGTATACATACAGAGAAGACAGGCTTTTGTAAGTCAGGCAATAGATTATTACATACAAACAAAGCAAATGATAGTTACATAGGTTCCACGTCAATCAATCAGTTCTTTATTTGTAAAAAAAAAAAAAAGCACCTTTCTAAAACCAAGGCGCCTGTACAGTAGCAATTAAAACACATCAATAAATACTAGTATAAAAAAAGAATAAATATAACAGCTGCATTAAAAATCAGAAAACGCTAAGCTAAAAAGATATGTTTTTAGGGCAACTCTAAAACTTTGGACGGTCAGGCAATCTCACACCTGACAAAATAGAGAATTCCACAGGGTCGGGCCATAAAACTAAATGACGTTGGTCCAAATGTTTGTAAACGAACCCTGGGAATCTCTCGCAATCCCTCATCGGTGGATTGGAGAGAGCGGAGGGGACAGTAGGGGTGAAGAAGATCTTGCAGATAACTGGGTCCCTGATCGTGTAGGCCCTTATAGGTCATCAAACCGACCTTGAAGATGATCCGTCACTGTATTGGCAGCCAGTGCAGTTTGCGGAGCACAGGTGTTATATGATTGGTCCTAGAGGTACGTCAAAGTATACATACAGAGAAGACAGGCTTTGCTTAGCCAGGCAATAGATTATTACACATAAATAAAATAAGTGTTCGTTACATGGGTAGAAGACTAGTCACAAGAATTTCAGCTGTGCATACAGGCAAGACCTAGACTGCATCAGAGTAAGTTCATAGACCCAAAGAAATATCAGGAAGATGAACGTTTACTATAGTAGAGATTATTACAGACAGGAGTGCAGCCGCTAGGCCTTGTCAATACATCTGTGGTCAGCTTGTAGAGGGACTCGGGTAACTGGTGGTCAGGTCATTAGACCCCGAGATGGCTCTGTGGTTGGTCAGTGCAAGAGTGCACAGGTGTTCTGTAGTCTGTCAGTAGGGGGCGCACAGGTGATCATTGCCCTCCCTCTTGGAGCTGAGCACCCTACCTCCACAATAGGCCCAACCCCCCCAGTTGGCCCCACAGAGGGCAACACGAGGCACTTGCAAACCTTTGTACTTCTTTTTTAAAGTTGTGTCCTAATTTTCTGCATTTCCTATGTTCACAGAAATACTTCCTCACAAACAGCGAGCAAGTCCCCCTGAGTGAAGAGCCTCCCATAGCAAAGATAGAAGAGGTGCTGAAAGAGGAGAATGGGAGGCCGCAGAGCTGTGGAGGGTCTGAGGACAACTATCGATTAATGCGAGACTCTGGCACGTCATTGAGGACTGAAAGCAACAGTGTCAGTGGGTCGGATACAGGCCAGACTCCAAGTATCCCAGCAGCCCCTTTGAGTTCTGGCTATGAAAAACACTTTCTGCCAACACAGGAGGATCTGGAGGCTTTCTGAGACTGGCTGAGGCAGAAACACAGTCTCTTCAGGATGAATGAGGGTCTGCAGACTTGATAAATGAAGGAATTAAGTCATTCCAGCCACCCACCCCAATATAAAAACAAATACTGAGGAAGGGGGAATGTAGATACATCTGTGCCTTAACTCTTTTGCTGCTTTGTGTTCAGAGGCCATCAGGAACCAAGTGCAATTACTATTATTGGCCATAGCTGGGGTTTAGTAGTCCAGCGAGGTCAGACTTGAAGATTATTCCGTTACAGAAAAGGCCTGTTTGGAAAGGACTCTAAGCAGAGATGGGAACCTATAGTGGCACTAATGGGGACATGAGTGTTAAACTCAGCACAGCCTGAGCGTGTACTACTGCTAATGGCCAGCAGAGGGAGTAAGCAACGTAAATAACTGCCTTTATTTTAATTAGAGCTAATTGTCGAGAGACTGCTGTTGGGGATAACTGTGTCAGGCTAGGAGTTTATGCATTTGAGTAGAGGATTTTAGCTCCTGAAATGGCATTGGGCCCAGTAGAACCCTGCTGTTTTTAGGAGGAGGAATCTTCAACAGCATCTTAGACTTTCAGTTCCTTTGGGGGTGGGATTCACAGTGGGAAGATCATGTCAGTTGAATCTAATAGATTTATTTGACTGGGTGACCAAAGTAGTAGACCAGGGAGGGGCTGTGGACGTGGCCTACCTAGACTTTAGCAAGGTATTTGACACAGTCCCGCACAAAAGATTAATAAACAAGTTAGCCAGCCTGGGAGTGGGTCCCAGGGTGATAGCCTGAGTAACGGATTGGCTGACCAACAGGACGCAGAGGGTAATAGTAAATGCAGTACACTCTGAAGAAAGGGTGGTTACTAGTGGGGTACCGCAGGGTTCAGTACCGGGACCGGTCCTGTTTAATGTCTTTATAGGAGACATTGCAGAGGGGCTGGAAGGAAAAGTATGCCTCATTGCAGATGACACAAAGATCTGCAATAGGATTGATACACAAGGGGGGGGGGTGGAAAGGATGAGAAGGGACTTGGCAAGGTTGGAGGAATGGTCAAAAATATGGCACCTTAGATTCAGTGCAAAAAAGTGCAAAGTAATGCACCTGGAAAACAAAAACCCAGGGAAGAGTACACAATTGGGGGGGCACTAACAACAACAAAAATGGAAAGGGACCTGGGGTAGTCATATCAAATGACCTTAAGGTAGGTGAGCAATGTGAGAAGGCAGTAAGGAGGGCTGGGGGGATACTAGGATGCATAGGGAGAGGCATCACCAGTAGAAAACAGGAAGTTGTTATCCCTTTGTACAGACAGTTGGCGAGACCCCATCTGGAGTGCTGCGTGCAGTTCTGGAGACCCCATCTCCATAAGGACATAGACAGGATGGAGGCAGCCCAGAGGAGGACAACTAAAATGGTGCAGGGTCTGCAACAGGAGCCATATGAAGAGAGGCTAAAGAAGCTTAACATGTATACACTCAAGGAAAGGAGGGAGAGGGGAGACATGATAGAAACATTCAAGTACCTCAAGGGAATCAACAAAGTCCAAGACGGGAGCATCTTTGAGAGAAAGAGATGTGCAAGAACAAGGGGGTACAGTTTAAAGATAGAGGGGGGGACAGCTCAGGGACAATGTCAGAAAGTACTTTTTCACGGAGAGGGTGGTGGACCCATGAAACCTCCTTCCTGAGGAGGTCGTGGGGTCAAAAACACTGGGGTAATTCAAAAATGCATGGGACAGACATAAGGCAATTATAATGAAGGGTAAGGGAAGTAGGCTGTTGGTCAACTAAAATCTGCAGGTTATCCAATACGTAGGGACTGGGCAGGCTAAGTGGGTAAAGCGGTCCTTCTAGAACCGTGGATATGTTGTTTATCCACACACTTTGGCAGTGTCCCTTTCCTTTTAAATCAGCCAGAAAGTCTTTAAGCTGGCTCCTCCTACCTACATGGGTGGTATAACCCTCCGTTCCGCCCCATGACGCCAGATCTTTCTTTTCGTTGGAAGATTCAGGTTGCCTGCTTTGTGCTTTCGCATTCTGTAGGCCCTGGCTTCAAAACCTTCGGTTATTCCGACAGTTCGTCTTGTTCGCATTAGCAATTGTGACTGTTGCATCTCGATCATGGAAGACAAGTCTACCCCCGGATTTCACTGGTGCCCATGCGGCCAGAAAATGTCACGCATCGACCTGCATACCGCGTGCGTCTACTGTCTGGGTGTCGACCATGACACCTTGACATGCGAGTTCTGCCTCATGTTCCACCCTAACTTCCTCAACGACCATCTCGCACGCCTTAAGCTGGGAAGGCCCGAAAAACAGAACCCACTGGTGAAATCCAAGGAGGCCTGGTGTGCAGTTTCCGCAGCCGTGGGATCCACCGAGCAGTTGGAGCACATGCAGGCCAACGAGGAGTAAGCGGCTCGTGCCGTGGAATCTTTCTCCAGAAGCTTCTTCGTTCCACTCAACCTGGGCTCCACCTTCTTGGGTTCCTTCCGAGAGGTGTGCCAACCTCTCTTGATTAAGGGTGAGGGCCTGGCAGGCATGCACTCCTCTCACTCCTGTAAAAAGGAGAGGGACCTGGGATCATCTTTGTTTCGACGGAGACGTTCTTGGGATCAGGAGAGATCTCGTTCCCAGGAACCGGCTATTTCGACCTCGGTCAAAATTGCTTCTTTGGCCGCTGGCTTCTCGGCCCTGCCGTCTGACCAGTTGACCAAAGTGCCGGTCGACGACGTTGAGATTATTCTCGACCCAATCAAATCTTTGTTGCTGACTCTGGTCAACAACTCTCTTACTCTGACTCCTGTCCTTGCTTTCCCCGATGAGGAGACCCAGGCCGCTGGGAATCCCACCGAGGAAGTGGTCCCTGATCCCAGGAAATCCCCAGTTCAGCCGATGTCTCCCGAGCGACCGAGTCAGCCCGCCCAATCTCGATCAAGGTCTTGGACACCTTCGACCAAAAGGTCGAGGAAGAGCCATAAGCACTCTAGAAGGAGTCGACTCCATCGGTCGTCCTCGTCCTCCTTGTATGTGGAGAGGCTCCGGCGGTGCTACGAAGACTTAATGTGGTAGCAGCTGATTTTGTCCAGGCACAAGCTTACCCCGGCCATTACTTGGCTTTCGCCTCCCAGGCTGAAGCTGACTCCTCTGGAGCTGATAAAGATGGTTCGTCCACCCACGGAGCCAGCGAAACCTCTGGTTCGGTCCAAACCAGTCTCTCCACCGATTATGGTGGAACCGCCGCCCAAGCAGCCTGAGGGAGGGGCTCCTTCTAAGGAAGCCAGACCGGTTACCTAGTTTCCCCGATGTCTTTGGTCACTCATCGCTATGACCACCCCGGGCGGGTGGAGGGTGACGCGGGCAGGCAACCACTGTATCCAGATACTGGCCTTCATTCTCATCCAGGGGATGATGAATCGGCTGGTGGGTTAGAGACGAAGGAAGGTCCTTCGTCCTTTCAGGGCATTCTTTGCCTCATCTCTGAGTCCACAGGGATGCCCCTGGAACCTATCCAGAAAAAGGCGGAGTACCGTCTCACGGACATCCTCAAGAGAGGGGATACCCCGATGGAAGCCTTTCCTGTGGCTGAGGCCATTGTTGGCCCGGCCCTAGAACTTTAGCAGCACCCTGCCTCCTGTCCTGCTCCGTCTGCCTGTATGGCCCGCAAGTATGCAGTGCCCATGGGGTTCCTTATAGGGTTCACAGAGCACCCTTAGGCCAAGAGCCTTGTGACCGCTTCTGTGTTCAGGCATACTGGTAGTTCTGCCGACAATGACCGACCTTCTGAGAAGGAATCCAAACATTTGGATCACTCTGCTCAGAAGGTCTATACAGCCTCATCTTTGGGCCTCTGTCAGGCAAGCTCGGCCGTCATCATGGCACACTTCTCCCATACCCTTCTGGGTTCCTTGTATGAAGTCCTCCCACATCTCCTCGCGGACTTGCAGACCACAGTCAAGCAGTTTTGGGACCAAGGCTTTTGCTGTTCTAAACAACAGCTCCAGACGGCTCTGGACATTGGGGATTCATGTGCCCGTTCGCTGGCAGCCGCAGTTGCCTCTCGCTGCAGGGCTTGGCTGAGGCTCTCCTCCTTTCCGGTGGATACTCCGCACAAACTAGCTGATGTACCTTTCCTGGGCACCAATCTCTTCGGCCCAGGTGTGTCCGGTCACCTTCAGCGCATTGAGCAGTCCAGTGCCACCTTGGACGCCACTGCTGCTAAGGGTTCTTCTGGTTCCAAGAAGCAGCAGAAGAAAAAGAAGCCTTTTCGCCTCTCTTCCCCTGCGGCCCAGCAGTCCTCCTTTCACGGAGGTCAGCAGCAGCAGGCTCAAGCTTGGCGCCCCAAGCCCGGGCCTTCCCAGGCCCATAAGGGAGGCCGAGGTTCAGGTCCTGGACCCTCTGCCTCCAAGTCTGCCCAGTGACAGGGTGGGGGCTGCCACCCCTACTCCCATAATCCCAGCTCTGGGTCCTGCTGTGGGGGGCTGGCTCTGCCACTTCCTTTCTGCCTGGTCCACTGTTACCATGGACAGGTGGGTCTTAGAAGTGGTCGGCCATGGACTGCCTCTGGAATTCAAGCAGTACCCTCCAAGCCGAGCCTCGGCCCCACGGGAGGAGAGAGTATCCACCCGCTCTCAGTTGGCTCTCCAGGACGACATTGCTGTGCCTTTCTTCAAGGATGCAGTAGCTCGGTGGCAGATCCTCCACCAGACCCAGGGTTCATTTCCAGATACTTCCTGGTTCCGAAGCGGATGGGGGGCTGACACCCCATTCTAGATCTGCACAACCTGAATCAGTATCTCAGACCACGCACCTTCAGGATGGTAACTCTGTCCCAGCTCATACCATCCCTGGAGCAGAACATGTGTTTCTGCTCACTGGATCTCCAGGACACATTCTTTCACATCCCAATCCATCCATCCCACCAGCAGTTCCTCCTCTTCAGAGCATAGGGAACCCTATATGAATTCCAAGCCCTATCATTTGCCCCACGGGTCTTCACCAAATGCATTGCAGTGGTGGTAGGCCACCTCAGATGTTGGGGAGGGTCAGAATATACCCCTACCTCGACAGTTGGCTCTTAGCGGGTTCCACCCAGCAGGAGGTGGAGAGATCCAGGGACCTGGCCCTCCAGACCTGCTACCAACTCGGCCTCCTGATTCAACGAGGCCAAGTCAGAGCTCGTATCTTCTCAGATGATGTGTTTCATTGGGGCAGAGCTTGACTGTCGCCGAGCTAGAGCCCGTCTCCCGGCAGACAGGGCAGAGGTTCTCTCCTCCTTTGCTGAATCATTTCTGATTGGACAATTGCACCCTGCCCGGGACTTTCTGCATCTTCTGGGTTACAAGGTGGCCTGCACCTCTGTGGTCCGTTGGGCCCTGTGGCGTATGTGCCCCTTCAGTGGGAGCTGGCCGCCCAGTGGACTCAGTGCCTAGGTCACTTCGACCAGCTGATCACTGTGACCCAGAAGATGTGGGATGCTCTCCAGTAGTGGACCATCCTAGACCGGTTGCAGGAAGGTATCCCATTTGTCCACCTCGAGCTGACGGTTGTCCTCACGACCAATGCCTCTCTCAGGGGCTGGGGAGCCCACATGGGTTCAACAGGGCCCACGGGTTCTGGACCCCTGAAGAGTCCCGTTATCACGTCAACCTGTTGGAGCTCAGAACGGTCAGACTAGCACTGTCAGCACTCGCTCCTCAGCTTCGAGGTCAAGTGGTTCAAGTCCAGACGGACAGTACCACGACCATGTACTACCTCAACAAGCAGGGTGGCCCGCATTCCCGTCTGTTTTGCATGGAAGCGCTTCGCATCTGGACACTCGTGAGCCAACTGGAGGCGGATCTCGTAGCCATCCACATGGCAGGAGCCTCGAATCAACTGGCGGATGCTCTCACGGACAGGCGAGACGTCCCACGAGCGGTCTCTCCATCCAGAGGTAGCTTACAGACTGTTCTCCCACTGGGGCAAACCATTGGTGGATCTGTTTGCCTCCCAGGAAAACGCCAAGCTGAGGCTGTTTCATGCTCGCCCTCCTCAGCAGGGCTTGCTGTAGGAGGATGTCTTCTCGAGGCCATAGACCCAGGCCTCTTCTTTGCCTTCCCTCCATTTCCCCTTGATCCACAAGGTGCTCCTCAAGGTGAGGAGGGACAAGGCACAGGTGATCCTGGCAGCCCCAGACTGGTCACACCAGTTCTGGTTCTCAGATCTCCTCAGCCTCAGCAACAGGCCCCGATAGCGGCTTACAGCACACCCGGACCTGATCTCAGTCAATCAGGGGAAAGTATTCCATCCGGACCTTCAGTCTCTGCACCTGACAGCCTGATACCTGAGCAGCTAGAGTTCCAGGCTTTGGGTCTCTGCGAGGATGTCCTCACAGTAGTGGAAGCATCCAGAAATAATCGACCAGGAAGTGTTATGCCTTTAAATGGAAAATGTTTTCCATTTGGTGTCGGGGCAAGGGCCTGGACCTCCTGTCCTGTCCAGTGGCTAACATTCTTGACTACCTTTGGTCTCTGTCCAAAGGGGGTCTTCAGTCATAGACCCTTAGGGTTCACCTGGCAGCCATGTCTGCTTACCGGGCATGGGCTGGTCAGCAGATGTTGGCACAGGAGACAGTGGTTGGGCTATTTTCAAAGGCCTGGATCACATATCCTCTCCGATGCGTGCACCTCCACCTCTGTGGGATCTACTGCTGGTACTGGCAAAGCTCACGGGCAAGCCATTCGAACCAATACACTAGTGTGAGTTGTCACACTTGTCGTGGAAGACTATCTTCCTGGTGGCTATCACGTCTGCCAGAAGGATGGAGAGCTCCAGGTGCTCTCAGTTGACTCCCCTTATCTGGTCTTCCACAGGGACAAGGTTGCCTTGCGCCCCCCCCCGAAATTCCTTCCGAAGGTGGTGTCAGAGTTTCACCTTAACCAGGTGTTGACTCCGCTGGTGTACTACCCCAGTTACACTTCAGAGGCCAAGTACAGGCTCCATCCTTTGGACATGAGACGAGCTCTCTCTCTCCTATTATAAGGAGAGGACAGCGGAAATTTGGGGAGAGGTTCACCAGCTGTTTGTCACCTACGCTGAAGCCGCTTCTGGCAGACCTGCAGCAAAGCAAACGATTGCAAGATGGATTACATCTTGCATTAGTCTGTGCTACGAGTTGGTGGGCAAGGAGCCTCCCAAAGGGATGACAGCTCATTCTACGCGCCATACCGCTGCATTGGTGGCTGCTTCCAGGGACATCCCCATACAGGAAATCTGTCAGGCTGCTACCTGGAAGACAGCAAACACCTTCATTTTCCATTACCTCATCGACCTTGAGTCATACCGGGATGCTGGTTTTAGGGCCTTGGTTCTCCAATCTCTATTTCCCAGGTGAGTATTTTGTGGGGGTGTGCGCCTTGCCTCCCTCCTCCCAGAGAACTGCTAGGAGTCTGCCAATAAGTGTGGATGAACAACATATCCACAATCCTAGAAAAACAGGTTACTCACTTGTAACAGTAGTTCTAGGAGTGGTATATGTTGTTTATCCACACGGACCCACCCGACCTCCCCAGCTGTGGATGCACAAACCTGGCTTCCAGCAGGCTGAGATCTGGCATCATTGGGCAGAGCCGAGGGTTATACCACCCGGGTGGGTGGGAGGAGCCAGCTTGAAGACTTCCGGCGAGTCTTAAAGGGAAAGGGACATGCCAATAAGTGTGGATGAACAATATATGCCACTCCTAGAACTATTGTTACTTATCTGTTGTCAAAGTCTGTGTTTTTATGGGTGATGGGAATTTGTAAGTTTAGCTGTTATCTGAACCAGAACTGCTGATGTGACCGGGTGTGTGTGTCCCTGTCACACATGGGACCAGTGTATCTGAGACTGTAATGGCTGATCTGGAAGGTGTGTACCCTAGTTTTGTAAGGGACTTGCTGCTGACACAGCGGGTGTGCATATCTGGGAATATTGTAGCTACTGACGTGGCAGGTGCATGTATCTGGGAATGTTGTAGCTTATGACATGGCAGGTGTGTGTATCTGGGAATGTTGTAGCTACTAACGTGGCAGGTGTATGTTATGTGGAAATGTTGTACCTTCTGACGTGACAGGTGTGTGTATCTGGGAATGTTGTAACTACTGACGTGGGAGGTGTGAAAATCTGGGAATGTTGTAGCTACTAACGTGGCATGAGTGTGTATTTGTGATTGTAACTGCTGACATGCTATGTGTGTGCATTGAAGGACTGATCAGCCCAGGAATTCTGTTTTGAGACCAGTTGGGTCGAGGTTCTTGACAAAGCATCTGATCTCTGCCTGCTTGGTCAAAATACTCAAAGTCTGCCCTACCCCCCCCAATGTTTTTTTAAAATTTTAGTTTGGAATATGAAAGCATACTAGATGAAGCTGTTTGTTCAGGAATGGACAGTTGATCCGTTGCATTGAGTTAGTCCCTTCCTAGCCCTCAAAGCTACAGCGAGTACCTAATGTTGTCCAGTGCAGTGTCATTGGCAGCCCCCAGTGATCCTGTGCCCCAATGTAGAGCACCGTGGGTGGATGTCTGTGTATAGTACCTGTGTGTTTCTGTCTGTGTCCCTCAGTATGTGTCTGTGCATGTGCATATATACGTATGGGGATATCACCCTCTCTCTTCACTGAGACTCTGGATCGATCTATCTGCCTGCTTGGGGGGGGGGGCATATACTACAGTGCCTTTGTGCTGTGGTGCTTATATCAGGGATTGGCCCAAGACATTTAGCACATCTCACCTTGGTGTGTGAGGCATGGAGGTTGGGTCAGTGGACAGCACCATCAGAGCTAGGCGCTGCTATCTGGGCCCCAAACTAATAAAAGTCACTGGGGAAGTGCCGGACTGGAAGTTGGAATGGGAGGGCCACGCCTCACCTGGAGAAGCAAGTCTGATACTGACACAGGCTGGTGCACCACGTGGAGCGGGACTGCTGCCTGGGGGAGAACAGGGAAGTCTGGTGCAAGTGGGTTCCCTCCCAGTGCGAGCCTTGAGTCATTTCATGTGTTGCACTATAGCTGGGTTCGCACTACATGAATTAAGTCTGTGCTGGCACATTGCAGGAGTATTAAATGTGTGTGCGTGGGGGGGGTGGTCTGCAAGCATGCTTTCTTGTTGTATTACAGAATTTCATACTGAGGGACTGTTCTTTTTTGTATTCTGTTTTGGTATGAAGAAGAAAATGCAGTTTGATGAGATGTGTAATGTAACCGTAAGTGCCAATGTGATTCTTCGTCCCTCACTCTGTTACTGGAGATCAAGCTGCAAACACACATTTCTCCAAACCCCATTGACGGGGGTACAAATGGGATACTTGAAGGGCGAAAGAGGAAAACTCCAGAATCTTCTTTCCCCATTTTTTCACCCCTTGCCCCATATAAAAGTGAAATGTGCATTGTATTAATACTGCCAGATTATTGTGTTTAATGAAAAAAAAAGGCCATTACTATGTTTAAGGATAAAAAAAGAAAATCTGTGCTTCAGAGTAAAGGGGAAAAAGGCTTCTGCAACAAGATTTCACCCATTCTCCCAAATCATGGCCAGTCCTGACCCAGCAGGTTTGTATGTACAGTTTAAGGCCTGGTTGGCTGGAAGGGGCTGCTGTCCGTCCAAGTCCTTTCTTGGGGTGGGTCAAGCGCCTTTTCTCCTCATTGCTCTGAGTGCCCGACCAGCCACAAAAAATGATTTTGGGGGTTCTCCAGTCTTTTGAATCTTTAGCTCTTAATCCCTGTATATTGATTGATTTAATAGATAATTATACCTGAAAGTGTTATTTTTTATATCCTTGCACCATTATGTCAGAACTGATTGGTTTACAGCTGTGCTTCTACTGTATTTATTTATTTATTCATTCATTTATTCAGTTTTGGTGACCAGGTAGGCCCGTTGAGCCTTGAAGGTTCCTTTTTCAGGGGCGACCCGGAATTAGTTACACAGAAGAGCATTTCACATACAGAGAATTTACAGAGCAAGTAGGTGCGTTGACCATTTCAGGTTACAGTCTGGCCGGCACAGTGCAGAGTTCGAGTCTTAGTACACAGTGTGGATTAGACATTCATACGTTAGGAATACAATGGAGTTAGTTAAGGGAAGTGGACTTGGCATACACACAGTGCTGTAGACGATATACTTGAGTCCCGCTGAATTGGGGGAGGCCTGGGCTTGCCTGGGGCAGCGTAAGTAGGGAGCTAGTCTCTGTGGCTCAGAGTTCTAGCGCAAGTGCAGGTGCTGTTCCTTAGATGGTGTGCTCGTAGCCCGGATTGGAAGATTCCCAGGGAAGTTGCATCCTGCAATTGCTGCGGTAGCTTATTCCATATTGCGAGTCTCTAGGGTGCCTTCCCCACATGGATAGATTTTTTGTAACTTGGGATTTGCACTCTGCCACCTTTCTTGCCTCAACGGATACCTCTGGTGGACATGGATTTTCTCCGTATGTCAGAGGTGTGTGTGGATGCAGTATTTAACATAATGCCCATAATGAGTGCTCTGTGGTCACGCGGTAAACTGCGAACCACTATCTCCATCTACGAAATCATCAAAGGCAAGCTCAAAGACATGTCTGAGTATCCCCCTCCTGGTCAAACTTTATTTTGGCAAACATTTAAAGCAATCCAGGGTAGTGGGGAAGATTGCTAGGATATCACAACATTCAATGGCCTATGCAGCCAGTATAGTTTTATGCTTGTGCAGCTGTGTTACTTAGGTTTTGCCCGTTCGAACTCTATTCCAGAGGAATTCCCACCCTGTGGGGGTACTAAAGGCAAGGAACTCTCGAAGAGGGTTCCACCCCTAGAGGTGCCGCAGGACGATTCCCTTGGCTAAAGGTACCTTAGGAAGGATCCCCAGAAAGAAATGTAGTAGTATGAAGCATGTTAGCAGTCAGTAGCTGTGAGACATAGTAGTAGTAGATAAGGCATCAGGCAGCTTGATGACGTAATGAGATGCCCAGGTTAGCAGTGGTATGAGTTCGATGGGTTGCACTGGAGATTGAGGAGGCCTCCTAAGTACGGAGGGAATGACAAATACAGACACCATCCACCTCCATCCAGCAGCGGAACCTATCTAAAGGAACTAGGGAACACTAACTATGGCTAACTAACAGTTATGACCTGAGGCATGGAGGAAAGAAAAAAACCCTTGAGGAAATCTCTGGGGATCCAAGGCCTGGGTCGCCTTCCCTACAGGCTTGGGATGTTTATTTTGTGACTGCTCTGCTGCTGCAGTTTAGAAACCCAATAAAGGGGGGTGGAAAATATTCCAGTTTAGAGGAAAGCTCTCGCTCAATCCCTCTAATGGGAATGCTGTGGAAGGTTGCGAGAGTGCTGTGCAATATCAGGGACAGCCAAGGGGGGAGGAGGAGGAGAGCGATGACTGCTGAGGCACTCACCTAGCCTACATGCTCTAAAAACAAGCCAGGTGAACCAGAGTCAGTCGTAGGGAGAATGCGGTGAAGGTGCCTTGCTAGTAGAATACTAGAGCCAAAGGAGACTGCTGTAACCACCCTTCACAGCTAGTCTTAAATTCTACACCAGGAGCTGCCATCGAGTCTCGGAACAGCTAAAGCCAGGCCCGGAGCAAGGACATTCCCAGCTGTGGGCCAGGTGAGAAGGACCTTGCCTCAAATCAGGCACGCTCAAGATGCGGACTTAGAAATGCAGTGCAAGACTGTCAGCTGCAGGGAGGCCCTGTGCCAGAATGGTATTGCTGCGAGCCCCAAAATTCAAAAGGAGCTGAATGAGCATTGAGTGCTGGGACCTCATGTAGGTAAGATGGTAGTAGGGAGGTTGAGCATTAGGCAGTGATTGCATAAGCAAAGCGTGGACCTGCACGTAGGTCAGTAAGCAGAGTAGCAATAGTTGGACCTGCACGTAGGTCGGAGGAGGAGCAGCAATATGAATAATGGGGCAAGCCAGCCAGGCATTCTAGAAAGCCAGTGAAGGTGACACATATTCTGAGGATTTTCGGCAGCAGAGGCAGGATTTAGAACATAAAGCAAGTAGTCACACAGGGCCATGACTTCCCCAACACCTTCAAGTCCCCACCTTAAGAAAAATGAGAAAGTGATGGAAGGCACCAAGACCCACATGAAGATATTGAAGCTAGTTTACAGCATCAGCAGTAGCTTAGCTGCCCTCAGAGTATAATAGCAGTGTACAAACTTGGAGAGCAGCATCTGTGTTGAGTAATTATGAGTTGTAGAATTCAATAAACACAGAATGGAGGGAGGCGCAATGCTCTGAACGCAGCTATCACCAGGCAGTGCAATGAAACTGCTGCAGTGAGGTAGGTAGAATGAGTTGAGAAAGCATGATTGAGCTGCATAGCTAGGGTTCATAGTGAACCTGAATCAGGTGAAAACTAAGTGTGTAGCATGGAGAGCAACTATGTGGCACAGATCATGACTGCAGTAGTATTTTGAGTAACTGAGGGCAAGTAGCAGGAGCTCTGGATTAGCAATACGCTAGGAGCTTAGAAACAGAGCCCCCAAAAGGCAAAACCAAAGACATACAAACACAGAAAATGGAACAAACGACAGAAAGAAGCACGCAGACGGAGGCAAAATACAAACCAGATGCAGGAAAACAAACACAGAAGTCAAGCAGAGACGAGCAGAAGCAGCAAGTTGGGGTGGGGTAGGTAGGCCCCAGCCAGCTGCAGAGGACAGAGCCTTTGGCTGGCCGACAAAGAAAAAGGGCTTCAGAAGGAGGCTGAGAGGAACTGCTTATACAGGTCAGGAAGTGGGAGTGGCTGGCTGCTTGTCCGTTGAACCTCCGGCCCAGCCTTCCAAAGAGATTTGGCAGCCACTCCAGCAAAACGTTCATTAGTCCACAGAGATCCATCCAGAAGGACAGGATAAATGGCAAAGCAAGTGTGATGAATAAATCTACTAGGGAATTATGAAAGTTTAAGTTTGTCCAAAATTTCATTATTTTTTTTTTTTTTTTTAAAGCTGAGGAAACCATCAAGCTTCTAACGTTTCGCTGGCTCCTCTGCCAGCTTTTTTCAGGTGAAAGTGGTCCTATTAATTCAAACAAATTGTAAACAATATCAGTATAACGTCACTGAGCTTATGCTGTACATAAACGTAAGCCTCCACATTTGTTGCATCCTTTTATAGTACGATCACTTTGTCTGAGCAGTACAGATCATTACACTTATCAGAGATATAGCTGACATCATGTTCTATGCGTCTGTATTGCCCGGAGCAGCGCGAATAACTTGTGCGCTGCAAGCAGAATGCTGCCATGCAGTGCTGATCTGGCGGCGTTTTGTTTCCTTGTGGTTTTCAAGGCTGCCGCTGACTGAGGCATTGTGACATCAGACGCCGAGCAGGACATCTGACATCACTTCCTCGATGCCTACTGCGCTCATGCTGCATACTTCATGTCAACGGGCGGTCGATAAAGTCAGCCTTCACCTCCCGATTCCCACTGCTATAAATATTTAAAGCAATCAGAAGCAATATGGAAGGTTCCTTGTCGCACAAGAATTTTTATTTATGTACAGAAAACTTTGGAAATTACCTTTGAGCACAAGTGATCATTTACAAAGGTTCCACATCGAATACATCGTCACAAAAAGCATTACAAGTACAATAAGCAGTTACAGAGGAAATGCAGTCAAGTCAGGCTCAAAGCACTTAAGGCAGAACAATTACATTCAATTCTGGGTAAACAAATCCATACAGATGTTTGTATAAAAAGTCACAAGTTATGTACAGAGAGAAACCCGAATGAAACTGTGTTACAGGTAGCCGACCCGGTGGCGCTGAGGGTTGAGACACTGGACGCCACACCTCACTCCACACCGGCAACCCGGGTTCAGGAATGGACTCTGGTCGCTGGTGGGTCGGCCTGGGGGAAATAGGCTTGAGCGTCCCACGACAGCTCGCCTACTCCGGGGAGGGTTGAGGCCATATCCCGCACACTTGTGTGACTCCAAGCTGAGGCTCGGAGTACTACAAGCCCCTAATAGTAGGGGACGGACGGCCGCTATACAGCATGACATCGGTGCTCAACGCCTTGACATCGGGGGTCTCGCGCTGTAGGGGAGGGAGTAAAGAGGAAAGCAGCCTGCCATCGCCGGTAAGATGGAGCCCCGGAGATGTGCCCTCAATGTGCCTTCACCCGTCGGACGTCCCCGGACCGACAAAACGTGAGTAATGGGCATAGGGGCTCTGCCCCATCTCCGCTCGGGGGGTAACCCGCAGCTCCATGGGGGATCCGGGGTTGTTCTGGCAGGGTGAAAGGCAGAGGAATGTCTGCCTTGGGGCACCTGATGGGTCAGGGATGGCAGGCTAGGAAGGTGGTATAAACAGAAGTATAAAAAAAAAAAAAAAAAAAAAAACTGTTACAATTGCATTGAACTGCAATGGCAGACCGCAAAGATCTTTTAAAACTGATTAATCTTGAGGAGATTCAGGAGAGTGACAGGCAGTTTGTTTAACCAGTTAGTGGCCCTGACAATAAATGACCACTTGCCCAGCTGAGTACGCTAGAGTGGCATTCCTGGCCATGTTCCTGGTGTTGTATTGGTTGGAGAAGGAGACCTGGACTTTTTATGCCAGTATTAGGCATTGCTTACCTGCAATTATACAATGGGGTATGAAAATCCAGTAATCTCATTGGTCAAAACACATCACATGACTGTGATAAATCCTCCAGTATACCCACTGTAAAAGTTTTATATCACTATAAAAACCAAAAAACAAGTTGAACATTGTATAATAGCAATATACCATGACAGGGAGTGGGTATATGGGTGGATTTACCACTTCTGATGTGGCTAAGTCACTTGGCTACGCCACATGACCGAACCACACCAGGTGTGGTGAATCCACCAATATACCCACTCCCTATCATGGTATATTGCTTAAATATTGTCTGCAAGCACAACTGATGGTTTATCATAAAATGGTTAAAAACCCTACATTCCTGTTACTTTCACAAATGCGGACGACCGGCAGCCCTCAAGTGCTGCTGTAAAAATAGCCGGTTGGGTGTCAAATCAGGTTTGCAGTCAGTAACAAGGATGGCGCTGGTTGAGCCGTAAATGGTTTGAATAACTAGAACGATGAGCTGCTTTCACTGGTTCACTGGCGATTCAGTTGGATTAAATAAAGTTTGTGAGCATTTAAATGACATGAATGCTCTTAGCCAATCAGAATGCAGAACCATTACTCAGTTACCTCCCGACAATGTGCAGTGGATATTTATAAGTGTACATCATGCAAATCTCTGTGTTTTGTGAATATAAATATTTTTAAAAATTTCTTAAAAATTGAAAATTAAAACTTTTCTTTAAACTTTCTCAAGTGTTGTTGAAACATCTGTCTACAAACCAGCTATTATGAATTTTTTCTTCAGTTATTCTGCCATGATTCAACTACTTTTATACCACTCTTTCTTGAATTACTTTTGTGGGTGAAGCAATACTTACGTAAGGAAATTTTTTTTTTCCCCCAGTCCCCCCCCCACACACACCTCTGCCAGGTTACCGCCTGGCACTGTCTGCCAGCCTTCCTTTTGCTTACCTGATCCCCCATGGCATCTGCAGACCGTATTTCCTCATGGATTACCTTTCCTCTGTGATGGACGTCCTTGGGAGTGTAATCAGCCATGACCCCTGCTGGTCCGTCATATGTGTGTGTGTGGGGGGGGGGCAGTCTGGAGCGGTGGGGCCGGAGAGTGCTGGCTCCATACTGCCTTACGTCTAGGTTTTTCCTCCCTGTGTTACTCCCCGCCCTCAAGACAGAGCTGGCTAGGGCTCCATGGGACCTGAGTGCGTGCTATTGCTTGGTTAGACACCGGAGCCAGGCTGCCCCTCCCCCCTCATAGACTCTGCAGTTGCTACACCACCCATGGTCAGCAAGGTGATGTTTAAGCGGAGCATGTAGCCCTCCTTTCCTGGAGGAGGAGGGCATCCTGTGGGATACTCCCTTTCCCTCCCCCCGACTGGCCACTGACATTCCGGGCTCGTTCCCAAAGCCAGGACACTGCTGTTCCGAGCAGTAGACTTACTGCTGCAATGATTGGTCTGCCAGAAATTTTGTATCTGTTTTTTTTCTGTGTATGTATGTGTGTGTGTGTGTGTGTGTGTGTGTGTGTGTGTGTGTATATATATACACACACACACACACATATATACACATCATTTCTACCAGCAGGAAGCTTGTCTTACTACAGAGATATATCCTGTTTCACAGGGATATAGTAAGGGGTTATTTAGTCCATTTTATTTCCTTTGATAACTAGTAAGTCCATGAACTTGATAGTCCGATTTCATGGTCAACCAGTGAATACATAAAGGACAATACAATAACAATTTTTTTTTTATTTGGTGACCGAGTAAGGTCCACTAGGTACTAGCGCCTATTTTCAGTGGTGACCCAGGAGCACTGGGGAGGTTAAGTGACTTGCTCAGAGTTGCACAGTATGTATCTGGAGGTTGTGGTAATCATACCCAGGTCTGCTGCCAAGCTCATTCACAGCTTATTACTCTAACCTCTAGGCTATACTTCTAGTCCCAATCATCCATCAGTACATTAATGATTACAATTGACAGCTACAAGGGTTTTTGGCCCGCGTTTTCTCCCCCTTTCCCACTGGCATGGGCAATGCCTCCTGTCAGCCTTGCGTGCAGACACAAAAACGCACACCGTCCCTTGTGGCATGAGCAGGCTCCCTGGCCTAGCTGCAGGGGTTGATGTAGTGTTGGATTCTGCCGCTAACCCTTTGTGACCAAGCCGCAATGCTGAGCAGCAGCTGTCCCAGCCTGGCCTCCTCCTGATGCAATGGCTTGGGTTCTGTCCCCACCCTGGGTCTGCACAGCAGCACTTGGGCCATCGGGGCAGCCGAAAGTCTTTCTCTTCTAATAAAAACTTTACAGCCTAATTATAGTATTGCTGTGGCTTTGGTCATGCTCTGTAATAACTCTGCTTCTGTATCCCTCCCCCCAGGACCCTCTTTCACCTAAATGAAGCTACTCTGGTGTGCAAAATAAAAAAAATAAATAAATGTACTCCATTAAAGTGCAGGTATCTGTGTCAAAATAAATGCTGTTGGGACCTAGATACAGTTCACTATCTACACTCTAGCAGTTCCACTGCAACAGGCTTTTTGTCATCTTTACGCTAAGCTCCTTAAACCATCCAGGCAGTATGTTCCCCAACTCCACCACATGATGTGAGATCTTTCCACTGGAAGAACAGGTGACCTCCTTGGCAGCTTCTGCTTTGGATATTGCGACATCAGTGAATTAGTTGTTTTTCAAAGTTTACCAAAGATTTCTCGTACTTGTCTCTCAATTTTCAACTCCTGTCGTGCAAGGATCATGAAACATGGAAACCGTAGTTTCAATTCTGCATTTGTTCCTGGCAGAAGCTGTCAGTCGCTGACTTGTGTGATATGTGCCTGTACTGCCAGGGTGGGCAGCACAACATTGCCAGGTGCGGACTGTGTCTCTCCATGCTTCTGGAATCTCTGGAGGATCGGAACCATCGATGCACCCTTGCTGTCCTTCAAACAGGATTTGAAGACCCAGCTTAATGGCTACAAGCAGGCCTTGGTGGCTGACTGGTTGGTATTGCAGCTAGTAGTGCTGCTTAGATAGTGCCTTTGTGGATACAGTTGTGATCCGTCAGATAGGGTAGTGGCACTATCCAACCTGGGATCTGACCTAAGTCAGGGGTCAGATCCCAGATTGGATCCCATATTATCCAAGGTTAGATCCAGGGATCCGTGGTCAGATCCAGCATCAGATCCAGGGTTCCAAGGTCAAATCCAGGGCTCCAACATCGGATCCAGCATCAGATCCAGGGGATCTGACCTGGATCTGGGCCGATCGGCTCCACAGTCGGATAGCGCTACTATCCGACCAGATCCACTGTCTGGCCAAACGTCAGGTGTCTGGTGGTATCCTAATTCATAGAATACTATCCGAGCAACGACCTTTGAAGAGGATGACCAGCTTTGCACACTCCCTGTTGGGAGTTTTCCATGAGATTCTCACCTCCATGCTGACCAGCAGTTGCTGGTGAAGTTGGTCTGGGACCATGGTCAGTTACTTGGTAAGCACCAGCTCCAGACAGCCTTGGACATGGGTGATTCCTATGACTGAGCCATGGCAACCGCCATCTCCATGCATTGCAGGCCCTGGCTGCACCTCTCCACCTTTACAGCAGACGCCTAGCACAAGCTGGCCAATGTCCCTTTCTTGGGCACAAACCTCTTTGGCTCTGGTGTGGAAGGACATCTCACTTGCATAGAGAAGTGCAACACCACCCTTGATTCTGTGGTTTCGTCCCAGAAGGTCAAGAAACAGAAGGTTAAAAAAAAAAAAAGGCTTTCTAGTACAAGTTCTTTCTGCTGCAGTCTTCTCAGCAGCAGCCCTAGTAGAAGCAATACCAGGCCCTGTGCCCGAAGCTCAATTTTGGTGGCCAGGGACCCGACGAGGTGGGGGCATGGGTGATGGTGCCCCTCCAGTCACACCGGATGGTGCTCCATCAAAAACTGCACATTGATGGGTTGGAGGTTGTCATCCCTCCACCTGTCCTGGTCCTGTCCCTATCTGCACTCCCAGTCAGGGGTCGGCTGTGCCACTTCTTGCCATGTTGGTCCACTGTCACAATGGAGACTTGTGTGTTAGAGGTGGCAGGCAAGAGCTTGCTCTGGATGTTGAGGCTCTCCTGCCTTACCAATTCCACGCTGCTTGGGAGATGCACTGTCTTTCTTCGTGAGGACATCGCTCAGTTTCTTGTGAAAGGAGCCATATCCCATGTCCCAGCCCCTCTGGCCAGTCAGGGTTTCATGTCCAGGTACTTTCTGGTTCTGAAACAGATGAGGGACTGGTGCCCCATACTGGATCTGCGTAATCTGAATTGGTTCATGCAGAAGTGCAAGCTCTTGCTTCCAGGGGAAGCTCTTGCAGCAGGTAACACAATTAGAATTGATGCCACCTGGCAGCAGCTCCCAGCAATTCTTTTTGTCCAGCAGTACCGACGTGGGAACGCCCCCACCCGCCGACGTTGGCTCCACCTCCGACGTCACCTTATATAAGGGAGGAGTTCCCCACATGCTCCAGTTCTTTCCCACCGTACGGTCAGGGATAGTTCACCTTTGGTTACCGTTCGCAGTACCGATCACTCTCCTTCCTTCTCCACCAAATTTCTTCATTGTTTTCAGCATCTATGCCATCTTCCTCCAAGGGGCACGTCAACAAGTGACCCTGTGGGCAACAGATACCCTTGAAGGATGGCCATTCTGCATGTCTCTTCTGTCTCAGGCCCGACCATAACACTGACACCTGCCCCCATTGTTAGGCCTTCAACTACCGAACGTGTATCAGGCGTCAGAAGTCTCTCTCTACCTTTTTAGCAGAGTCCGAATTAGCCACAGTGGAACGGGCCTCGTCTTTCAGAAGATGTCTACACCGTGGTGGAGGCATCTCGAAAGGAATCGACCAGGAAATGTTATGCCTTCAAATGGAAAAGGTTTTCCATTTGGTGTCAGGGTAAAGGTCTGGACCCCTTATCCTGTTCTGTAGCTAACATTCTTGACTACCCTTGGTCTCTCTCAAAGGGGTCTAGGTCATCGACCCTTAGGATGCACCTGGCAGCCATTTCTGCTTACCGAGTACGGGCCAGTCAGCCGACATTGGCGCAGGAGACAGTGGTTGGGCGCTTTTTCAAAGGCCTGGATCACAGATCCCCTCTAGTGCGTGAACCTCCACCTCCGTGGGATCTACTGCTGGTACTGGCAAAGCTCATGGGCAAGCCATTCGAACCAATGCACAAGTGTGAGCTGTCATACTTGTCGTGGTAGATGGCCTTCCTGGTGGCTATCACATCTACCAGAAGGACAGGGGAGCTCTGGGCGCTATTGGCAGACTCCCCTTATCTGGTCTTCCACAGGGACAAAGTTGCCCTTCGCCCCCACCTGAAATTCCTTCCGAAGGTGGTGTCAGAGTTTTACCTTAAACAGGTGTTGACTGCTGGTATACTACCCTAATTACACCTCGGAGGCCGAGTACAGGCTCCACACTTTGGACCTGAGACATGCTGTCTCTTATTATAAGGAGAGGATGGCAGAAATTCACGGAGAGGTTCGCCAGCTGTTTGTCACCTATGCTGAAGCCGCTTCTGGCAGACCTGCAGCCAAACGGACCATAGCAAGATGGATTACATTCATGCATAGGTCTGTGCTATGAGTTGGTGGGCAAGGAGCCTCCTAGAGGGATAAAAGCTCATTCTACCCGCTGTACTGCTGCATCAGTGGCTTCTTCCAGGGACATCCCTATCCAGGAAATCTGTCTGGCTGCTACCTGGAAGTCAGCAAACACCTTCATTACCCACTACCACATCGACCTTGAGTCATGCCGGGATGCTAGTTTTGGGGCTTCAGTTTTCCAATCTCTGTTCCCTAAGTAGGGGGCGTGCGCCTTGCCTCCCTCCTCCCAGAGAACTGCTAGGAGTCTGCCAAACAGTGTGGATGAACAACATATCCACGATCCTAGAAAAACAGGTTACTCACCTGTAACAGTAGTTCTAGGAGTGGCATATGTTGTTCATCCATACGGACCCACCTGACCTCCCCGGCTGCGGACACACACAACCTGGCTTCCAGTGGGTTGAGAGCTGGCATCATGGGGCGGAGCCAAGGTGTATGCCACCCGGGTGGGTGGGAGGAACTAGCTTGCAGACTTCTGGATAATCTTAAAGGGAAGGGGACATGCCAAACAGTGTGGATGAACAACATGTACCACTCCTAGAACTATTACAGGTGAGTAACCTGTTTTTCTTGGGCGTCTCCCTCACCCTGCTCGCCCTCCTTCCCTCTCCACTCTCTCGAGGCCATTTGGGGGCTAATCCCCTGGTTCCTCAGGACCTTCTGTTCTTCGCTAAAGAACAGCGAAGGAGGTGAGAGCGAGTGGAGCTTCTTCTATCCATCTGAGGGAACTCTTTCTGATTTCCTGGGAGATCTTTCCTTTGGTGACTTTCCCTTAGAGCCAGATAAGTTCAATCACCAGCCAACAGGGATAGTCTCTGAGACAGTCCTCTAACCCTCGGTCTTTGGACTTAGCTGGTGTCCCTGAATCTTACCTTGTGAATGCCGGACCGGGGCTAGTCAACGGCTGTGCTAGCCTGATTAGAAAATCACCATCTTGTTCTGGTGCTCTGGTTATGTTTGGCCCCTGCCTTCTCCAGGGAGTCAGAAGGAGTTTCCTTCTCTGTCCATCTTGCC
Source organism: Neoceratodus forsteri (assembly GCA_016271365.2). NCBI lineage: Eukaryota > Metazoa > Chordata > Ceratodontiformes > Ceratodontidae > Neoceratodus > Neoceratodus forsteri. Next base: position 45,978,970 of record JADMNL010000033.1, read on the forward strand.
AAAGAGGTTGCCCTCTCTTAGGGCTTCCCCTCCCCCCGGTACTAACACGTGTCTGTGTGCTAGTGGGGTCCTTTCTTAGACCTAGTTGGGGGCTCTTCCTCTTCGGAACAGATTATTTGCCTTGGCAATCTGAGCTGTCAGCTTGAATGATGGGTAAGAGGATAGCGGGATGTGTAGGGAAATCTGCCTCTCTTGTATCAACCTGTGCAGAAGGTTCGGTTGAACCATCTAAACCGGTTTCGTCTGAAGGGATCCTTGCTCCCTTGCTTTTAAGTTCTGAGCTGATAGGCTTCAAGCCAATTTCTCTCAAAATTCATGGCAGAATTTTTCCCTCCTCCTAATATCCTCTTTTCTTCTTCTTCCTCTTCCTTCTTTCTTCCTCTCCCTTATCTGTTCCTCCCTCAGAGCCGCCCAAGGAGTGAGGTTCTTCGGTCCCTTAGGGTAGGGTTCTCCTCTTTCCTGTCCTCTTTTTGGCTTATTCCGTTTTCAGTTTCTTTCCTTTCCTTGATCTGTCCCTCGGCTCTTGCCTTGCTCTTCTTCTTCTAATTCTTTTTATTTTGACTCTCCAGCTTACAGAACTGGGATGGAGAAGGAGTCTGCGACGCCCAACGGCCACCTCTCGCACACCACACAGTGCGTCACTCTCATGGGCAGCGCCATTGGCGCTGACTCCTCCCTCCAAAAAAATAAAACATTACTGTAGCGGGTGCACACTTCTGGCTTACACCCAACAGTAATGAATAGTGAAGATGAACAATTATGGTAGGTACGTAATTTTCATTTCTTACGTAACTGTACTTTCCAGATGGTCACTATGATCCAGATCACGCCTTCTTTAGAGAAGGGCATGTGGCTCTGCTTTAAAAAAGCAGCAGAGGGATGCGAAAACATTTAGCTGCGGGGCAGGCTGTCCCTGTATCATAAATGGTGCTATGTTAATAATAAAGTATGAAGTTTATCCTGACACAACTCTTAAGTCTTTTTTCTAGAACTGAGGTGGAGGCATAAGGAGCCGAGTTTCCTGAGATGTACCATGTCACAGAAGTGAACAATCGGAGGCTGTCAGTGGGTAGAAGAGGTGTTGCATGATCGGTCCCTGAATCAGGAGGTGGTGAACCACCTGTTCTCCCTGTGCGGCACTCCTCCAGAGGATCTGTTTGCCTTCTGGTGGAATGCCAAACTGAGGCTGTTTTGTACCCACCCCCAACAGTCTGGGACACTGTTAGAGGATGCCTTTATGAGGCCCTGGTCCCCAGGCCTCATGTACACCTTCCCTCCCTTCCCCTTGATTCACAAGGTGGTGGCCAAGGCCTGGAAGGACAAAGTGCGACCAATCCTGTTTGCTCCAGGCTGGCCCGGGCAGTTCTGGTACTCTGATCTCCTCAGCCTCAGCAGCAGACCTCTGTGGTGGCTGCCTCTTTGCCTAGATCTGCTAACCAGACAACGGGATGGTCCTGCAGCTGGATCTGACATCCCTGCACCTTTTGGCCTGGTTCCTGAGTGGCTAGAGTTACAGGCCTTGGGTTCATTGGAAGAAGGGCTTCACATTGTGCAGGCCTCACCAAAATGAGTCTACTTGCCAATGTTATGCATTTAAGTGAAATAAGTTTTTCATTTGTTGTCAGGGCAAATAGTTTGACCCCTGTGCCTGCCCACTGGTGAGCATCCTGGAGTACCTCTGGTCCCTCTTTCGGGATGGTGAGCAACACCCTTAAGGTGCACCTGGCAGCCATCTCTGCTTATCGGGCAGGAGCTGGTAAGCCGACAATGCCCCAGAAGAAGGAGTTTGAGTGCTCTTCAAGGGGCTGGATCATCTCTCCCCCTTGGCCCCTTGAACAATTACCACCATGGGACTTAGTGCTGGTGCTGACTATGCTCTTAGGCAAGCCTTTTGAGCCAATGCATAGGCTTGAGATGTCTCACCTGTTATGGAAGACAGCCTTCTTGGGACCATAACATCAGCTAGAAAAATCAGTGAGCTGCAGGCACTCTTGGTAGAGTCTCCATATCTGGTCTTCCACAAGGACAAGGTCGTCCCTCACTCTCACTCAAAAGTTCTTCCCGAAGGCAATAGTAGAGTTTCACCTTAACCAGATGATCAATGTACTGGTGTGTTTTAACCCTTCTTGGGGGGGCCAGCTTCAGGCTTCATACCCTAAATCTGTGGAGTGCACTCTCATATTTTCATATTATAAAGAGCGCATGGCTGGATTGCGGGGTGAGGCTCGCCAGCTATTTGTAACATACACTGAAGTCACACCTGGCAGACGGGCAGCAAAGTGGACAGTTGGCAGGTGGATCACATTCTGTATCCGCCTGTGCTGTAGGTTGGCTGATAGGAATCCTCCTGTAGGGTTCGGGGCTCATTTGACCAGATGTACTGCTTCCTTGTTGGCTGCCTCCAGGGACATCCCTGTACAGGAAATCTACATGGCTGCTACCTGGAGGACAGCACACACCTTCATTTCCCATTACATCGCTGACATCACGTTAGGATGCTGCTTTTGGGGCCTTGGTTCTCCTGTCTGTCAAATGGGGTGTGCACCTGATCTCCTCCTCCTCCCGGAGAACTGCTAGGAGCCTGCCAGAGTGTGGATAGTGAACTGTATCAATGCCCTTAGAAATATAGGCTACTCATCTTTAACTGTAGTTCTAGGAGCAGGGCCAGATTAAGGCAACCTGGGGCCCTAGGCCCAAGAGAAATTTGGGGCCCCCCCTCACTATAACCATGCCCCTTCGCCATGACCCCACTTCTTGGCTATTGCATATCAGTTACTAAACCTTGAAAACAATGTTCTTACTGTCCCTAAAAAGTGGCACAAAATGCTTCAAAATTAATGAAACTGGCTGGCCCGGTGGCACTGAGGGTTGAGGCACTGGATGCCACACCTCGCACCACGCCAGTGAGCCGGGTTTGGTGACAGACTTGGTTCACCAGGGGTTGGCCAGGTGGCTCGGGGGGAGAAAGATTGAGCACCCAATGGCTGCTCTTCTTCTCCAGGGAGGGGTGGGATGCTGGCCCCACCGCTATACCGCCACCGCCTGGGTGACCACGGGTGGTGATGGTGCGGTTGGGAAAGTAGATAGACAGGAAGGGTCTGACATCAGCCAAGGACCAGAGAGGAGGCACGTCTCAGCGTGCCTTGATCTTGTTGGTCCTCCTCAAGTGCTGATGTTAACATGGGGTGGACCAGAACAAGGAAGAACACCCTGTGGATGATCTAGGTGAAGGGCTTCTGCACTGCTGCAACCATGGAGGAACCGGGAAGAAGCTTTGGTTGCACATTCCACTGAGGATCGGAGAATGGACTCCTCTGCCCCACCCAGGGGGTCAGACTGGGTCTTCAGAGTTGTATAGGAGTGGGGCTCCTATGGGAGCATCCTCATGGTGCAGACTGGGTGCATTGGGATGCCTGGAGAGAGGGACTGGTCAAGGTGCAAGGGGGAGTATAAAGAGATAGTATTAGTTTAATTGATTTTTTTTCACTATCAGTATGGAAAAATGACAATAGCCTGAGTTTTGTTAATTTAGAGAAAATAATTATTAATAGGCCTGGTAAAAATAATTTTTTATATGTGAAATGTCATGATTTGCACTTCTCCAAAGCCCCCAAACACACGTGTGCACTCGCAGTCTGGGTGCTGTCATACTGTCCTGTCAGGTAGTATGAACCAGGATGTAGGAGTTTTGTTGGGTTGGGTAGGGACCCATCTCTAAAACAGGCTAGGTCCTGGGTGGTGTAGGAGTTAAGTTTGTGGTTTACGACAGGAGTTATAAATTTTAGAGATTGTACTACAAAGCGAGTGATTATTGGAAGAATTTGAAATCAAACATTTCTGTTACTGATGAGTAAGCCAGGACCCATGAATGGCAAGATTTACTGATAGGAATGTTGAAATACATTCATTTGTTCACCCTGAAAACAGAGCTGTATCAAGGTCAGAACTTCAGTATGAGCGAGATGAGAGAATAAATAAAAATATTATGATTTGTAATTGTATCACTGAAACTTATTGTAGATTTCTTAATTTTAAGAGTGAGATTAAATATTTATTTTTTATTTACTGAGATATCGGAATTACAAACCTTTGAGTCATAGACTCCTTTACAAAGGTTCCACATCATGGAAGTACAAAACAAGAGAAATGGACAATACAATGAAAGGTATTACAAGTGAATGTGAAGGGTAAAACAACCCCGAGTTAAGTATGATATGAAGGTAATGAGCAATGCATTGAAAGGTATTTCATCTGAATGCGGAGAGTAAAACAACTCAGAGTCAAACGTGGTACAAAGGTTTCAAGCAAATTAAGCTATTGCTTATATTCACATTTCAAGGATGCTATAAGGCTTCCTAAGCCAATAAAACAGATAAGATAAAATATAAATCATACACACTGAATTGCGCTGTTAATCTTTTATAGTTAAGAGTAAGATTCTAAGCTAGGATTTTAATTAGGTGTGGGAGACAAAGCAAAGGAAATGGGCTTGTCCATACCTTAAAGGTCATACTGGCTGGGGCCCCTGAAGCTGTCAGCTGCACTCACCACCTAATCAGGGAGGTGAGAGTCATGTCACAGTTCAGCCCCGCCTTACTCAGTGGCTGAGTCCTTTACAAAAACATGCAGCTCAGACAGAAAGAAAAGGATATATAGTAAATATATGTTGGGGATTGTTGGGGGGCCCCCTGGCAGGCAGAGGCCCTAGGCCTATGCCTTAATCTGGCTCTGTCTAGGAGTGGTATACAGTTCACATCCACGCAACCCACCCGGCCGCCCCTGGCAAGTGGCACACAGATCCCTGCTTGCAGCATGCAAAGATCTGACAGGTCGAGCCAGAGAATATACTGCCAGGGTGGTGAGAGGAGCTTAGCTTAAAGATGTCCGACGAATCGGCCTGTTCCAGAGGAGGTGCCAGAGCGTGGGTGTGAATTGTATCCCATTCCTAGAACTTACAGTTACAGATGAGTAACTTATTTTTCCTCTTCCCACCACATCTTCACAACTCGAACAAGCAAGTAGCTGCAGTCTAGAGACAGAGTACTGGTAAGTGTCACGTGTGAAGAACTGTTTTTTTGTGAATCCTGCCCTGCCCTGCCCTCAGTTTACTCACAAATAAGACTGGTGGAGGAGTGTGCTAGGAAGTACAGACAGATCATGGAAACTGGTACAAGTCACAAACACCATTGTTTTAGTAACAACACAATGATAAAATTAACAAAGTAGAAACTCGGCATCAGAATGGCAAGCAGATTTGGAAAACTGATTACATTTATAAATAATACGCTCAGCAAAGTCTTTTGCACTCTGTCTGCTCTAAAAGATCTTGATGGTACTTGTGTTATAGACTGGTGTGGAGTGAGAGGCTATGCTTTTCCCCTGTTCTGTTTAATCTGCAGGGCACTTGCCCAGGTCAGGACCCGGAGGAGGTGATGACAACCCCAGTGCAGCAAGCACAACCCTGGTACCCAACACTGCTGGAACTCTTGACAGCTGAGACCTAGTTCCCTACCCAGCAGCCTGTCACTGAAATATAAATGTACACGTATTTTCCCACCATGTGTTGTTCAGACAGAGGCTCCTCCCAGGCACTCACATTTCCAAATGACTTCTTAGGAAACATAAAACAGCAGCTGGTATGCCAAGAGTCTGATTGGCTGATGCGTTCTGAGCCTTTATTAGCTGCCTGGTAAACCCTGAGTACGGCGCCACCTTGTGGAGTGAGCTGCAAAGAGCAGTTTTTTTTTTTTTTTCACAGTTTGTTTTATTTGTTGTAGTTGAATTTTGATGACCGGGTGGGCCCACTGAAAGTTACAAGTCCCTTTTTCAGGAGCGACCCCAACCCGGAATTAGTTACATACAGATGAATACATCATTTCACAGTGAATACAGTGCAGGATAATATTGTACCATAATAGGTGGGTGAAAGAAAAGAAGGCCTACTTACAGAAAACACAAGCTAGTTACGATTCGATTGCAAGTGGTATTAACTCAGGTATATCTGTAGTGTTATATGGAATAGCCCCTAGGTGAGAATAACTCTTCCCCCCCCTCCAACCCGTCGGTGGATTCCTCCCTTCAAAGTTCTCCAATGGCCTATTTTATAGGACTTTAAATTCACGCTGCTGGCCATCCTGCCTCCCCCTGCTGCATAGCTAAATTGATCGACAGATGTTATGACGGTTGCCTCCATTCTGATGGCCCACCCCGAATGGCCCCGTAGCTGTTACACCTCAGGCAGGATTTTAACTCCAGAGCTGGGTCCAATAGCCCATATGGGAGATCTCTATAGAATCTGCCGTGGGACCGGGTGGGGTGGGGTGGGGGGCAAATGCCGAGACACCCTGAACCTCTTCAAACCTGGCATTCATACAGCTACACTGAAAGCTCAGTGGCTTGGGGTGTTTTATTAGCCGCATTGGCCTTGCCCGTTCCACCACACTTGTTGAAACCTCCCAGCTCCGGAAGGGCCATTTCAGAACTATAGAGCACGTGAACATACCCAGAAAAATACTGATGGCCTAGACATGGACCATGCTCTAGGGAACGGTATATGTTGTAGCCTTCTTACCTCCCCACACACACACTTTTTTTTTGGGGGGGGGGTCGGAGTGAGATTCCTGGTAAGATATCTGCCTGGTGTGTTGGAGCGGAATGAGGACCAGCAGCTTACAGTTTAGGCTCAGGAGCAGTGAGGCGTTGTTAGCATATGAGGCTCAAATCACTAGGTTGACTACTAGTCTACACCTACGCCTGTGAACAGGCTAAACCAATCATTTTCTGTAGTCTGTCGTTATTTATACTCACGGCATTTTTACAACTCATTAGATTCTTCTGTACCCAGCAGTGAAGATTTCAGATAGGGAGATGACATTTTTATTGAGATTCTCTTGATTGTGAAAGAGAGATTCATGTTTGTAAAAGATTACATTACTGAAATATCAATTTTTGCCTGAATCACTGCAAGCCCCATGTGGGTTGTGAGGCACGAGGTGCAGACAAGTGCCTTCAGCCACCTGGGAAAGTGCCGCATACCCTGGAGTGTGCTTGCACTTATAAAAGGGTTTTTAAACATTGAAGGAAAGCCAGCCCGCAGCGCAGAGGCAGGGCGTCTGTCCGCGATACTGATGACCTGGGTTCGGGAACAGACTCAGGACGTCGGAGGGCCAGTCAGCGGAGAAGGATTGAGCATCCTAGGGACTGCTCTCCTTCTCCGGGGGAGGGAGTACAGTGTCCAGCACACCATGGATCTCTGGCAGAGGCTGGAGGTTCCATCAGGCCGGCACCGTCATTTGAGGGGGTTGGGCGGAAATGGGACGTCATTGCACGTCCCCACCCACCAGGAATCTACTGCTTCAAAAATATAGCAGCCGCCTCCCTCTATGATACCCTGCACCCGACCAATCCCCTCAGCCCTGCTTGGTGGGGAATCAACGAGTTTCTGCCAGCTCATCCTGGTCCTGTAGCCCCGCCCTACGGGGTAAGCCAGGGGGTTCCCCCAGTAGGGATGCCCACCAGAATTCTCGACTTCAGGTCCACAGGTCCTGGGCTGACTGACAACCCCTCCCAGCCGGCAGCAAGCATGGGATCAGCTCATCACGGCAGGTAAGCCAGGGGATTGGTCGGGTAGTAGGGGTTGAGTCTGGGAAGCTACGGCCAGCAATAAAGCATACGAAATAGCAAAAAAAAAGGTTTAGAGAAAAAAGTAAAACCCAAATGGCCTTTACACTGCAGTTATCATTGCTTACTTTGTATGGTTACGCTTGCATTGTTTTTCTTGTTCCAGTCTCAAGCAGATACACATTAATTGTTTTCTGAGCTTATACGTCGAGTGTTCTGTGATAACGTAAATGGTTTGGTTTATGCAGAATAGAGGCAAATATTCAGTGTACAAAATACATTCCACTGTAAAAAAAAAAAAAAAAAAAAACTTAGCATCAAGCAGTTTGTCCGTCTAACAGCATGGTTCAAAATGCGCAGTTTCCAAAACAACCTGAGTTTGTGAAAAATGGAAACGCTTTATCGGTACCAGCAAGGGGTGCTCTAGCACAGGGGTTCTCAAATGGTGAGGCCAGCCTCCCCGAGGAAGCCCCAACCTGTTCCAGGGGAGGCTCAAGCAAGTCTTGAAAAAGTATTATATTTCAATTTTGAACTTTATGGATTTAGTGTGAAGGGATAAAGCAAACTGAAAGAGGATAATATTAGGTGAATTGATGTATTTATTCACAAGTCTGTGACCAGGTAAGGTGCTGTACACTGAGCCATGGCTTATTTGAGGTGTACCCGGGGAAGGGTAGTGAGAGAATGCAATTCAAAATGTAACTGCAAAACACTCAAGCAATACAAAATGAATAAAAGTGCAAACAAATTAAGAACAATAAACTAACAATGCGAGGAACAATTGATCAATTAGACTGGCAGCAGAACTGTCCAAACACACGAGTTAAACATACAGGTACTAGGAATAAGAGCAGGAGGGAGCAAAATTATCCCTGAGAAGTTGCTTAAGAGCAGGGGGAGAGGGGGAGAGGCAGAGGTCAGCAGGAAGGTTATTCCAGATAGAGGGGAAACAGAAAAAGCAGTCTGACCCATGAGGGTATGTCAGTAAGGGGTAACAATGGTTCAAGAGTCAAAATATTGGAACAAGTAGATTGTCCTGTTTTGGGGGATTACGATAAGCTTAATAACATGAGAGCCAGCTATGCAAAGAGGTTTCAACTTATTCCTGATGTACTGTGAAAAGTAGGCTATTTTTCTGTGGGGAGGCCTACAAATATTTCAGTATTTTGGGGGAGGCTCAAGATCTTTTCCATGGCTTAGGGGAGGCTCAGTATGACAAAGTTTGAGAACTGTTGCTCTAGCAGATTTGGGTAGAGGGTTACAAAGGGCACTGTGGAAAAGGGATCCCCTAACAGTTGGAGTTGGCACTGTAGCCTAGTGGTTATAGCATGGGGCTGTGGACCTGGAGACCCAGGTTTGAATCCCAGCGAGGTCGTCCGTGGCCATCGCCAACAGGGATGTCGAGGAGGAGGAGGAGGAGGAGTATAATCCAGACCGCATACTGGAGGAGGATTATGAAGAGGACGAGAAAGGTTAGAGAGGAGAACAATATGGAGCATGCCGAGGATTCTGTGGTATACACACCCAGATCTCCTGAAGACCCTACCTTCCAAACTATAATGCAGCAAATGCAGAATGCAATGGGCTTTGCTGTGGAAGAAAAGAATTCCACTAAAAAGAACCTGATGGATTTCTTGGAGGTACTGTGTACCCCCTCCATCATTGTTTCTCCTATTTATCCTGCATTGGAGGATGCCACATTTGTTGCATGGTACAGGCCAAATTCAGTACCGGCTGTACTTAGAAAGGCTGACAAGCAGTACCCTGCTCCTGCTGCCAAGCCTTATTGTGCCAGCCAACCTGAAACAGACTCAGTGGTTTTGATGGCTGCTCATGACAGATCCTGGGCGCCTAAACATGAGTACTCTATCTCTGATTAGGAATCCAGGAGGTTGAATTTGATGGGCAAGCTTACAAACATATGAATTTGCCAGCAGATAAAGGCCTTATGGTCTATCGAGTCTGCTCAAGTGTGCAGCTAGCAACCCTTATACTGCAGCTGCCCCTCCCTCACTCCCCTCCCCTGACTCTCCCTTTTACCCTGTCCCTTCCCCTTTTGAAGCAGTCCACTGTTCTACAGGATACCACTTCCGCAGGCAACGTCCACCCAGACACCACTCTCCATAAAAAAGAGTCTTCTCATTTCCCTTCTGAACCTTCCCCCTCCAATCTGAGATTGTGACTTTGAGTGTCCCTACCCCCCAACTTGAATAGTCCCTCCATGCCTGTCTTGTTTATTCCCTTCATGTACTTGAAGGTTTCAGTCATATCCCCCATGTCTCTCCTCTCCTCCAGTGAGTACATGTTCAAATTCCTCAGCCTGCTCATGTAGGGTATGTCCCCCAGTCCCTGGATCATCTTTGTTGCCGTACGCTGCACCCCCTCCAGTAACTTAATGTCCCTCTTCGGGTATGGGTGCCAGTACTGTACGTAGTACTCCAGGTGTGGCCTAACCAGTGATCTGTACAACGGCAGGATCGCCTCCCCTCTCCTTGAAGATATACCCCAGGCAATACAATCCAGCATTTTGTTGGCCTTTGCAGCTGTCTTCCTGCATTGTGCCGAGTTGTTCATTAAGCCTGTTATAATCACCCCCAGATCCTTCTCCTCCTCTTTCACAGCTAGCTGACTCCCCTCCCTAGCTGGTAGCTCCTTCTTGATTTTTTTGCCCCGAAATGTAGCACCTGGTACTTTTTGGCATTGAACTCCAACTGCCAGGTGTCCGACCAAGACTCCAATTTTGACAGATCATCCTCTGCAACCCATGCCACCCTCTTAGGTCATCCACTACTGCTCCCATCTTGATGCCATCTGCAAGCAAACTGATCTTGCTCTTGATGCCCATTGAGATGTCTGATGTGAACAACCCAAACAACACCGGTCCCAACACTGAGCCCTGCGGTACTCTGCTTGTCACTGCTCTTGGAGATGAGAGCTCCCCTCCCACCACCACCCTCTGCTGCCTTCCCTGTAACCAGTTTATTACCCATCCCACCATTTTCACCCCTTACATATGCCTCTGCCTCATTAGGCCTTCATATTGCAAACTACCAGGCCCACACGATAAAGTGTCAGAATAGCTTGTGGAAAGCTGCAGAGCTGCAGCTCAGGCTCTTCCAGAAGGAAATGCCAAGAACAAGTTAATTAAAAGTCTTGATTCTGGGGCTGAGCTTGGCAAACATTTGCTATGCTCAGCATATAATGTTTCTTGTGCCTCTGCCAGGGCAGCTGCCAGTGGTATTTGCATGAGATGGTATTCTTAGTTCCTGGGTTTGCAACTGATGTGCGGCAAACAGTTCTGAATGCCCACTTCAGAGGCACCAAATTGTTGCGGTACCATGCGAAAGAGGCATTAAGAGATCTTCAGGTCTCTAAAATGACTTCAGGGTCAGTCAAATTCCTGCATGCCACACCCGATAGGGGTCGTGGCAGGGGATCCTTTTGTCAGCCTGCTGCCAGAGGTAGCCATCAAGCCTTCTATCAGCAAGGCCGGGGTTAGGGAGGTAGAGCCTTGCCAGGGGCCCTCCCTCCAGGGGCCCTTCCTCCAGGGGCCCATTCAGAAGCACCAAAGGCCGGTGGAGCTCTTGGCTTTGCTCCCACAGGCTCAGCTTGACTTGACTCAAACTTCCCCCACACCAGTACTGCCCCAGAGGTGATAGTAGGGGGGGCTACTTCTTCCTTCATTTGACACATTGAAGGGAGATTACCACAGATGAATGGGTTCTAGAGATAATTGCCATGGAGCTCTTAGAAACCCCCGAGCACACTCCACCTCTTTCCACTTACCCTCCTCATTTGTCCTTGCTGAAAGAAGAAGTGCAAGCTTCGCTAAACTAACGTGCAATAGAACCTTTCCCTTCTTGTCAGAAGAACAGAGGGTTCTACTCCAGATACTTCCTGATCCCTAAATTGACAGGAGATCTCAGGCCTGTGTTAGATCTGAGAGACATAAAGATCTGCATCGAATACAGGAAGTTTTGCATGGTCTCCCTGCAAGCTTCGAGTCCCCTGTTGCAAACAGAGGACTGGATTTGCTGCCTGGATATGAAGGATGCATAAATTCATATCAAGATTAGGTATCATCACAGATAATATCCGAGATTTACTGGAGGGAAGCACCATCAGTTCAGAGTACTGCTCTTTGGCTTGTCTTCTGTGCCACGAGTCTTCACCAAATGCTTGGCATCGGTGGCAGGAGCCCTTCACAGGGAAGGCCTGTATGTCTTCCCGTACCTGGACTATTGGGTGTTAAAAGCCAGCTCCAGGAGCCAGTTCTTGCATACCCTGTCCCAAACAAGGCTATTGTTCGAAGACCTGGAGGTTAAAGTGAATGTGCCAAAGTCAGTACTGACTCCTTGCCAAAGGCAGCAGTACATAGGTGCTGTCTTGGACACAGAGCAGGGCGATGCATTCCTGCCCCCTGGACAGGGCAGAAAGACTCATTGCTCAAGCACAGCTGGTACACAGCAGTCATCAGGTCCCAGCCAGAATATTTCCATGCCTCCTGGGACTCATGGCAGAGCCATTGTTACTGTGCCTCTGGCCTGTTTACACATGCGGATACTGCAGTGGACATTAAGAGTGCAGTGGGACCAATTGACAGATGACATGGAGCAGAAGGTGCTCATCACACCCCCCCTTACACAAAACACTGATGTGGGGGATGGACTGCCATCTCTTAAGGGATGCTACACTTTTTTTTTTTCTTTTCTTTTTTTCCATATACATTTTCTACTCCTGTCGCCCTAGTTGCCCTCCTCTTGACCGTCACCCCGGTATCACCGGGACTTACCTCGACTAGCCCACCTGCAGCCAGGGATTTTTTCCTCCATTTTTTTCTCCCATCCCGTTGCTGGGGTGCACACGCGCCAGGCGTGCGTGCGTGGAGGTGTCGTGCACCGCGGGAGTCCGCAGCACTCCTCCTTTCAGGCGTCCATCAGACCCGCGACCACCCCCGGCCACCATCTGGGGCAGTTGTTTGGTGGGTCTCCTGTCCCCCACCGGGGAGGAGCAGTCCATTGGACAGTCGATCCTCTTCCTCCCCAGCCGACCCCTGGCAGCTTGCTCACAACGCGAACACGGGTCACCGGCGTGGCAGAAGGTAAGGCACAGATGCCTTGGCCCTGCCTGCCACAGGGCCAGCTCTGGGATGTTACATTTCTAATACCAGCTCAACTCAGATTCTCACCTCGGATGCTTCTGAATCTGGGTGGGGGGGGGCACCTAGGCCCTTATCAAACTGAAAGTTCTTGGACCCAGGTGGAAAACAAATTGCACATAAATGTCCTGGAGAGGAGAGCTGTCTTACACAGTCTCCAGGCTTTTCAGGAGCTTCTGATTCTGGGTCCTTTGTTAATACAGGCAGACAACGTCAATGTTGTGCATTACATAAACAAACAAGGGGAAACTCATTCTTATCCCCTGTGTTGGGAAGTAATGAGAGTCTGATACTGGGTACTGGAGCACAGCCCAGCGCTGTCAGCTGTGCATCTCCAAGGTGTCCAAAGTTTTAGCAGATGGGCTAAGCAGGTCACAGTCCAAGATGCAAGAATGGGAACTGCTGACCTCAGTGGGTAACAACCTCTTTGCAATGTGGGGTCGTCCAGAGTTGCACCTTTTTGTGTCCCCACGCAGTGCAAAACTGCTGCGTTTTTGCTGGCTTGATCATGGGCCTGGAGTTTTTTGGCAAGACGCGTTGTCTCTCTCTCTTCCAAAGAGATGGTTTTGTATGCTTTCCCTCCCATTCCATTACTACAAAGAGTATTGCTGAAACTGCAGCTGGAGGGTGTAACCCTCCTCCTCACTGCTCCTCTATGGCCTCGGCAACCATGATATCTGTTGCTCCAACAGCTGGCAATGGAGCCTCCAGTACCTCTGCCTCTGTGCAGGGGCCCACTGTCGCAGGACAGGGAGTCCCTGGTCCATCCAGACCTGAAGTTCCTGCACCTGTATGTCTGGCTTCCTGAAGACATAGTCATTGCACGGTTCTGTGTGTTACCTAAAGTACCTGCTGTGCTGGTTGTGGCCAGAAAGCCTTCCACCTGACATACATATTCTTTGAAGTGGCAGCATTTCACTTTATGGGCCGCCTCCTGACATACGGACCCACTCACCTGTCTGGTAAACTTGCTGTCACTGTCAGACTCTGATCTGCAGTACTCCCCACTGACAGTGCATTTGGCAGCATATCAGCTTTCCACGCCTCTACTGATGGTCGCATGATTGCCCAGCTGGAGGTCTCCTATACCTTTATGAGAGGTATTCTGCACAAAAAACTTCCCATTTGTAGTCTGGTCTCGCCTTGGAACCTGAACTATGTTCTTGGTAAGTTTACTTTGGCTCCTTTTGAGCCAGCCCTGAGTTGTGGCTTACGCTTTCTGTCATGGAAAGCATTATTTTCAGTTGCAATCACTTCAGCTTGAAGGATTTCGGAACTACAGGCTCTCATGTGTGAGTCTCATTTGAGTTTCAATAAAGCCAGTTTCTTTGGTACCAGTCCTAAGTTGTTGCCAAAGGTGGTGTCGGAGTTTACACTAAATCAGACCATCCTCCTTCCTGTTTATTAACCCCGAGCATGCCAGTCAGGGTGAGGCATTGCTCCATACTTTGGACGTATATAGAATACTAAGATACTGTGTGAATTGCACCAAAGACTGCAGAAAGTCCTCTCAGCTCTTTATTTCATTTGCCCCTGGGAAGAGGGCACCCCGTGTGGAAACAGTGCTTGTCCAAGTGGCTAGCTCATTGTATTACATTCTGTTATAGGAAGTACGGTAAGGAACTTCCTGGTGTGGTTCATGGTCATTCCACCAGGGATATGGCCACTTCTGTTGCTTGTTTCAGAACCGTCTCTGCAGCTGACATTTGCACAGCAGCCACATGGAGTACTGTCCACACCTTTACCAAATGTTACAATCTAGATATTGTTTTTGGTAGACAAGCAGGATCTTATCTGTCAGTCTTCACCATTCATCACTACTGGGATACTGTGCCAGACCTAGGACCCCGTGGGAGACTTTTTTTTTCTTTCTTATGGGCAGAGTCGATGCAGGGACAGCACCGCCTTTGAGGCCGACGTTCCACGTTTCGCTCGCAGGTTGGCAGTTATCTGTCATCGACTCCACCTTAGCCTCAGTTCTTCCCCTCCCACCGCCGAGTGTAGACCTCGTGTGGAGACTTCAAGCAAGTGCGTAGTTGGTGTTTCGCGGCCTAGTTTCGCCAGTTAGTTCTCGGTTCTGTTTTGCCCTGCTCAACATTGCTCCTGGTGCCGGTAAGACCATTTCAGTTATTTCTAAGTGGCGACGAGTACGGTTTTCTGTTGTTTTACCGGCGGTCATGTCTCGTCCCGGGGGCAAGAAGTCATCGAAAGCGGGGTGGCCACCAATGCGTCGGTGGCCCTATGGCCAACTTTATTCTGTGATGGACCAGCATGACCATTGCCTTTCCTGCCTCAGCCCAGACCATGATATGGACAACTGTGACACCTGCTTCTTGATGGACCATTGAGTTCTTGAGATGCATGCATATAAAGTCAGACGTGCGCTGCCGACTTTCAGGGGTGGGTTCGCAGTCGGCGGGCCAAGAGCAGGACTCTTGACCCTTCCTCCTGGTCCACTCCCAGTCCTGTACAGCCCGTGGAGGAAGGGGCCTCCACCTCTTCTAGTCTTGCCATGGTGGGGGCTCCTTCCACAGTGCAGGAGGCCCAGTCTGCCCCTCTCGGGGGGCGGGTGGGAGGCACTGCTCTGGCAGTCACCTCTTCAGAGGTGAATGCTCCCCTTGTATCGTGTCCTGGAGCCTCAGTGCCCGAGCCGGCACCATCTTTGGCATCGTCTGGCGGTGCCACCCTTGGCTCTGGTGCCATTCGCAGCATCAGAGGCCCAGGCAGCACCGTGCCGTCCCTCGGCTTCACTTTCGCTCCTGGCATCATTCGTGGTGCCGGGCATGTCGGCAGTGCCGTGGGAGGTGCTGACATTTCTGGGGCTGTTTCTGGTCTCTGTGCCACTTCTGACTCCAGTGCCATTTGCGGGGCAGGAAGGCAGCACCACAGCTAGTGCCACCTTCGACTCCAGTGCTGTTCGCGGTGCCGGGGGGAGTGCGGTGCCACGCTCGATGCTGTTACTGACTCTGGCGCTGCTTACGGTGCTAGGGGGAACGTGACATCAGGTGTGATGCTGCAGTTGGCTCCGGTGCTGCCTACAGTGCCAGGGCTGAGGGTGGTCCAACTCGCGGTCCAGGAACTGGTATGGATTGGGAAGTCACCTGGCATCGGGCCTCTGGGTCCACCTGCTCGGAGGGGGGCTCCGACTCTGATCTGGATTGGTTTCCAGATTCTTCAGAATCTTCCGATCCCTCGGTGTCTAGCACCTCGGCCCCCACTCAGCCTCTCTCTGTGGGTCTGACATTGCTGGACGGTTCTGGGGTCAATGAGACTGACCAGCCAGCAGTGGTCCACGTAGCCACTGACGTGCAACCTGGGGCCACTGGCGTGTCTGCTCCTTCAGCTGGGGCACCCCCTTTCTTGGTGTGTATGTGGACGGTCTGAGTTTGGGACAGTCTGGTGCCCCCCAGGAAGTGGAGAGTTCTGTACCCTGGGTGGATTCTGTGGAGTCCACCATAGGTTGTCTGTTGTCTAGGCTAGTAGCCATGAGGAAGAGGGCTCGCTTGGAGTC
The DNA here is from genome assembly GCA_016271365.2 of Neoceratodus forsteri. NCBI lineage: Eukaryota > Metazoa > Chordata > Ceratodontiformes > Ceratodontidae > Neoceratodus > Neoceratodus forsteri. Next base: position 45,995,259 of record JADMNL010000033.1, read on the forward strand.
TGAAGGGTCGAGGGGTCAGGGTTTGGTGCAGTGCATCCTCACTGGGATCTATCCAGGTTCTGGGAGGAGCCATAGCGAGGACCCTCGCCCTTCCCTGGAACGCGCCTCGAGAGGGACCTCAACTTTGGAGGTTAGGGGCTGTTCTTCTGGACTCACACGGTCCTGGTCACCTCATGGGGGAATTTCTTCCCATGGGCACAGCTCTGACCATTCCAACCCGGTTGAACGGCTGTTAGCTGCTGGGACCTCCGGGTCTCCCTTCCTCCCTGTTGGGAGCTTCCCCAGGCCCCCTGCCCTGACAGATGCCATTCTCCTGCTGCTAGGATCTTGGCCCCCGTGCCTCTGCCTCCATCCCCGGGTTTCCCAGGTATTCCCAGTCCTACAGGACCTCTTACCTGGGAACAGTTCAGAGGTTTGGTTGCACATTTCCCTACCTACCTTAGTGCCTTGGACCAGCAAGTGTTCCACCATGCTTCTGTGCAGCCAAACCCTGAATCTCCAAACTCATCAACCTCCTCATCCCCCTCCTTGGAGGGAGAGGAATGATCTGTCCACATCTCCCCAGCGTCTGATCTTTCTTCATATCAGTGCTTCCTCACAAGGATGCTGAATGAGCTCCATCTCACCCCGTCCCCTGTGAGCAATGCCGAGCATGTAATGCGTGCCTTCTTAGGTGAGTACAGTGTGGCCGACCTGGTGGTTCCTGCTTGGCCTGTTCCCTTCTGGGAGGTGTCACATCGGCTTTGGCAGCGTCCCTTCTCCTCTGTTCCAGCTCCAAGGGACCTACGCCAATAGTATTGTGCCCCTCCTGGGTCTCCAGGTACCTTGCCTCATCCCCCTTTGGGTTTGACATGCCTGGACACCCCCTCTCGGCCCCACACCGTGACTGACTCTCAGACTCGGACTCTGCGGATTTAGATTTCTGGGGGAGAGGGACCTTCTATTCAGCACTGATCCTTCTTTCTATAGCTGCATATCAGGCCCATTATGCTTCCTATGACAGGTTCTTGTGGTCCACGCTAGGACAGCTCCTAGCCTCAATGCCTGATACGGAGGAAACCAGGCAAACCATCGCCTTCTCTGCTCAGGGCCTGGAGCTGGCAAGGCACCAAGCAAGGGCATCTTATGATGCCAGCGAGGTAGCCTCCAGAGTTATAGGGACAGTGATCTGCATTGCGGCAGGCGGCGTAAACCCTTATCCGGTTGTCACCCCAGGCCCAGCGTAGGGTGATTTCCTCCGCTTACTGGAGAACCCACCTTTTCTCCCGCAGGGTGAGACAGCAGTTTTCGGGGAATCTTCCCTCCCCCACTGGGAGTTCCCCGTCTCACCTGGACCAGTCTCAGGCCTCCCCGGGCCTGTAAGGGTTCTGCCCTCTGGTGTCTCCCCCACTGGAGGCTAAGGGACTTAGTCCCTTAGGGACGTATCGGGCCCCCTTCAGGGGGCTCGATACTCACCCAGTTGTGATGAATGGTGAAGACTGACACAGATAAGATATGCAAATTACGTACCTACCATAATTCTTGATCTTTCTGTGTATCTTCACCATTCATCACTAAATCCTGCCCACCTTCTCCCTGGGGCCTCAGTCTCTTTGGCCCCCCTCTCCCAATGTGTCTCCCTGTTGTTCCAACTCCTTTCTCTTCTTTCCCTTGTGGCCAGGAGGCAGGGGACCCTGGAGACACATGGGGAGGAGTTACTTCCTGTAAGGGTTTTTTTGGGGTGGGTGGGGGTTCTTCCTCTCTCTCTTGTTTGCCTTTGGCTTCTCCCCACTCTCTTAATCTGGAGTGTGGGTGGAGGGACGGATGGATCTCCCCCCCCGTTCTCAAACCTCTCGTTTCTCCTTATCTTGGATGTCCCTTTGGACTAATCCCTCCTTATCCTTTTAGGGGTTCTTTCCTTATCTGGGGGGGAAGGGAGTGATGCACCCTTGTCTGCCTGGCTCTCCTTCTCCTTAAGGTTTTTGGCTGCTCTGGGGATCCTGCTGCTTTCATCTGCAGGCTTTGCCTCCTTGGCAGCTTCCCTTTAAATAGACAAGACTGGGTGAGCCAGGTGATTCTTGTCTGCCATCAACTTGCTCAAATACTAGAAGTTCAGGTCCGACTTGCCAGGGGTGCAGTCCTCCCCCACACTTTTCCTCTTTCTCTTTTCCATCCCTACTTCCACTTCCAGAGATTGGGGCCCCCTTCATCCCAATCCCCTAACCCTAGTCTTCTCCTTTCTGTCCTCTCTGCCATTTATTTCTCCTTTTGGTTTTTATATCCTTTCCTTTTATCTATCCCTTGGGCTCCCTTACCCCACCCCACCCCACCATCCCTTTTCTTACACTTTTCTTACACTCTCCAGCATCTCAGAACTGAGGCTAGGGCAGAGTCGATGACAGATAACTGCCAACCCCGAATGCCATGTGGAACGTCAGCCTCGAGGGCAGCACCGCCCCTGCGTCAACTCCGCCCATAAGAAAAAAAAATTCTCCCACGGGGTCCTACCTCCAGCACAGTACCCCAGTAGTGATGAATGGTGAAGATACACAGAAAGATCAAGTGGTAGGGATGTAATTTTCATTTTCGGCCTTGCTGATCTTCCTGGACATAAGTCTCCACCACTCATTCACACTATTGGGATCTGCGCCGGAGGCACTAGGACCCATTGGGAGCAAACTTTTTGCTGGAGGGTCGGTGCCAGAGATGGCGCCGCGAGGAACGGCACCGCGAGCCCTAGCTCGTGCAGTAACGACTATCTTGGCGTCGACCCTCCAACCACCTCAGTTCCTTTTTTCCCGCAGTCGAGTGCACTTCAGTGATGACGTCGCTCGCTTGTCGGGAGTCAAACTTCAAACTAGCAGCATAGTTTTCAGTTTTTATTATTTTGTAGTATTATCTCAATACAGTATCGCTTAAATTTATTCTTACTTTTGAAATAAATACAATAAAGAAGTCTCAGCCTACCTTGACGGAGTCGACCATGAGCAGGTCAGGTGACGGTAGGGAGACTTCGTATGAAAGCTGTTCAGTCAGTCAGGCTGGGTCCGGTCCGCCACCTTCTCCAGAGGGAGGATCTGACAACGGTCAGTCCAATGCCCAGGGGATGGGCGGTCCCCCCGGAAGCATAAAAATAAACGGTCGCACTCTCGGCACCATTCGGCCTCGAGCTCTTCTTCGGCCCACAGGTCTAAAAAGAGAAGGCATCACCCGAGGTCGCCCTCTGATATGTCTGCACGTAGATGCTCGGTTATCAGGGCTAGTTGCCGGTCTCCTCCTTTGGAGTCGCCAACCTCTGCTTCTGGTAGCCGACGGCTTCGACATCGGAGCCCTACCCCGCCCGCAGGTAGGTCTTCAGATGAGCAGTTTCATCAGTGGGCCGCTCTTATGGAGCAATGGGCTCGGAGGTTGGTTCGGCTACCTGGCTCAGTCGCTCGTGGGCCTTCAGGCTCTCTGTGCGACCAGGTAGGGCGGTTGGACCTTCCTGGTCGCGCAGCACCTTCTTCGGTGCTGTCGACTCCGCGCTTAGGTGTTCCCCTCACATGGCTGCGGCACAGGGGGCCACATCAATGCCCTTATCTCCTGCTCTTCTTCCTTCAAAACCTGTTTTTCGGAGTCTTGGAGTGTTTTCGGTGCCCTCGGCGTCGTGTGGCCTCTCGGCGCAGTCCTCGGCACCGTGCAGCTTCTCGGTGCCGTCTTCGGTGCTGTGCAGCTTCTCTGTGCCGTCCTCAGCACTGTGCGGCTTCTCGGCACTGTCCTTGGTGCCGTGCGGCTTCTTGGTGCCATTTTTGGCACCGCGTGGCCTCGCGGTGTCGTTCTCAGTGCCGTGCGCCTCCTCGATGCCGGCGGCTCTCGGGGACTCCTCTTTTCACTTGTTTCCTTCTTCCTCCTCTTCTGAATTTCATTCCTTTCCTGTCCATACAGTCCCTCCTGGACTGTCAGGAGATGACGTTGAGCCTGACCCAGACCTTCGGTTGGGTGATGAAGTGGACGAAGCAGGATCTATTACTGCTGCAGAGCCTGTGGTCGAGGACCTATCCTTTAAGTCTCTGTTGGAAAATCTGAATTCCACACTTTCTCTCCAGACTACAGACATCGATCCTGGGAAATTGTTGAGACTCCAATATCTTCATGCCTTGGAGATCCCTACGGATTTGATTCCTCCGATTTAGCCTTCCTTCGAGACGCTGTCTCAAATGATATGGAATAATCCTGCTCTTACCCCTTCGGTGGCTAAATCCATTGATAGGAAATATTCAGCCCCCAAGGATCGTCACATTTTGGCATCTCAAGCCTTTGCGGATCCTATTGTAGTCCTGGCAGAGAATGATAAGGTCGTTCTTCTTCAAGATACTACAGCTCGACCTATTAACAAAGAATCTCATAAGATAGACACCATAGGTAAGAGAGTCTTTGCTGCTTCTACTCTAAGTATGCGTATTGCCAGTTACCAAGGCTATTTTTTCTCAGTATGAGTATATCCTGTGGCATTCTATTAAACAGATGGTTGAAGCCCTGCCGGAGTCGGATTCAAAGCCAGAGCTTCTTCAAACCATTACCAGAGGTATTGAATCTAATAACCAGCAGGTTAAAGCAGCCATGGATGCTTTTGACACTGCTTCCCGTTCAGCTGCTGGTATTTGCACCAGCGTCATTCCTGGCTGCGCACTCGGCTTACTGAATGACGCCGCAGCAGCAGGTGATGGCATTGCCCTTGACGGTGCATATCTTTTGGTCCTCAGGTACAGCAAACTCTAGAAGCTACACAAAAGACTAGGTCAGCCATTATGTTGGCTTGACCCCCTCCTGCCCCCTCTCGAGGGCATGCCAGTAAACGACAGTTTCATAATCACCAGTCCTTTCGAGGCAGAGGCAGAGGAAGTTTCCATAAGAATCAACCTGCCCAACCTCAAAAGAAGGTGCAACAGAAAGCGCAAGGGCCCAAAGCGCCCAGTGCTACCTTATGAATTGCCAGCCCAAGTTCCATCTCAGCTGCCCGAGGTGGACTTTTCCTCTCTGGTGGGAGGTCGTCTGATGCACTTCTACAACCAGTGGAAGTCCATAACCTCAGACAAATGGGTCCTTCGGATAATTTGCGAGGGGTATTCACTCAATCTTGTGGAGACCCCTCCGGATCGTCCCCCCAAATGGCAGCCCAGGCTGTCAACCCTTCAGTCAGACCTTCTCGCCACCGAGATTCAGGGCCTTCTGAACAACAGGGCAGTAGAAGTGGTGCCACTGCACCAACGAAACATAGGGTTCTACTCCCATTACTTTCTGGTTCCAAAGAAGTCCGGCGGTATGCGCCCCATTCTAGATCTCAAAAAGCTAAACAAATTTCTCCCCAAGGAGAAATTCAAAATGATTTCTCTGGGAACCCTGTTACCTCTGCTCCACGAACATGACTGGTTTGCCTCCCTAGATATGCAGGACGCTTACCAGCACGTTCCTGTTCACCCGAGGCATCACAAATTCCTGAGGTTTGTGGCTCTGGGACAGCACTATCAGTTCAGAGTCCTGCCCTTTGGGCTATCCTCAGCGCCGCGAGTTTTTACAAAATGTTGTGCAGTTCTCGCAGCACACCTCAGAAAGGTCGGAATTCAGGTGTTTCCTTATCTGGACGATTGGCTTCTAGCAAGCCCTTCCAGACAAGGGACTCTGGACGCCGTGGAGATGGCCTCGCGCTTCCTTACATCTATGGGAGTTCTGCTCAACCTCAAGAAATCGCAACAGCAGTCCTCCCAGAGGCTCCTTTTTATAGGGACTCTTCTGGACACCTCCTGTGTGAAGGCTTTTCTTCCAGAAGACAGGAGGAACGATATCCTTCAGATGGCCCGTCACATCGGGGAAAACAGCTCAGTCACAGCTCTCTCGATGCAATGGATGCTAGGCCTCATGGCATCCTCAGTGTTCACTGTACCCCTAGCACGTCTGCACATGAGAACCACCCAGTGGATGCTCAGTACTCAGTGGTCCCCAACCACTCACCTGCAGTCCTATTTCATCAAGGTGACAGAACCTTTAAGGAGGTCACTCACTTGATGGTCTCAAGAGAGCAATCTCCTGGAGGGGTATCCCTTTGCTCCTCTGGACCATCAGATCTCCATTACCATGGACGCATCCCTAATGGGGTGGGGAGCTCACTGTCAGGCTCTCCACACTCAAGGTGCGTGGACTCAAGTTGAGTCCCAGCTCCACATAAACGTCCTAGAAATGAGAGCCGTCCTTTATGCGGCCCGAGCTTTGAAGGACATTCTGTGTCACAAGAACATTCTCCTTCAAACGGACAACAAAGCAGTGATGTATTATATCAACAAGCAGGGCGGTGCTCACTCTTACCCCTTATGCAGAGAAGCAATGAGGGTATGGGAATGGTGCTTGGAGCACGAGGCTCTAATTCAAGCGGTCTACCTGCCAGGTGTTCAGAACAAACTGGCAGACCGTCTCAGCAGAACAGAGACAGACCCTCACGAGTGGTCTCTCGACTCAACCATAGTTCAGTCACTATTTGAAGAGTGGGGAACTCCAGACCTGGACCTTTTTGCATCCCCACTCAACGCAAAACTGCCTCTCTTCTGCTCCAGAAATCCAGGGCCTGGCATTTTCTGTCAGGATGCGTTCAGGCTGCGGTGGACAAAATGCTTTCTTTACGCCTTTCCGCCTCTTCCTCTAATTCAGAGGGTACTCCTGAAGTTCGAATCCCAGGGGGACAAAATGATTCTCATTGCTCCATTTTGGCCTCGGCAGCTGTGGTTTCCACTACTCAACAATATGTTGGCAGTTCATCCGAGACCACTTCCCCTGCAGATGAACCTTTTGACTCAGGGACCGGTGGTCCATCCCAACCTGAGATCACTTTACCTTCATGCTTGGCTCCTGAAGAGGTCGAAGTAAACTGGTTCAATGTCTCTCGAAGAGTTTCAGATATTCTTCTGGCTGCACGAAGCCAGCCACTCGGAAAACTTACACAGCCAAGTGGGCGTTTTTCTCTGGTGTGCAAAGTCCTCTTTGAATCCCTTTTCCTGTCCACCAGATAAGGTTTTGGAGTACCTTTTGGACCTCTCAAATTCGGGTCTGCAGTACTCTACAGTCAAAGCTCATCTTAGTGCCATTTCAGCGTATCATGAGCCCGTTATTTCCTTAACTCTGGCTCAGTTACCTATGGTTAAGAGATTACTTAAGGAGATTCTGCATACCAGACCTCCTACAAGACATCCAGTCGCAGCCTGGGACATTAATCTTGTGCTAGACATGCTCACTCAGAAATCTTTCGAACCTCTGGCTACCTGTGAGCTAAAATTTCTCACCTGGAAGACTGCCTTCCTAGTGGCCATTACCTCAGCCCGCAGGGTCTCTGAGATACATGCCCTGGTCACAGACCCTCCGTATACTGTGTTCCATAAGGACAAAGTAGTTCTTCGTACTCATCCTAAATTTCTTCCTAAGGTTGTGTCAGAATTTCATCTAAACCAACTTTTGGTCCTTCCCTCTTATTTTGCGGACTTCCAAAATGAAGGAGAATGTTCTCTTCATTCTTTGGATGTTAAGAGAGCCTTGCATTTCTATCTAGATAGAACCAAGGATTTTCGCAAAGCTCAGCAACTGTTCGTTTCCTTTAGTGAGACCCAGCTGGGTCAACCTGTCGCTATCAGATGTATCTCATCATGGCTAGTGGCGTGCCTTCGTCACTGCTATTCCATGGCGCAGGTTAAGTTGGAGGTAGAGTTACGCTCACTCTACCAGGATTGCTGGGCTTCCCAGCGAAATCAGCAACGCTCCATCGCAGTACATCTGCAATGCGTCCACCTGGAGCTCAGTGCATACTTTCGTTAAACATTATGCACTAGATGTCCATGCCAGACGGCATTCTTCCTTTGGCAGAGCCATCCTCAATGGACTTCTGTCCTAGAAACGTGAGCTCTTGGTCTCTCCTGCCGCCCTCTCGGGGGGATTATTAGCTCGGTACTCTCCCAATAGTGTGAATGAGTGGTGGAGACTTATGTCCAGGAAGATATGAAAATTACGTACCTACCGTAATTCTTGATCTTCTTGGACGAGTCTCCACCACTCATTCACACGCCCACCCTCCATCCCCCGAGCTCACCTTTCTTGTTGGTCTTCACTCCCTCAATTCTTTAGGCCGGGAAAACTTCTTTGTTGACCCTTCTTATATGGGTCACCCGGACTATCTCATGTCCGGTTTTTAGGTTAGACTACCCTTCTAGGTTAGTTACGCTGCACCTCCTTGGTAAAAAAGGTACTGAGGCGGTTGGAGGGTCGACGCCGAGATAGTCGTTACCGCACGAGCTAGGGCTCGCGGCGCCATCTCTGGCGCCGACCCTCCAGCAAAAAGTTTGCTCCCGATGGGTCCTAGTGCCTCCGGGTGCAGATCCCAATAGTGTGAATGAGTGGTGGAGACTCATCCAAGAAGATCAAGAATTACGGTAGGTACGTAATTTTCATTTCTGCGGGGCCAGCTGTCCTGAACTAGACTATACCAACCTCCCAGTTAACTTTTGGGACTGCTTGGGACTCCTTCTAAAGGCGTGGTCCAAGGGAAGAGATATCCTCAAAGAAGAATGAACAGTTATGTACTTACCATAACAGTAGCTCTTCGAGAGAATCTCTTATCTTAGGCCATGTTGGCCCTCCCTCCTTCCTTCCCTTTTTTATAATCTGTAGGGGAATATGGCATCCCATTTTGCCATGGGAATTTCCATGGCTGTTACATCGAGCACCTTTGCTCACCTGCTGTGACAGGCGCTGGTATGATCTCCTCGTTCCCCAAGGAGAGATGTCCTCTGAGTACAATCTCCAGCAGGGAACTGAGGACAGATTTGGCCGCCCACATTTATATAGATGCTGATGCATGACATCCTCATGGGTGGCCCCCAGCTAGCAAAAGTTTCCATGTGGTCCTAGCACTGATGCAGGTATAGTTCCAAAGGTGTGGCCCGAGGGAAGAGATTCTCTCAAAGATCTACGGTTACAGTAGGTACGTAACTGTTCTTTTCTCTCTGTGTCCCTCAGTGTGTTTGTCTTTGTACAGTGTGTCTGTGTGTTTCTGTATGTGATCTGTCTCTCTCAGTGCCTTTGTATATGTGTGTGTCTGTTTCTGTATGTATGTATCTGGGTCTCTCAATGCCTTTGTATGTGTGTTTGTGTAGGTGTGTATCTGTGCCTCTCAGTACCTTTGTATGCATGTCTCTCTGTGTTTCTGTAGGTGTGCAACTGTCTGTGTCTCCAAGTGCCTTTATGTGTATGTATTGAGAGGATACAGCTGTGTAAAGTGATCTCAGGAATGTTAGTAAATAATTCATTCACGGAGCTGATTGTGTGTCACTTGCTGTTTATCAGTCTGAAGTTCCTGATAACATTGTAGGGCCCCTCTCCCTCTATTTGAATTTTCTTGTTCCCTCTCTCTTTCTTTCACTCCCTCTGTCACTTTTTCTCTGTCTCAAGTTTGTGTCTCCAAAACTGGTTCATCCAGCTTGTCCAACTATTTGGTAAAGACAGCCCTCAGCCAGGGACTGGCAGGAAGTGTGAGCACAGGAGAGGAAGGAGGAGTGCCGCTGGATCGGTGAGGGACTGCTCCAGGTATCAGACTGACTGATCCCAACATTGCTGTCTGGCAGAGAAGACTCTGGCTCCATTTCATTTTCACTCTCTAAGGCTTTTCTCATGACTGCAGACTGCAGCTTGCACGAACCTACAGATCCCAGCTGCAGGCTGTGCTGAAACTCAATCTGTTTCAGTCAGTGGAGGCAGAGACTCACAGCCACCTGGATCACCAGAACAGACAGGTTCGCCTGAGGGGGTTTATGGTACCTACGTCCTACATCCGACTGAAGGACAGCCCACCAAGCCAGGCCTTTGCTACCACAGTAAGTGGAAGAAATGTTACATTCTCGCTGTGTCAGGAAATTGTCTGTCTGTTTCTTCGTTAGTTGCTCTCGCAATAGGGTATATCAAACAGGCTGTTGCTATAATTTTGCAGTCCTTTGTCAATGTAAATTTGCTTTCTGAAGACTGCATTTACACTTGGGTTTTTAAAGTCACTCCAGAGTGGGTTTTCGTGCTTTGCTTTGGAAGTTACCTATTGAACTGTTACCATTTATGCTGACCACGGCCATTGAAATAATTACCATTTGTGCTCTGCACCAGTAATTATGCTACAGCAAAGGATTCTGGGGTGACAGAGGGGGGGTGAGATAGTTCAGTCAGGCCTGCCAAAGGTTTAGATGGGCTTGGTTCAGGTTCTGTTTTTGCAGGGACGAGGGAGCAGGACTGAGGCCGGCAGAGGAAACCTCTCCAGTTAGCAGCACTAAGTTTTCTCAGCCTTTCAGTGTAAGCTGGGTCTTTGTGTCTAAAGTTAAGCTTCTTAAATTTGAAACTTTAACTTCAAGCTTATGCCTATGAACACAGTGCTGTTCAGAAGTAGTCTGGGAAACCATGTAACATGTTCGGGGGACAGGAAAATGCTGTTTGATCTAATAGGCTTGAAAACCCTTTTGATTTACTGTAGCCCCCTTCCCCATTCTTTATCATCAGATCACTTGATCCCCATTTTTTCTGGAGAGATGTCAGGTTGGGGTTTTTTTTGTTCGTTTTTTTATTCGTTCCTTACTTGGCACCATCTGGAAGAATCTCTTTCCTCTGTTGCTGAGGTACCCTCATTACCGTCCACGGAATCTGGACTCACCACTGCTCCCTCTGCAGCCCACATTCGCTATAGCTCTGGGACCCCCTTCCTTGATACCACCCCCCCCAAGGTGGTGCCCTGCCATTTTCAGTACCTCAGCACACATTGTCACCTTGTCTGGTCAGTAGCTGTGGAGAACTTGGAATGTGGGGGCCTTCCCAGAGATGGGAGATTAAAAACCACATTGGACAGCAGGGCTCAGCTTTACTCTTCATACCTGAGGGGCCACATCCCACATCCCACCCCCAACAGCAGGAATATGATGCTACCCAGTGGGTGCACACTTGACACACCAGTGTCTGCGTGCACTCTCCCTTGCTCAAGTGACCTCCACTGTAGGTAAAATGTTTGTGACAATAATTGATTAAAGGACAGTACCGCATTTAGAAAAGCTCAGTTTAAGGGCCGGACCACTGGCGCAGCAACAGCACTACCACTCACGATGCCAGCAACCCAGGCTCAGAAGTGACCCTAGGTTGTCAGGGGCTGTCTGTGGGAAGGAGGACTGAGTGTCCCAGAGTACACTCCCCTCTTCCAGGGAGCGAGAGTCGCTGCCTTCACCACAGTGCTGCCACCTAGGGGACCATGGGTGAGCAGCACAGCAGAGATGGGCAGGTTAGGGTATGGATGTTGGATGGCTCATGTACTGCATGCCTTTGTGCATGTGTAAGTACGCCTGAGCCCTCGAGTGCTGGCATCCACTGTGGAGAAGCTAGGAAGAAGGGATCAGACCTGTCACCCAAGGTGACAGGACCGTGATACATTGAGCTCTTGCAAGGTTCAGCACACCAGTCACTTGAAGAAACTTGGAAAATTCAAGGATTCTTCCCCCTGCCTCAACTGTGCCAAGGAGGGCAAACCACGACTTTGAGGAGGGGCTGGCAGAGGAGACATCGCAGGGCGAGTCAGTCTGTACATTGGGGTTCCCTGAGAGAAGCGGGAGCCACAGACCTGCAGTGGCATAAACTGTAAATATAAAAAAAAATAAGAACAGTTTTGTTTTATACAGTAAGAGATAGTCAGCACAGGTTCAAATAGGAGAGGCCATGCTGAACTCATTTCGCAGACATCATTGAAGGGGTAACCATGTTACATGTGGCCTATTTACTGAGGTTTGGACCAGCTACCTCTGTATGGTGACACCTCTCCCACAAATACTCTTGTTGGTATAAGCATGGGTTCTCTGAGCCAGGGCAGTGGTAGGGCCACTGCTTGACAGGCCAGTAATCCAAGTGTGGGAATGAGCCTGAATCGTTGGGTGCCAGCCGGGGGAAGGACTGAATGCCCCAGGGGATTCTGTCCTTCAAGAACTGAGGTAAAGTGCCAACACTGTAGCAGCGCCACCTTCATGACCGCAGATGAAGCTGCATGTTGGTACACCCCGGTTGGGGGAGGATGCCATGCGGCAAGACACTATGCATGCAGTGTCACCCACCAGCGTCTTATAGGAGGGACAGAGAAAATTGCCTCAACACTCACAGTGATGGACCCCAGTATATCTGGCACGCACACCTCTGCCTCGCCACCGCCTGACGACCAACCACCATTTGGGGTACATCCCCCCATCCGACCCTAACCAACCACCATATGGGGCACATCCCCCGCCCGACCCTAACCAACCAGAAGGGTAAGTACTCTCCAGTTCAGGACCTCAGTGCAGGCCAGAGGACAGCTAATGCCCTGGGTATTGGAACCAACAGACAGAGGATGTCCTGCACTCTTGTGGTGTCCTGACACCAGTGTGGAATGAAATCAGCAGTTGTGAAATGCATATTTTTTTAACTTTATATTTATTGTTTTCACATGTTATAGCACAAATAACACTTCCATATCTGAGACAGTACCATACACATTTTTAAATTCCATCTGGGGAACACAAAATCCCCTTAATCAAAGGATATATGAATCTCTGATATTGTGATACCTCATCGGGGGTAGTTAATAATAATAATATCTTTATTTATTGAGCGCCTTTCAAATTATCAAGGCGCTTCACACAATCACAAATAATTTGTTAAAACATTATCAAAATCACAGCAGATCATGGAATGCCATAATCCATAAAAATGTGTTCAGTGCCTGCTTAAAGCTCCCCACAGTCCTGCACTCCCGCAGCTGACGGGGCAGAGCACTCCAGAGGGTTGGGGTAGCAAACATAGAAGCGTGGGCCCCAGATGAATTCAAAATAACCCTTGGAATCTCCAGCAGCCCCTCGTCAGCTGAGCGGAGCTGTCGCACAGGGGAGTAAGGAATCAGAAGCTCTTTCAAGTAGTCAGGACCAAGTCCATGTAGGGCTTTGTAGGTTAACAGACCTACCTTGAAGGTGATCCACCACTGAATCGGCAGCCAGTGCAGATCACACAGCACTGGGGTAATATGAGATCTCCTAGGTACCCCAGTCAATAAATGAGCGGCAGCGTTCTGCACTAGCTGCAAGTGGCAGATATCAACCCCAGGAAGCCCTAAGTAAAGGGAGTTGCAATAGTCTAGTTACTGTACTATGTACTGTACATAATATTTCAAATTACTAGCTGTAATAGTAAGCCCATGAGCAGTATGACCATATCGCTACTAAAGTCCCAATACAAGTGTCCGAGAGTTCACGCCCCATGTTGGGCTAATGGCATCATATTATATATCTTAAGAGTAATAAACTCTAAATAAATGTATAAAACAGGCAGCAAAGTTACAGTAGAACCATATAGAACCTCTTATCTAGGCTGAAGAAATAACCAGCTCGAAGGTCTCATCTAATAAGTTACATTTTGCCCCAGGATTCAAAAAGCAAACCTGCAGAGTAAAACTCACACAATATTAATCCCCATTTAGAAAACCAACATGGGAATTATAGTGGCCTACACCCCTTTGAAATATATCGCAACAGATAGCAAGTACCAACAGAGCAACCAACTACAGGGTAGGCAACGGAATAAGAGAAAGAGATTAGGCAGTTCTTGAGTCCCTTTAATCAATTTCTTGGTCCTCCAGTTCCTCCACTTCAAGTCCAGGATCTCAATCAGCCCTGCTGTGACTAGGGGCAAAGCGGGAGGCCCATTTGCCTGCTTCGATTGGATCGGAAAAAAATCCAGACTTTTCCCTTGTGGACAATGCGAAGTCAGGCCAGTTTCCTTCAGCTATTTTCATATGCCATCGAATTTTTTCTGGTGCATCCGTGTGGCATAACTTTTATCAGGGAACAGATAGATTGCTCTTTCATCTTGAGTAAGCGGCCCTACCTGCCTCGCCATCCACAGAATTTTGTCCCAGGTGCCAATACCGTCTGTTACCAAGAGTAGGGTACGTGGAGTTTCTGAGCCCTCCCGATAACCTCTAGGGGTTATCTGATAGGCTTTTTATAGGCCGAATCTACAGGATTGCCCTTCATGCACTAATTTCTCCTCCAGCCATCCCTGCAGAAGCATTAGGGGGCGAGCCCCCTCAATTCCCTCTGGTAATCCTAGTATTCGAATGTGAGAGGACCACACTTGATTCTCCAGTGTCTCTAGTCTGGTGAGAGTTTTCTTTAACTATAGAAGCTGCTGTTGCTGAAGCAGAGTCTGACTGTCATTTAAAATCAGACATGTTATCTTGTGGAGACTCCGAGGTTTTCTCCGCAACAGTCACTCTAGTACCGAATGTGTCTAATTTGGTATTCATGTCAGAGACAGATGCAATCAGACTCTGTAATTTTAACCCACTTGAGGACATGGTTACTTCTGGTTCTTGCATAGAAGTGGCCTACACTTTGGTGCTGAGCCTCATAGATTGGGAAAGTCCTGACGATTTTCCTCTGGCGCCTCCACCTTTATCTCTCCATGGATTGCGCATAATATATTTACAAGGCTCCTCTTTCCAATGGTATCAACATTTTCACCCAAATCATGCTCCAAAATGTTGATTTTTAAGTTTTTGAAGCTTAGATATAGAGAGCTACCAAAGCTTGCTGCCTCACAGCTCGGGCTCCACAGCGCTGCCCCCCCCCCCAATTGTGAAATACTTTTGATCATTACTTTTCTACAGTAGAAGAGTAATCCCCAAAGGTTTTTTAATACAGAATTGCTAAAAGTTACAACAATCCAACATACACCAGGTGCCCCAACTACACCAGCTACCCCAAAATACACCACCTGCCCCCAACTACACCAGATACCCCAACTACACCATGTGCTCCCAGCTACACCATGTGCTCCCAGCTATACCAGGTGCCCCCAACTACACCATGTACCCCCAACTACACCATGTGCCCCCAACTACACCATGTGCTCCCAGCTACACCAGGTGCTGCCAACTACACCATGTACCCCCAACTATACCAGGTGCCGCCAACTACACCAGGTGCCCCCAACTACACCATGTGCCCCCAGCTACACCAGGTGCCCCCAACTACACCATGTACCCCAAACTACACCAGGTGCCGCCAACTACACCAGGTGCCCCCAACTACACCAGGTGCTGTCAACAACATCATGCACCCCCAACTACACCAGGTGTCCCCAACTACACCAGGTGGCCCCAGCTACACCATGTTCTCCCAACTACACCATGTGCTCCCAGCTACACCATGTGCTCCCAGCTATACCAGGTGCCCCCAACTACACCATGTACCCCCAACTACACCATGTGCCCCCAACTACACCATGTGCTCCCAGCTACACCAGGTGCCCCCAACTACACCATGTACCCCCAACTATACCAGGTGCCGCCAACTACACCAGGTGCCCCCAACTACACCATGTGCCCCTACTACACCATGTGCCCCTCAGCTACACCAGGTGCCCCAACTACACCATGTACCCCCAACTACATCAGGTGCCGCCAACCACACCAGGTGCCCCCAACTACACCAGGTGCTGTCAACAGCATCATTTGTCCCCAACTACACCAGGTGGCCCCAGCTACACCATGTGCCTGTGTGCCTTGCTCAGTGGAGCTTCATCAGGGCCACCCTGCCGGGGGGTAATCAAAGGCTACATGGAGGCAGGCGAGTGCTGGTGTGTGGGGTGCTGGGGAGTCGGGTTTACTCTGGTAGCTCATGAGGCAGTCATGCGCCAGAGGTAGGTTGGAGGCACAAAGTGCAAATGACACAAAAAGGATGGTTTCACAGCGTTCTTCAGGTGAAGGAACTGTAGAGCAAAGCTGAGCGGTTCTGGCACACTGAGAATGCAAGTGACCCCCCGCCCATATCAATCAGATTACCCATGGGAGAATATTACCATATTATACAGCTTTTGTGTTTATGTTTTATTGCGATTTATTTTCTGTTTAGGAAGACTGCTGGTGCCTGTGTTGGACTGGAGTGGTTTCATTGGTTGTGGAATGATTAACAGAAAAGACCTCTGCCATCTGGAATTCTTGTACTCCTTGCCAGTCAGCTAAGGAGTGACAACATCATTCACCACCACCCCTCCAGTTGAAGGCAGGGTCCAGCTTTTGCAACACTGATCGTTTGGGGGGATACAAACAAATAATATGAAAAGGAAGGATGTGTGTGGGACAATTCACTGAGCTAGGAAACCCATGACCCCCATGTGCATGAGTTAATTGGTAGTTCACTCGTTACAAATCAACCATGTTCTATTTTTAGGCTGCTAAAGAGACAAGGCTACAGGGCCATAAATCTCAGATCATCAGATAAAATGCTGTTCTTGCTGTGGGTAACAAGTCCACAGCAGTTGCTCACTCCCTGTCTGTGTCATGCTGCTGTTTCTCTTAGATGCACCCTGCAGGGAATCACACAGCTGGGCACAGCATTTAATTCATACAGAAAGGACGGGGCAGAGACAGTGCACCTCAGAGAACGGAATTAGGATGCCTGGGAGGGAAATATGTATCACTTATCTTTGTGTTCCCAGAGGTTTCTGCCACCTGCTGGGTATTCTCTCTGTAGTACCACGGGCCATAAAATGAACTGGGAGTGCATCCCATTACCAAATGGCTGATGCCGTGCTGTCCTGATGGTATGGCGGTAAAGTGTTGTTCTATTGTGGGCAGCCAGGGTTCAGGGGGAGCTCAGTCTCCCTGCTGTCTGGCAGTCCATGGTCAGGGGTACTGTCATCAGTAGCACTTCTTGACTGGGGGAGGGAGACACCATCCGTCTGCTCCCACAGCAACCCCTATGGATGGCTGGTGAGGTGTCCCTGTCTGTTGCACATCATGGATCCAGCAGGAGGAGAGAGGGAACGGAAAAGGGGAAAAACAAACCACCAGGGTCTCAGGCCATATAATGGACCTGCGCCATCGCTGTTGGGGATAGGAAGTCATCGGTAGTGGCTCCGACAGGACATCCATGGTCAATAGTTGTAATGCCCTCTAACCTGCTCTTGGGGGGGCATGACCTGCAAACTGATTACAGGCTTGCACATTAAAGTGCCAGACCTGGGGAATCAGTCCTCAAATGCCTGGTCTCAGAGTCTGCAGCTCTAACTATTTAGCTAAAAGGAAATATTCTGTTAGCTAAGCAGTTAGACTGAGGTCTTGTTACTTTATATGTTGCAGTCACAACATTCTCCACCAGATGACACTCTTCATCTGGTCACTAATTCTGTATATACTACTGAAATCACCAATATTTAAAAAAATGACTACATCCATGACATATGAACATACATAGAAACATAGAAGTTGACGGCAGATAAGGACTGCAAGGCCCATCCAGTCTGCCCATTTCTTTTTTGTACCTTATGAATGTACCATCAGCCTTTGTTCTGTCAATGGCCTATCTATTCATACTCATCTGTATTGCTGCCTTATGCCTATCCCATGCCTGTTTGAAGCCCTGCACTGTATTCATGTCCACCACTTTCTGAGGTAGGCCGTTCCATGCATCCACCACCCTTTCTGTGAAAAAGAACTTTCTTACATTACCCCTTAATCGGCCTCCCTCTAATCTCATGCTGTGTCCTCTTGTCCTGCTATTTGTCTTATATTGAAACATGTTAGACTCTTTCACCTTGTTACTGACCTTAAGGTGTTTGAATGTTTCGATCATATCACCTCTCTCCCTCCTTTGCTCAAGGGTATACATATTGAGCTCCGTTAATCTGTCCTCATATGTTTTCTGATGCAGTCCCTGCACCATTTTGGTTGCCCTTCTCTGGACTGCCTCAATTTGGTTAATGTCCTTGTGAAGGTGTGGCCTCCAGTACTGCATGCAGTACTCCAGATGAGGCCTAACCAGTGTCTTGTAAAGAGTGATTATCACCTCCCCTCTTCCGACTTGTGATACCCCTACTAATACACCCCAACATCCCTCTAGCCTTACCTACTGCTTTAGTGGTTTGCTTGGATGATTTCAGGTCCTCGGTGATGATGATGCCCAAGTCTCTTCCTTCCATTGACTGCCAGCAGCTCCCCTCCCAACCTATAGGTGGCATCATTGTTTCTCTTCCCTATGTGCATGATCTTGCACTTCTTTGCGTTAAACCCCAGTTGCCACTCATCCAACCATTTTGCTAGTTCATCGAGATCTCTTCTCACTCAGCCCACCCCATCTGGAAAATGAGCCCTATGTCCTTTTCATGATCACAGTGTTATATTTCTATGCTACTACGTTACAACCTGTCAGAATGTCTAGGTTGATAACAGCCACTGCTGTTAACAGCATGCAATAAATCCTGTGCTGTGGTGGGGATTCAAACCTGTGATATCCTCGTTCATAGTTTTTGTTGTTGTTGTTCTAACCACTAGACCAAGAGGGATACACGAAGCTGTGTATTGCAGTGTGGTCAAGAACAGAGAAAATGTTTTTTCTAGATATATCAGTGAAAAATTAAAAGGGGGGCATGGGGGCATCACACTGCTAGTTGAGGGGGGTAGGGTGATAGGAGGATGAACAGAAGGCTACCATCCTGAATTATTACTTTTGCTCAGTATTCACTAAGGAGGATTGTAGACCTATGCCAGAAAGTGGCATCAAAGCGGCCGCTAAGGGAGTCACGGAAAGTGAGGCAGCCAATACTTACTAGCGAGAGGGTCCTGAAAGGGCTGGCAGCCCTTAAGATAGATATGGCCCCAGGACCAGATGTGTGGATCTGAGGATACTTGGAATTAGCAGCAGAACTAGCTGAACCCCTGGCTGGGGTGTTCAACCACTCACTTATGTCCGTGGAAGTTCCAAGGGATTGGAGAATGGCAGACCTTGTATCGCTTCTTGGGGGGGGGGCGGGTAGGGAGGAACCAGGGAACTACAGGCCTGTCAGTCTGACCTCCATTGTGGGGAAGCTGATGGAATCACTAATCAAAGAGGACCTCATGGACTACCTAGAGAACAACAGCCTCCAGGATAGTAAACAAGACAGTTTCATGGCAGGAAGGTCTTGTCAGACTCACCTGATTTGTTTTTCTTTGACTGGGTGACCAAAGACATAGACAAGAGCCACGTTGTGGATCTGCTGTACTTTGACTTCAGCGGGGCTTTTGATTCAGTACCACACAAAAGGTTGCTCAAAAAGATGGAAGACCTGGGTCCGGTTAAAACC
Source organism: Neoceratodus forsteri (assembly GCA_016271365.2). Classification (NCBI taxonomy): domain Eukaryota; kingdom Metazoa; phylum Chordata; order Ceratodontiformes; family Ceratodontidae; genus Neoceratodus; species Neoceratodus forsteri. Next base: position 46,014,417 of record JADMNL010000033.1, read on the forward strand.
GTAGTGAACTGGGTGGGTAGCTGGCTAGAAGGGAGGCAGCAAAGGGGGATGGTCAATGGGGTTAGGTCAGAGGAAAGGGAGGTTACGAGTGGGGTTCCACAGGGATCTGTCTTGGGTTCAGTCCACTTCAACATGTTCATTAATGACATTGGTGAGGGAATCCGGGGCAGGCTGTGTCACTTCGCAGATGACACAAAACTATGTGGGAAGTTGGATAGTGATGAGGGAGCTACAAAAACTTGAGGGGTGGTCAGAGGTCTGGCAGCTAAAATTCAGCACCAAAAAGTACACGGTAATGCACCTAGGGAAAAGGAACCCCAAGAAAGAGCACTGGATGGGTGGGGTGAGACGTAGCACTACAGAAGAGGAACGGGATCTAGGAGTTATCATCAGTAACTCCCTTAAACAACTGAGCCAGTGCAACAAGGCCTATAGCAAGGTTAACAGGATGCTGGGATGTATCGGGAGGGGTGTGTGTTATTGATAGCCCCAGGTTCCGCACTCTGTATGGCAAAGCTGCCATTGGCTGTGCCCTCCCATCAGTCTGGAGCAAACCACAAACCATGATCAAATTAACTCACCTAGTATCTCTAAGTGCTTTTAGATCTCTAATCAGTAACCACCCTGCCTCACCTGATCAGAAATACTTGCCACCACCAACAGCCTTGCCTTGCCACCCCCCTCATAACACTTATCTCCTATTTCACCTCTACTCCCATGACCCCTCCCCCTTCCCACCCCCTCTCTCCAGCACTTCTCCCGGTGATGTCTGACAATGCCTCTGGCTGCTACTACTCCCATCTTGCCATCCCGTTCCTCCTCCATTGTTCTTTACCCCTCTCCTAGTTGATGCTGCACTGGGTCATTCTATGCACTGAGCTCTCTAATGTGTTGCCTCCTCCCTTAATTAGTAACTGTATAATGCACTGTTCACCTGCAATGTTGTTATCTCTGTTGTATCCTCTGTAGTGTACTTCAACTGACGCGGAACCTTTGTAAAAGAGCCTTGGCTCAAAGGTATTTGTAATCCTAGACCTAAATAAAAAAAAAAATAAACCTGTTAGAAACATGCAAATGCCACTCATGAATACCCGTACCTTGTTTAGCTGATCCCTCCTCTGCCCCATCTACTGCCCACTTCCCCCTTCCCCCCTAGCTCTCCCCCTTTTTGCCTCCTTACAACCCCTTTACACTATGTTGACCTGTATTATTTAACTGCACCACCGGACCTCTCTGATTACAAGATCCAAAAACTACTTTACGTGTTTCCTGTTGTTAGACAATGACATGTGTACGGTTCCTTACATTGTTAGGCAATGAAATCTGTTAAATTATCAGGCAATGACATGCATACAGTTCCTTCGTATTGTCCAATCCTATGTCTCGATTTGCTCATTTTTATTTATATGTTGCATGTTCTGTATTTGACTTGCTACTGTTTTGTGTTGTCTTAAGCCTCTCAGGATCTCTTTGAAAATGAGCTTGCTCAATGGAGTTTTCCTGGAAATAAACTTGAACTTGATAGCAGAAGGAAAGAGGTAATACTTCCCCGATACAGATCCCTGGTGAGGCCTCACCTAGAGTACTGCGCCTAGTTCTGGAGTCCTCACCTCAGAAAGGACCGGGATAGGTTGGAGACAGTGCAGTGCAGAGTAACAAAACTGATTCAGGGCCAGCAGGGCAGATCCTATGAGGAGTGCCTCAAGGCACTAAATATTTACTCACTGGAGACCAGAATGGAGAGGGGAGGTATCATGGAGACCTTCAAGTTCCTTAAAGGAATCAACAAGGTAAACTGTTGGGAATTATTTACCCTGAATACCAACTCAAGGTTACATGTTCATGAGTGGAAATTAACAGGAGGGAGGTTCAGGAGGGACATGAGGAAGTGCTTCTTTATGGAAAGGGTGGCGGACCCTTGAAACAGTCTGTTGGCTGAGGTGGTGGGTGCAAACACAGTCAGGGGATTCAAGCAGGCATGGGATAGAATGAAGGGAATAGTGGTTGCCAGGGGTGACAAGACCAGGGAAGAAAATGGTGATAGGACAGGGAGGGTTAGTACCCTGGAGGAACAGTAGATCTTACTGCAAGAGGAAGCTCTTGGAGCAGGTAACACAAGTAGGACTGACACCACCTGGCAGCAGATCTGGGCAATTCTCTTCTCCAGCAGTACAGACGTGGGATCATCCACCCAACATCGGCTCCACCCCTGACGTCACCCAGTATAAAGGCAGGAGGCAGTCCCCACATGCTCCAGTTCTTTCCCGCTGTGGCACACGTTAGTTAGCTCTTGGCTCTCTGGCTAATTCCATCCGCTCTAGAACTTAAAATTCTCTGTTTCATTCAGCAATTCGTCGACATATATCAACTCCACCAACTGGGCACTGTGATAAGTGATCTTTTGAGTAGCAGATCCCTTCCAAAGACGGTCACTTGGCCTGCCTTTTTTGCCTGGGCCCAGACCACAACACCAGCTCCCGTACCCACTGCCAGGCCTTTAACAGCTGGACCAGGATTCGGAGACAAAAATCTCTCCAGGCTTTTCTAGCCAAACAATGTTTGGCCCAGATGCAGCAAGAGTCGTCTTCCAGGAGGGAATCAGGTTCCCCTTCTCCATCTAAGAAAAAACACAGAAAGGAGAAGCGCCACCACTGGAACAGGGATCGATCGCACTCCAGACCCAGGTCTTCCAGCTCCCATTCTGCTGGTCACCCAGGGAAAGTTCCACGGATTATAGGGAATATGGGCAGACTGGATGGACCTCTGGTCTTTTTCTGCCATCATGGTCTATGTTTCTATGATATTGAATGCTGCAGCTGCCCGGATTGCAGAAAACGAACATGATGGACTCCTTGTTTCTTTATCCCTATACAGTGAAAAATGGGATGACTGCATTATAATCCTCTGCTAAATACAAGTAAAAACTAACTGCACCTCAGTGGGTGGGGTGCCACAGTGCCAGCTTTGTATCTGAGATGCATGTAATCTTTCTCAGGGTTCTTTTCAGTCTCATAGTGCAGTTATTTGGATACAGGAAGGCACGATGTGGACCAGCATGGATACAGGAAGGCGTGATGTGTACCAGCATGGATACAGAAAAGTGCGATGTAGACCAGTATGGATACAGGAAGGCGCGATGTGGACCAGCATGGATACAGGAAGGCGTGATGTGGACCAGCATGGATACAGAAAGGCATGATGTGGACCAGCATGGATACAGGAAAGTGCGATGTGGACCAGCATGGAGACAGGAAGGCGCGATGTGGACCGGCATGGATACAGGAAGGCATGATGTGGACTGGCATGGATATAGGAAAACGCGATGTGGACCGGCATGGATACAGGAAGGCGCGATGTGGACCAGCATGGATACAGGAAGGCGCGATGTGGACCAGCATGGATACAGGAAGGCACGATGTGGACCAGCATGGATACAGGAAGACGCGATGTGGACCAGCATGGATACAGGAAGACGTGATGTGGACCAGCATGGATACAGGAAGACGCGATGTGGACCAGCATGGATACAGGAAGGTGTGATGTGGACCAGCAGATGGGGGCGCATATCATGAAACAAAAGGAAAAGTGAGTTGACCGGAGGCTTGAGGTAGTGCATTGAACTGCAATGTTGAATACCCAGGTTTGGGAAAAGTCGCAGGACTCTCACTGCCCCCTGCCTCCCCCCAACCCCTGGACTGCTGGCAGTGGGGGAGTGGATGAGCTAATGCATTAGTTTGCCAAGGGAAATATTAGCAGGTATTGCTGCACAGCGCCACCTCCACAGTCATCTCATGAATGGAACCAGAGAGTGGGCTACTGGGAGGAGGGGAATAGGAAAATCCCCCCCCCCCAAAAAAATGAGAAATGAATTGCTTGAATGGTAGCCCCCTGAGGAGTTGGGTAGCCCCCTGTAGCAGTCAGGTAGCCCTTTGAAACAGATAGCCCTCTGAAACAGTTGGGTAGCCTAGTGAGGTGACAGGTAGCCCCCAGAAACAGTAGGATAGGCCCCCCTGAGGAGTTGGTAGCCCCCTAAAACAGTCTGATAGCCCTGTGAGATGTTGGGTAACACTCTGAAGCAGTTGGATAAGCCCCTGAAGCAGTCAGGTAGCATTCTGAAGCAGTCAAGTAAACCCCTAAAGCAGTCAGCCAGACCCCTGAAGCAGTCGGGCAGTACCTTGAAGCAGTCAGGTAAACCCCTGAAGCAGTCAGGTAAGCCTCTGAAGCAGTCTGGTAGCCTTCTGAAGCAGTTGGGTAGTCTCCTGATGCAGTTGGGTAAACCCCTGAAGTAGTTGGGCAGCCCCTGAAGCAATCAGATAGACTCCTGAAGCAGTCGGGTAAACCCCTGAAGCAGTCAGACAGCCCCCTGAAGCAGTCGAGTAAACCCCTGAAGCAGTCATACAGTCTCATGAAGCAGTTGGTTAGCCCCTAAGCAGCTGGGTAAAGCCGTTGTCCTCTATGGGAGAAACTGGTGTGGGAGGAGCTACAGGTAGTATAAAGGTAATGTACTGAGCTCATGACGGTACTCCTCAGCCTCATGCAATCCAAGATGCACAAGCACTACACTACATTGCACAAGCACTAGACTACACTGCACAATCAGCACACTACACTGCATAAGCACTACATTACACTGCAGTGCAGAAGCACTACATTGCACAAGCACTACACTAGAAAATCACTACACTGCATAAGCACTACATTACACTGCAGTGCAGAACCACTACATTGCACAAGCACTACACTAGAAAATCACTACACTGCACAAGCACTACACTGCACAAGCACCGCACTATAGTGCACGAGCCCTATACTGCACAAACACAGCACTATAGTGCACGAGCACTATACTGCACAAGCACCGCACTATAGTGCACAAGCACTATACTGCACAAGCACTTCACTGCACCAGCAGTACACTAAACTGCACAAGCGAACAGCTGTAGTAGTTAATCCACACTTAACTTACCTGCTGAGCCAATGAACTATATAGTCTATGACAGAAATGGTGTCATCCCATTTTAGATTAAAGGCAAAAGACAATCCCTAGGGAGGGGTGTATAGATAGTTTATTTTTAAGGACTGTTTCTTAGGGCTGGGGTTATCTGTGAACCCCTTGTCCGATTGCCATTCAGAACTCACAGAACTAACCCCCAGAACCCATGAGTGTTGCCTCTCTGTCAATAAAGGAGCTGATGTGAAACAAGTCCCCCCCCCACACACACACACACACTCACACCTCCCCCTCACCACCCCATGGCCATTCTGGGGCCTGGGCTAATCGGAAGGGATCTTGTCAAGTGTTTTTTTCTGCTGCAAACAAAACCCTATCTGTAAACATATTTATAGACTGTCCCTTTAGCAATCACTGTGTCCTTCTTGTTCAAGGTGACAAGTGGGTATTTCAGCCTTCAGAAAACATCTGGAGCAGAGTGTTCCAAGCCAGACATTTATTTTTTTATTTGTTAATTTTTCTTTTTTTTTCGCATTATTTCTTTATCCCTTCCTATGTGTCCCAATCTGCCCATTCCTTCAGGCAGCCATGATCCCTGACATCCACCTACTGTCCTCTCTTGGAACCCCCTACCTCAGATCGCAGCCAACCCTGGGGTAGCTCAGTGTAACCCTTCACCAAGTGGGTCCGCCTCCTCCGAGGGGGAAGGCACCGGTAAGACTGCCAGCACACTCTTTCTCTTAGCCCCAGGGCACTGCTGAGGCAGTCAGGCTCCTCGAGAGTTCTTCGGTTGTGTCGGCAGATCGTCTGCCATCATCCTGGCCAATTGGGATGGTTTTTCCATTTTCCTGGCACCCCTGACGGCGTGCCATATCTTGTCAATACTCGGTCTCACGAGGCACACTACAGAGTGAGGCATCACCTAACCCCACCCCAGGAGAGAGAGCCGTGCTTGACGCTCAACTTTCCCGCACTAAGCGACTTTCAGCGACCCCGAGTCTGTTCCTCGAACCCGGTCGCCATGGTTTGGAGGTAAGGCGCCAGCACCTCAGCCCTCTGTGCCATTGTGCCAGATTTATTTGTTCATTTTTAATTCACTCCTTATTTCTTTTAACTCGCTGGCTGTTTCTCTGGCTTGATCCTGCTCTCATTAGGGTCTGTTACTTTGTGCTGTTGTTCCTCTGATGCACACCCACCTCCTTCAGTCTGACCCCTGAGGCCTGTAGCTTAGCCTGTTCTGTAGGCTAAAATGCTTACTGGAGGGAGGCAATTTATCCAGTTGATGGTACTGGAAGGAGAAGGGGAGGAGACAGTATGCTTGCATGCCTGATGGACATGGGCAGCCCTCTGCCATCATTCTGCCAATGAGCGTGTATTTTTTAACCTCTCTTTTGGTCCCACTCACCGCACTGATTGGCTTAGGCCCCTGCTTGTGACTGCCCGTGGGTCATGTCTGATGCTCTGAAGTCACCCACAGTGCCAGCTGCATGTCACTAGGCTGCCCATAGATGTCACTGTGTGAATGATGGCATGAAACCCATAGATGTCGCCGTGTGAATGATGGCGTGAAACCCATAGATGTCACTGTGTGAATGATGGCGTGAAACCCATAGATGTCGCTCTGTGAATGATGGCGTGAAACCCATGGATGTCGCTGTGTGAATGATGGCGTGAAACCCATGGATGTCGCTGTGTGAATGATGGCATGAAACCCATGGATGTCGCTGTGTGAATGGTGGCATGAAACCCATGGATGTCGCTGTGTGAATGATGGCTTGAAACCCATAGATGTCGCTGTGTGAATGATGGTGTGAAACCCATAGATGTCGCTGTGTGAATTATGGCGTGAAACCCATGGATGTCACTGTGTGAATGTAACCATCCCCCAAGGAGAAGATCTGTAGCCTTCCTGTCGTTCTCTGTTCCTGATGTGCCACGTTTGGAGCTCGAACCCAGGTCACCAGTGAACCAGATCAGTGTCCACCACTCGGCACTATTGAGCCAGAGTATTGATTATTTGAACATTTTTTTCCTGTTTTATTTTTTTACTGCACTTACTCGTAGCTGCAATTTTGGTAATCTTGGCTGCACCTTTCTTCTGGGGGGTAGGCAAGCGGCTGTTGTCACAACTGATATCATTGCTGCTTCTTGATCGGCCAGCAAGGAGTGTAAGAATGTCAGGTGGCCTGTGCCCCCTGTCACCATGAACCGGGCGCCTCGCCTCCGAACTAAACCTTCGGCTACCAGCCCACCACAGTGTTCAATTCTGTAAAAAGACATTCAGAACCAGACCTGGATCTCAGTATCCACAGAACATGAAACAGTTTTTCTGTTGGTAAAATTATTTCTTTCAATGATCTCAAGAGCAAGCACATCATTGTTCGTCATTTCTGACCAGGAAAGATGCAGTGAACTGTGCCAGCTTGTTTCCAGGTGTGTACCTCCTGCCCTATGACAGAGTGACAGTGGTAGTGGCTGTAGAGGCCGAGGGTCACCCACCCTCCCAGCTGGAATTCCATGTGAGGCCACAGTTATCCAAGCATCAAGGCAGAAGATGGATAGGAAACCCTCCGGAAAATGGCCATTCAGCCCATGAAAAAAAAACGTCCTGAGGAAAAAAAAATGCAGTTTCACATTTTTTTAGGATTGCCCCTAAATTCAGTTTGTTGGTGTTAATAATGATAGAACATTAATGTGTTTTTTAATTCCTTTTTTTTTTTTTAACAACCCCTGTTTTTCCCCAGTTTTCTCCCGCCTCTCCTTGGACGCACACATGTGAAGGCACGTGCACGCCACGATCCAAAGCACCCTCCCGGTACTTGCCACCCCCTCCCACCTACACAGTCACCGGACCTCCACCTGGTGGCAATAGAATCTCGGAGGGGCAACGACCTTCCCAGGAGAGGAGAGCAGAGCAGCTGCTCAATCCTGCTTCTACCCTCCCCCTGTGCCAGCTCCCCAATGACCCGAGGTCATTCCCTCCCAAACCCAGGTCGCTAGCATGACATGAGGTAAGGCATAGCGCCTCAGCCCTCTGTGCCACCAGGCCGGGTTTTTTTTTTTGTTTTAATTTCTGTTTATTTAGTACAAAAAGCAAAAGGACAATATATCACCGGCAATAACAATAATAAAAATCCTACACACTGCAGTACGCATTACAAGCGCTTCAAACGTGCCCCGAACATTCATTTTTAAATAATAGCTTCCTGTACCACCCTCAACAGCCTAGGTGACCCAGGTTTGGGAGGGAGACTGTGTCACTGATCATTGGGGGCCTGTGAGTGTTGACAACAGCAGTGGTGCTGGGCACAAAGAAGGAAGTGCTGCCGTTCTGCGCCCACAGCGATCCCTGGGACAGACCAAGGAAGATGTTGGATGCATGCACCGCTGCCTCCTCCACATGGTCTTTGTCAAGACGTGTGATCTGCAGCATCAGTGTGGGGTGGGAGGGACAAACAACGGGGAAAAAGACCAGCAGCTGCATGTAATGCATTCCTGTACTCTCGACCCAGCGCCTCACTCAGCTGCATGGGATGGGGGAATGCCACGGACGCCACGAGGGATGCTGGCTGAGCAAGAGGAGTCAGGGCTGTGAGATCGTTCTCAGGGGGGGTGGGTAACTAGCTTTGAAAAAAAAAAAATTATTTTATCATCCCAATAAAAACAATAGCAGACAACATTTCTTATGTCAGACACTACACTCCATAAGAATCCAGCCAGTGGAAACAGCTGAACGTTATTTATTTATAACTGGTGACCAGGAAAAGCACACTAAGCTGTGATAGTTTGTTTCCAGCTGTGTCCTTGGGGTGGGGGGTGCATTGCATGGACCTGTTTTATTGACAGCGGACTGTTATCCATGACACCAGGGAAACTCCTCAAGTCTTCTTCAACAGGTGCCATGGGATCTTTTACTTCCACCTGGACAGTGACCACAGATAGGCAGAAGGGACCTTGGTTTAACGTCTCATCTGAATGACGGCACCTCAACAATGCAGGTCTTCCCTCACACTGCACTACAGCGTCAGTTCTGAGTATTAGCCCAAGTGCCTGGTGTGGGGCTAGAACCCACGACCACCTGATCTTGCGGCCACAGAGATGAGTGTGCTACCTAGTGAGCCACTGACACTGCATAATAGCCTAAACAATCTTGGTTATGAATCGTGGGATTATCTACATTGAAATACAACTCTCCAAAATGATGTAACGAATAGGCTGCCGCCTACAAGAGTGTGGAAATCACTCCAGTGCGTAACAAGCCTGATTGAAGAAAAAACAAACAATAGCTTTGCTTTTGTAAGCAGAGCAAAGAAAGTCTGTTTAATGCTACCTTGAGCTCAAATTCTGTTTAATGAAGGACTTTGCAGACCTTGAAAGGGGTTGACAGAGGATTAGGCCCCAGACGACATTGTAGTGTCGCAGTGTGGACTGATAAGCATGAAACTCGCTAACGGATCACATTGCGACCCTCCCACCCTGGTTACGATCACATCAGTAAGGTTGAAGCACCTTACTGAGTCTGGCTGCTACAACAGTAATATGTTGGGCCATTGTTAACAGCAGAGGTAAGCAGGAAATCTAATCGGTTGCGATCTTATCAGCGCTGAAAACCACATTTAACAGGCCTGGTGTGTGCAGAAGAAAGTGTACATGTGGATGACATGCAAGCTCTGCAAACAGCTACCTGGCGCCCTTCACAGGCTGCAAATGGCAAGTTCCACTGACAAATGTTTTTCACAACACTCTGTCTTAGCAGTTGCTAGGTTTTGTTACTTTTGCCCGTTATTGGTCTTTGAACTCTTTCCCATAATGCTACATTTTTGTCACTGTCTCTTTCTAAAACCATCTGACTGTCCCCAGCTAACCTCTGAATTGCATGTTATATCACAGTCCATTGCCACTAAAGCATGATGAGCTGACCTGATGCCTTGGTAGTAGCGCTACTGACAGTCATGCCGGAAACCCAAAGTCGAAAATGGACTTGGTTCACTTGGGGGGTCGGCCGGGGGGGGACAGGATCGAGTGTCCAAAAGAATTCTGTCCTTTCCTGTGGAGGGAGGGATGTCCACTCCACTCTGTACCTGCCACCTAAGGGAGGTTGGAGAGCGACATTCAGGGTGGGCTACAGGCCAGTGCAGCCTCCCATGCACCTGCATCCCTACGTGCTTGGCGGATGGGGAGGAAAAGCAGAAAGACTGGAGGTGGTTGCTCAGGATGATGGTTCAACTGCCACAGGACCCACTCTCCCCAATAAGGAGCCCTCCTCCTCTGGAGCTATGCCTAGTCTGTGCTCTGGAGGGGCTTGGTGTTCCCTGACAGCCTCACCATGAGGGACAATGCATGGGGGACCGCCAGAGGAGGAGATAAGTCCTAGAGACGGTCGGGTGATGGGGCTGAGAAATATGGTTACCCGATGGGAGACAGACCACCTAGGAGATAAAATGTGCCTCCCCCAAAAAAGAGAAATGCAGTGTGACATCATAAACAGGAGAACAGTGTGTAAGCCCGCCTTCCATGTCTAGGGGTACCTGATGTTTAAAAGGGGGAGGGGGGCTGGCAACACAGGCAGCAGTCCTGAAATCTCAGATGGAAATGGTTACCTGGGTTCAGTCTTTGTGCTTGATTGAAGATCAGGCAAAGGGGTGCAGCAACCATGGGGCAAACGGCAGCTGAAGGGGGCAACTAGGTGGTTATGGCTGGAGCAGCAATTCATTAACTCGTTGCCTCCACAGGCTCACTCTGAGATTACACCACTTGCCTCCTGAATCTCCTGTATACTTTTAACAGTGAATCCTGGGCCTTTCTAAGCAAAATCAAGCCATAGTCAGCATGTTGCAAACAAATGCTAATAGCTCAACAACTGTATATGCTAGACACAAAGTATGAGTGGCAGAATTATTCAGCACAAAATTGCCTTTCCAATGGTGGCATGCATGTAATAAGTCATTTAGTTTTTTTTCTATGCAGGTCGAAAGAGCAAACTAAATATTTTTTTCACTAAAAAAGTGCAACATAAGCCATTTTTTGTTGGAAAATATGTAAAATATCAACACCAAATTAAGCATACAGACATTAAATGGTGTTTTAATATTATGTTAGTTAAAAAAAAAGATATCTTTTTACTATAAAACGTAATTTTTCCCCATTTTAGTCACGGTGCTTTGGTGAGATTTGAGGGCTAAATCTCAACCACACACACCATATCATAAACAAATGCGATAACTCCAAAGTATACATGATACACAAAGTATCAGCATGAAAGTTGATTAGCACAAAATGCCTTTCCATGGTGCTATGCAACCAGCTGTAATCAATACAGTTTTTATTTTATACCTGCTGAAGTGCCAAAAAAGTTAATTTTATTCAAGCTGCTTAGGTGAATCTTGATGGAAAACATGTCAGCCATACAAACCATACCATAAACAAATGTGAATAACTCCTAAAGTATACATGATATACACAAAATATCAGAGGCAAAGTTGTTCAGCACAGCATTACCTTCCCAATGGTGGTATGCAAATAATAATATGTAATTTTGTTTTGTTTTTTTTTAAACTGGTTGAAACAGCAAAAAAAATATTTTTCACTAAAACAGGCAACATAAGCCATACACACCATACCATAAACAAATGCAAATAACTCCTAAAGTATGCATGATATGCACAAAATATCAGTGACAGAGTTGTTCAGCATAACATTACCTTTCCAACGGTGCTATGCAGTCAAATATATATTATATTCTGTTACACTATAAATTAAAATATATAAGTGACTTCTCCAGACGTTGCTTGGGCACACTGGGAGTCAGTAGCCGACTTCTGCAGACGTACTCAGGACACACCAGTGTTTTTTTACTGACGACTACAGGTGTCGGCTAGGAGACAATGAGTTAATTCAGTCCAATATCCACACCAAAAATGCAGCAAATAGAAAAATGTAATTCCTTATAAAGCAGTAAAACTTGCACTCCATGGAGCAGTGGGAAACAAACAGCATGGCTTTTGAGGTAGCTGCAGTTCAGTGACACAAGGTCACGGCACGTTGCTTAGAGATCTAGGCAGATCAGACAAAGGCAGTCCTGCAAAGCCAAATAAGGCCTCTGTTTGATGGCAGCAGCACGGATTTAATGCAGGCTCTGATCTTTCTTGGACACTGCAGATTCCATATCTATTGGCTATCTCTCTCACATACTGACCCTCTAAATTCTTCAGGCTCACTGGACTCTGAGCATCCCAAGACAACTAACGTCAGGCCCTAGTGATTCCAGAGACATACTGAATGGGCAGACTGGGTGGGCCATGCGGTCCTTATCTGCCATCAGATTCTATGTTTCTACACTGGGGCTGACTACAAAAGGTTTTTCGGGCCCCACAAATGCCCCGTTCCTGCTACAGTACAACACCAGAAAGGGAAGGCAGACTGCCACCACTACCAACCCTGCAGCACGAGCTCTCACCACCGCACTGCCCCAATAGTAGGACCCAGGCCTAATATTCATCCGGACCCCCCACCAACCCACATGGTGCTGCAGTTCACGTTGCAGGTCCTCCTTGCACTCCCCGGGCTATAGCTCCCAAAAAATGGCATCAGGGCCCACACTGATGTGGAATAACAGACCATACTCTCGCCTGAGTGTCGAATACAGAGTTTGAATCCCACCAGTCCCTTGGCAATGCCACATCTTTCTCACGGCCTACACCCCTGGACTGGTTCCCAGATGACTTAGTCATGCTGCCCGCATAGGATTCCCGGCAGGATCAGGGATGGCGCAGGCTGCTCTGGGCCTGAACTTAAAGCCTTTCCTGCCACCGGTCTCTCTCTCCAAAAAGGCACCAAAACCTCCCATAAATGCCCATGCCGGGAGTCATAGCCCCATCCAACCTGCAGGTGGGCCACAAAACCCATAGCCCAAAAAAGGGGAAAGTAGAGGAGCAAGGGTCAAATTAGAAAGCACCCATACTTGGTGGTGCTTACACTCTCCTTCCTTTAAACCATTCACCCCCTTGTGAATGAGCCACACAGTTATCTTGAGGCGAGGGGACTATGCACACTCCCCCCCCCCAACTCTCACAGACAAGGCTGCATTCACCACCACAACTGTGAATATCTTGGGGCCTAAATTGTCGAACTCCACACTGCTGAAAAATAAATGGTGACCCACTTCCTGTTCCCCAGGCAAACCCAGCCAGGTACTAGGGTGGGTGGTGTCCCAACTGTGCCCTAACAACCACAGCTACCCCAGTGCTGCTGCCACCAAAGTTTGAGAGGGGACACCCACATGGCTGCCCCTTAGTGCCCTATAACAAAATTAAAAGCAGTAACAATGGTTTGTAATAACAACAACCAATCTAATACAAATTTAACAACAGGCAAATTAATATTCACTCTGCAGGACAGTTAAAAATGCTAAAGTAACCACATACTAAAATATATTTACCCCAGGCACGCGAGCACACACACAGACACACACACACCAAACTTCTACCATCCCCTTCCCCAAACATCAAAACAGTAATAACACTTTGGCAGTCCATAGTCCAATACTGTAGTCCATATGGCCACCAGATCAGGGCAAGTCCAAATGAAAATTAGGGGCAAAGCACCACTCAGTAACTCTATAACCCAATAACTTACTGAACATGTTAAACAGTAAATAAGAGTGGTCTCACCCAGTCTCAGATGGCACAAACGTCAAATACAGATCTTCACCCAAAACAGGGCAGTCCTGCAAAGAAGTCAAGATGGTGGGGACACTGAGCTCTACAGTCGAGGGCCAGCCTCTTTGGCATAGTAGAATTGTGGATCTGGCTTGGTCGTCTCCTCCCCAAATGAGTCTTCACTGACCACATAGTACTTGGTGCGATGTCCCATGACGTCCTGTACCATGACAAAGTGCTTGATGAGGGTCAGTCCTGTCCAGACCACAGACTGGCACATGGATCTGCCAGTTGTAATCGCTGCAGCCTTGGGCTCTCTGATCGACTTACTCCAAGCTTGGACTTTTATCAAGGACTCCATAGAACACCTAATCCACACATTCCTACTCCAGGATATCTTAAATCCTCTCTGACACATAGGGATAACCCTCATGGGGGTACTCCTTGCAGATTCCTCTGCGGGCCCACCGTTCTGCCTGTGACCACTCCAGAATGCTTCAGACACTGGTCCTAGGAGCCTTTCTGCCCACCAACCACATACCATTCCTGTACTTGAGATTTAAAGGATCATCAGGTCTAAGACGATCCATCTTTTGGTGGAGCTGTTGACATAACTGAGGCAGACGGGGGCCCCGATCAGGAATGGACAGCTTGGGCCTGCAGAATGGTTTGGGAATCATCCCCTCCACATCCTGATCCTTGAATGACAGAGAGTAGCAAGTCACCCTGGAGCATGGACTGGAGGGTCCCCCCAAAACTCCTCATCCGAATCAGTGCTGCTGGATATCTCTTCCTCCAAAATTACATTCAGGGAAGCCATTTTCTGCAGCACAACTATTGCTGAAGCAGACATGGCCACTGCAGGTGTGGTGGAAGGCCTGGGCTCTGTGGGCCCATCAAAGTCTGAATTATTTTTCCCCCGCCCATGCCCTCTGCCATGGGGAGACACAGAGGTCTTAGGAGGAAAGGGGCTGGGCAGAAGTCTGTGCCCACTCTCCACTGGGTGTGCTTCAGGCGTAGAGTCCTTTTTCGCATTCCGCCAGTAGCAGACTTCATTTCCTCACAGTCCTGTGTGCTAGCAGGAGTAGTAGAGGTACTCAGGGGCAACAAAGGCACAGGCCAGCTCTAGAGAGTGAGGTACTGCTGATTCGGCAAGCTTGATGACATGGGCATTACATGAACACAGTTAGGACAGAGGGGCAGGCGAGTCACTGCTATCCCCTGATAGTTACACACAGCATAGCAGTCCAAAGTTGAAGCCTTTTCCATGGTTGCCCTCAACCATGCCAACAGCAAAGCTGGCACAGTCGCTGTTTGTCCATCTCCTCAGGGGCCTCCACCATGCTGCCCGTCCTGGAAATGCTGAGGGGAGTCACGCTCCTTTTTTTTTCAAAACAGTACTAAAGCTGGTAATGTCTCCCGGCTTTTGATCTCACCGCGCCACAGGAGCAGAATAATGGTGCCTGCCAGAGATCACCTACAACACCGCATGTTCCCTCCCTCCCAGCAGTCCAAGGGAATTGGCCAGTCATGGCTGCCATTGGGTCATTTGCATAACACTGCTTATGCATAACAGCCTTCTAAGATGGTGTCGCCCAGGAAAAGGCACAAAACAATCTCAGGGCAAAATGGCAGGTCTCAGATGCTAGAAACCACCAAATCAGTTCAGGCACAGTCTCCCCACTCTGCTGAGCCCCAGAAATAAGTCCAGGTATGCAACTGCATCCTCAAAAACAAATTCTGGATGAGCCCTCCTTTCATCTCTAGGGTACCAAATGTTTAAAAGGAGGAGGGGGGGCCTGGCAACACAGACAGCAGTCCTGGAATCTCAGATGGAAATAGTTACCTGGGTTCAGTCTTCGTGCTTGATTAATGATCAGGCATGGGGGGGGGTGCAGCAACCACGGGGCAAATGGCAGCTAGAGGGGGGCAACTAGGTGGTTATGGCTGGAGCAGCAATTCATTAATTCAGTCCAATGTCCACACTGAAAATGCAGCGAATAGAAAAATGTAATTCTTTATAAAGCAGTAAAACTTCTACTCCATGCAGCAAATAGAAAAATGTAATTCCTTATAAAGCAGTAAAACTTGCACTCCATGGAGCAGTGGGAAACAAACAGTATGGCTTTTGAGGTAGCTGCGGCAGTGACACAAGGCCATGACACACTGCTTAGAGATCTAGGCAGATCAGACAAAGGCGGTCCTTCGAAGCCGAGTAAGGCCTCTGTTTGATGGCAGTAGCACAGATTTAATGCAGGCTATGATTTTTCTTGGACACTGCAGATTCCATATTTACTGGCTATCTCTCTCGCATGTAGACCCTCTAAATTCTTCAGGCTCACTGGGCTCTGAGCATCCCAAGAAAACTAGCGACAGGCCCTGGTGATCCCAGAAACACACTGGGGCTGACCACAGAAGGCCTTTCCGCCCCACAAACACCTCGGTCCTGCTGCATTGCAACACCAGAAAGGGGAAGGCAGGCTACCACCACTACCAATCCCACAGCATGGGCTCTCACTACCTCACTGCTCAACAGCTGGACCATGGCCTAATATTCAGCCGGAACCCCTGCTGACGTGCACAGTGCCACAGTTCACATTTAAGGTTCTCCTTGCACTCCCCGGGATACAGCTCCCTGAAAATGGTGACGGGCCCACAATGATGCGGAATAATGGAGCATCCTCTCACCTGAGTGTCGAATGCAGAGTTCAGTCCCACCAGTTCCTTGGCCCCACTGCATCTCTCTCATTGCCTACACCCCTGGACTGGTTCCTGGATGACTTAGTCATGCCACCCACATAGAAGTCCCAGCTTGGCTGGGAACAGCGCAGGCCACCCTGGCCCTGAACTCACCGCCTTTCCTACCATCGGTCTCTCTCCAAAAAGGTGCCCAAACCTCCCATAAATACCCATGCTGGGAGTCGTAGCCTCACCCAACCTACAGCCGGGTCACAAACCCCACAGCCAAAAAAGGGGAACGGGTTGGAGCAAGGGCCGAAATAGTAAGCACCCATACTTGGGGGTGCTTACAGTTGAGGTCAGTTCTGGACAGCCAAATAAATGTATTTTATACACAAACATGCATGAGATCTGCAGCGAGCAGACTTGATCGACCTTTTGGGTCTAATGCTGACATGTTCATATACAGAGGTCTGTCATCTGCAACAAGATGTTCGCTAAATCTTAGAAAGGAAAACTGAAATTTCTAAAAAGTGTAACTTGTAGTCAGTCCTAGTTGGTGTATATTGTGTTTATGAGATGTGTACTGAGGTGTCAGCCTGCTCTTTATAAAACATTGGCATTTATGAAGAACTTTGATATTTTTTTGCTGCAGTGAATTTGCTCTTTTTTTTAAATAGAATGGTCAGAGACAAAGCTGTATTGCCTCAGGACCAATGTTGCATCTTCTGTGAGACTAGCGTTTGCATTCCACGTGATATGGGACTGGCACTGCATCTGCTATGGGACTGGCATGGCATCTGACGTGGGAGTGGCATAGCATCTGATGTGGTACTAGCATGTATCTGATGTGGGACCAGTGTTGGATCTGATGTGGGACCAGTGCTGGATCTGATGTGGGACTAATGTTCTACCTGATGGGACCCCGGTGATGCACCTGATGTGGGACCAGTCTTCCATCTGATATAGGAACAGTCTTCCATCTGATGTGGGACCAGCATTTCACTTGATGTGGCCCCTGAGATGCACCTGATGTGGGACCAGAATTGCACCTGATGTAGGACCAGCATTGCATCTGATGTGGGACCAGTATTGGACCTGAAGTGGAACCACCATTGCATGTGATGTGGGATCAGTGTTGCACCTAATGTGGGACTAGCATTGCATGTAATGTGGGACCAGCTTTCCATCTGATGTGGGACCAGCATTCCACTTGATGTGGCCCCTGTAATGCACCTGATATGGGCCTGGCAATGTACCTGATGTGGGACCAGAATTGCACCTAATGTAGGACCAGAATTGCATCTGATGTGGGACCAGTATTGGACCTAATATGGGACCAATGCTGCACCTAATGTGGGACCAGCACTGCAACTGATGTGGAACCAGCACTGCATCTGATGCGGGACCAGTGTTGCACCTGATATGGGACCAGCATTACACCTGATGTGGGCTGGTGAAACACCTGATGTGGGACCTGCATTGCATGTGATGTGGGACCAGTATTGGACCTGATGTGGAACCAGCATTGCATGAGATGTGGGATCAGTGTTGCGCCTGATGTGGGACCAGCATTGCATGTGATGTGGGATGGGACCAGCGTTGCACCTGATGTGGGACCTGTGTTGTGTCTGATGTTGGATTAGTGTTGCAGCTGATGTCGAGCCAGCCTTGTGCAGGACGTAGACCAACGTTGCATGACTGAAGTTAGAGAAATGGCGATTTAGAGGAAACGTGAGGAAGAATTTCTTCACAGAAAGGGTGGTGGACTAATTCATTTATCTTGGTGGAGGCCCCCCTCCTTTTCCACCAGAAATAGAGCCCAAGTCATTCAACCTTGTTAAGCCCGCAAGGCAGGGGTGGTAACCGGAAGTTACACGATGACCTGGTTACACATGGAATACAAGATTTTTAAATTTTGCATAATTTTGCTTGTAGAATGTTCAACCCAAAGAAGAAGTTAGTGTTCCTTCATTCCAACATTTATTAACATTCCACCAAAATAGTCACCAACATTTCATGGATTACTACCTCATCAGGGAACGGTGGTTATCAAAATAAATATCTGGTTAGAAGTATACTTCTGTTAGACAGATATATCTTAATAATCTTGGAAATATGCCCTATGAGTTACATCAGCTCTCAAGTCCTATTTCATCTCTTTGCTAATTCCTTCCATAATTAAATAGCACCTTGTCGTATGTCCTGTTCTGTTTGCCATTCAGACAAGAAATGCTGCCTGCTCCCACACTACCTGTGACTACATGAATAAATGTTTATCTGATTCTAAACCAGAAGGACTCAGAGTCTATAACAGTGCTGGCCGTGGTACTACCAGTCAGCATCACTAAACTCACATGCAGCTATTTTAAAAGCTATCTGAAGGTTCCCTTCCCCCTTTTGGGTAGGTTATTCTCTGTCTATTACTATTGTTCTTTTTTGGCAGTATTAAGCTGAATAAGTTGTAAAAAATGCATAATATGACTATTGCGTTCCTCACTCCTGCAAAGCGGGACTTCCCGCAACATAGACAGTGTTATAATTCCAAGGAAGTACTGCTGTAACATGGATGAATTAGTACTGTATGTCTTTTTAGCCAAAAAATAAAAAAATACTGCATTTTAAAAAAGGGACTACCAAACACTTACTTGAGCATGATCGATCAGTGCTCATGTACTACCACTGAGATGGCGTAACGTTGCCAGTGTGGGCTATGGTATTCCCATAAATTTCCCAGAAAGTGGTAATGTGGGCTATGATATTCCCATGGATATTCCAGAATGTTGGTAGTGTGGGCCATGGTATTGCCATCGATTTCCCAGAATGTTGGTTGTATGGGCCATAGTATTCCCATGAATATTCCGTAACATTGGTAGTGCGAGTCATGGTATTCCCATGGATTTGCTGAACTGTTGGTAGTGTGGGCAATGGTTTTCCCATGGATTTGCCAAAATGCTGGTATTATAGGCTTTGGTATTCCCATGGATATTCCAGAATGTTGATAGTGTGGGTCATGGTATTCCCATGGATTTGCTGGAACATTGGTAGTGTAGACCATGGTATTCCCATTGGTTTGATAGAATGGTGATAGTGTGAGCCCTGGTATTCTTATCGATGAGCCAGAACATTGTTAGTGTGGGCCATGGTATTCTCATTGATTTGTCAGAACATTCATAGTGCGAGCCATGGTATTCCCATTGATTTGCCGGAACGTAGGTAGTATGGGCCACAGTATTCCCATCGATTTGCTGGAATGTTGGTAGTGTGAGCCACAGTATTCCCATTGATTTGCCAGAATGTTGGTAGTGTGAGCCACGGTATTCCCATCGATTTGCCAGAATGTTGGTAGTGTGAGCCATGGTATTTCCATTGATTTGTCAGAACATTCATAGTGCGAGCCATGGTATTCCCTTTGATTTGCCAGAACATTGGTAGTATGGGCCACAGTATTCCCATCGATTTACTGGAATGTTGGTAGTGTGAGCCATGGTATTCCCATCGATTTGCCAGAATGTCGGTAGTGTGAGCCAAGGTATTCCCATCGATTTACCAGAATGTCGGTAGTGTGAGCCAAGGTATTCCCATTGATTTGCTGGAATGTTGGTAGTGTGAGCCATGGTATTCCCATTGATTTGCCAGAATGTTGGTAGTGTGAGCCACGGTATTCCCACTGATTTGCCAGAATGTTGGTAGTATGAGCCATGGTATTTCCATTGATTTGTCGGAACATTCATAGTGTGAGCCATGATATTCCATTTGATTTGCCAGAACATTGGTAGTATGGGCCACAGTATTCCCATCGATTTGCTGGAATGTTGGTAGTGTGAGCCATGGTATTCCCATCGAGTTGCCAGAATGTCGGTAGTGTGAGCCAAGGTATTCCCATCGATTTGCCAGAATGTCGGTAGTGTGAGCCAAGGTAGTCCCATTGATTTGCTGGAATGTTGGTAGTGTGAGCCATGGTATTCCCATCGATTTGCCAGAATGTTGGTAGTGTGAGCCAAGGTATTCCCATTGATTTGCAAGAATGTTGGTAATATGAGCCATGGTATTCCCATTGATTTGCCAGAACAATGGTAGTGCAAGCCATGGTATTCACATTGATTTGCCAGAATTTTGGTAGTGCAAGCCACGGTATTCCCATCAATTTCCCAGAACATTGGTAGTGTGAGCCACGGTATGCCCATCGATTTGCTTGAATGTTGGTAGTGTGAGCCATGGTATTCCCATCGATTTGCCAGAACCTTGGTAGTGTGAGCCATGGTGTTCCCATCGATTTGCCAGAATGTTGGTAGTGTGAGCCATGGTATTATCAAAGCATTACCCAAGCCAGTGCACCCATCAGCACAGCACTAGGGTTACTACTCACAGTGCTGGTGACCTGGGTTTGGGAATGATCCAGGGTCATCAGGTGATGGCCAGATGAGGTAGAGCCAGCTTCCCATAGGGCACTTTTCTCCTTTGGGGAGGGAAGGAGGGTAACATCCTCTGCAGCAGTACTGCCACATGGGTGACCACAAATGGTGGTGTGATCGGATGACCTGTGGGTGGGACATCACTGATGTTGGTGGGCCCATGATGTCCTCTTAAGTGATATCCTGAGGGGTCAGGAGCACCCCAACATGGCACTACGCTAGCCCAGGCACAGTTGAACCCTGCGCTCCTTCCCCACCACCTTACACTCTGCTGTAAGCTCAGAGTATCCGAATGATTGCTGAGCTTGCTGGGTCAAAGGTGTTAAGGTGTAAAGATTGTGCAGGAGGGGATCAACAGTGCAGGGTGGTTGACAAAAGGCAGGAAGGGGGATGGATAGTGATAGGGGAGAAATAGGATCACTTGAGTAAGATTAGTGTGTGCTAAATCTGATGTACCACCATGGATTTGCCAGAACATTGCCAGTGTGGGCTGGGGTACTACAGAATAATTACCTGAGTGTGACCAGTATGTTCTGATGTACCACCATGTGTTTACTGGAACGGTGATATGGTGGGCCATGGTATTACCACTGATTTGCAGTTGTGCCATCGAACACTGCCATCGTGGGTTGTGTTGTTCCTATTAATTTGCTGTAACATTGCCAGTGTGGGCTGTCATATTGCAATCGGCAAACTAGAACAGTGTGATTGTGGACCATGGTATTACCACTGATTTACTGGAACAATGCCAGTGTAGGCCATGGTATTACCATTGATTTGCCAGGAAAGTGTCTGTGTGAGCCGTGGTATTGTCACTGAGTAACCAGAATGTTGCCATTGTGGGCTGTGTTGTTGCTAAATGTTTGTCAGAATCTTGCCCTTGTGGGTTATGATATTACCAGTGAGTTGCCAGAACAGTGCCATTGTGGGCAGTAGTATTACCATCAATATGCCACAACATTGCCATGGTGGGCCGTGGTATATCCATTGATTTGACAGAAAATGGCTAGTGGGGGTTGTAGTATTACCACAGATTTACCAGAAGCATACCATTGCATGCTGTGGTATAACCATTGACTTGCCAGAACATTGCCAGTGTGAGCAGTGGTATTGCCATTGATTAACCAAGACAGTGCCATCTTGGCCACAGTATTACCACTGATTTACTAGAACATTGCCAGTGTGGGTCATGGTATTGTCATTGATTTGACAGAACATTACCAAAGTGGGCCATTATATTCCCATTGATGTGCCGGACCATTGCCAGTGTGGGCTGTAACAGTACCGCAGTCAGAGCTTCATCATGCTTTGTCAGGATGTGGTGAGGGATGATGGTGTTTGGGTTCTGTAGCTGCACCTTTTTGAATCATACCCACAGAAATTAGTTACCGGTGCTGTGACAACCGTGACTCTCGATTGGTGTGTCATGAGCCACTCACTGCAAACCATTTGAAATGCAAATTGCAATGAGAAACAAATGATGTGACCAAGCGGAAATTAACCCTGAAATGAATGGTACTCGCAATAATAAAATGACAAGATTTAGTCATTCTCTCATCCTGTACCAAAATATGGGAGTAAACTCCCATCTCAAGTGAAACGCACCCTTGATCTGACTTCATTATAAATCCTTGGTGCCTCGTCCACCTATCAGTCTTCTTTGATCAGGAGCTGTGCTAAACACACTTAGTGCGGCACACACGTGGATGTGACTGTTCCATTGTCATCTCTTGAAGGAGGCTAAAGAAATTTAAAAAATATACGTTTTAACATTTTTAAATTAAAACAATTCCTAGTCTATTTCAGTTAACACTGAGGCTGTCTCTTGGCTACGTGCCATTGACCTCCACATGCCTTTGAGCACCAGAGGAGCTTGTAGTTTCCTTTTGTGGTTTGCACTCACTCAAAGGAAACTTAAGAGCAGACAGTCTTATGAGCAGTCGAGACATCCTCAGTGCACCAATAAACAGATCTTTATCCTAATTTTCAAACTGTATTTGTCATTAGTATTTCTTTCCCGGTTCGAGCGAGGAGCCACGGTGACGTACCGTAGAACAGATCTTGTGCTGCTCTCAGGTATTGTGAAACCACAATTTATTACCTTTGTGTTTTGGATGGGCTTTTGTTTATGTTCTATTTTATTTCACTTGGTTGCTGCCTGATGTGCCCCCGTCTGTTACGAATACGATGTTCTGTCACAGTGTGGTTTGTGTTCGTGAGCGACTATTTCCTTTGACTCTGGAGGCCGTTGTTACTTAGCAGAGTGTTCTTGCATGGTGTCAAGTTTGCTGTCAGGTGAAGAGGTAGCAGACTGTACCAGAAAGCGGGGGTCAGATCTGCATGCTCTGAGAGGCAGGAGCTGTGCCTCGTACCTCAGTCTGGGCACAGGGAAAACCATGACCTTTCTGAATATACATCACACAGTCAGCAATTTTTTTCTTTATCTTCAGCAGTCCAGAACATTTTATGACTAATCCATAATTTACTCAGAGAAGTGTAAGAATTGATACACTTGCTATTCTATGATGCATACAGAGGACACAAATGTGTGAAAGCACCCTGCCTGCTGTCTGCAAAGAATTTCCAGCAATCCCATTTTTTTTAAATTATCCCTGCTCCACTGATTTTTCTTTTTTTTTATTAAACTTTTTTTCTGTCTCCCCCTGCTGAACTGCCCGGCATAGGACAGCATCAGCCCCCCCATTCCATGGCGTATTCCTCGTCCCACCATTGATCAGTAATTTGGGATGCAAGAGTGCTCAGAGGGGACATGCCACAGCCTCCAGGGGTGCGGGGGTCATGGTGCTGCTTCCGAGCAGGGGGTTCAGCTCAACTGTCTCCTCTTTGCCTTGCTCCGTAGTTAGAAACACAGTCACCAGCAGCACTCCTTACTCTCCAGCTGCCCAGATGTCATGGACCCAGGCTTGCTTCCGAACCGCATCTCACCTCTGTTGGAGCATGGCACGCAACCACTGGGCACTGACCAGCCTATTTCATCTTTTGTCTCTGATGGGCAGCATCCACTTCCAGTTCGTATTTGTGGACCCATTTCCCGCTCTGAACACGGCTCTCTCTCTTACCTTTTGTTCTCAGTCTCTGTGGTCTTTAAACCCAGATCTGTATGTAACCCCACCCCTACAGTCCCCTTATACATTCCCAAACCAGTTGCATCCTTTATTTGAAATTTGTGTTCATCCAGGAGGGCACATGGAGCTGGGCAGCTCATTTTTGGGTGCACCTTGGAAATCATTGGTTGTGTCCATACAGTGGCTCCCAGTGCAGACACCACTACGTGCTTGGACTGCTACTCTTGTGCACATTATGGAGCTGTTCGTTCTCATCAGTTATTTGTTGTTTATTTACAATTGATTTTACTTCGAGAGTCATAATGGAGTAAAGCCCATTTTCAAATGAGCCCTGGTTTACACAGTAGAAACAATAAACTACATGCAGATACAGTTACACAAGATAATTGTCTACGACTACATGAGTTTAGACACATTATTTATTTGAAACACATACACATCAGTGCAACAACTAAGGTGCAAAAAAGTCATTTTTAAAGTTTGCAGAAAGATGCCCACTATATCAAACATTGTAGTAGTCAAATGGTGGCCATTTCATGCAGTTGTTTAGGGAATGTCACCAAAAGTGACCATGTGACCACTGATACGTAATTATCGGTGAACTCTGGGGATTTGTAAGTGATCACTGCCACCTGACCACTGGATTTGCCCGTACAAGTAGTGGCATCAGCGTGAGGAGCCACGGACTGCTTTCAGTCAATGTCACTAGTTCTAACGTCTGTAAAGGGGCAGTTGAGGGGGGGATCTGCATACAGAGCTGATTTTTCTTAACCTTCTCTTTCTGCCCCCTTTCTGTCTTCAGCACCTGCCTCTCTCTCTGGAGCTCCCAAAGCACACTTGACCCCTGTATTCCTACCTGCCATTGTCACCCTTCACAGAGCCATGACATACCCCCCAGGCGAGGATGGGGTGGGTGGGGGGATTTACCCTAAGTCTCTTGGCTCATGTGGAGGCCCCACTGATGGTGGTATGGGACCCAGATATGATGGTGTCCTTCGTCCATGGTGCTGGGGCCGTGTCCCATGTTTCTTCCAGCCATCTTGGACGTCAGCGTGCTATGGCACAGTGCAGGGCATGCACAATGGTGCGCTGGCTGTACACTCGGGTGACGCTTTCCTTCCGAGTGCTGTGGACCACCTGTTGTCAGCCAGGGGGCAGTACTGCAGTAAAGGCAGCAACCCTCCCTCCCCAGAGGAGTGCGCATGGGATGCCTGCCCCCCTGCCCCAGACAGCCCTCAGATGACCTGAGCTCATTTCTGAACCTGAGTTGCCAGGCTTGTGTGCAGTAGCCTTACCACTTTACTGATACAAAGCTGATTTTAAAGTCCAATTAGTAAATTGTTTAGGAAAATATTTAGATTTTTTTTTTGTTTTTCTTTTTAGTGTTATGTGTCTTAATGTATGTTGTGTGTTTGTATATTCTATTTAAAGTGGCCTTTGGCAGATTACTAAAGTAAACCACTACTACCAAGTGCAGGGGCACTTGGTAGTAGTGGTTTACTTTAAAGAGGTGTACAGAAAGAGATGTGGATTAACAAAATATGAAGTGGGTAGTTTGCCAGGCATCCCCTTAATCCTCATATTCCATAGATTTGTTGTTTCTTTTTGAGGTTGTGTTAGTCTGCTTTATGAAAGAAAGGGCTAAATATATAGGATGCCAGATGACCTCACAGGTATCACGTCATGCTTCTGTGCTGGTGACCTGGGTTTGGGAGCAGACTCGGACAATTGGGTTGGATGGCCGATGGGGGTGGGAGAGGTGCTGCCAAGTGCAGCACTCCGAGCCAGGAGAGGTGGTTCTGTGGTTCCTGTGGTTGTCATGCAACAGTGTTCCCAGCCAGGAGGGGTGGTGCTATGGGTCCTGTGGTTGCCACATGACAGCGCTTTCAGCCAGGAGGTGTGGTGCTATGGGCTCTGTAGTTGCCACGTGGCAGTGCTTCCAGCCTGGGAGATGGTGTGATGGTTCCTGTGGTTGCCACGTGGCAGTGCTCCCAGCCAGAGGGGATGGTTCTATGGTTCCTGTGGCTGACACATGGCATTGATCCCAGCCAGGGGGGATGGTGCTATAGGTCCTGCGGTTGCCACGTGGCAGTGCTCCCAGTCAGAGGGGATGGTTCTATGGTTCCTGTGGCTGACACATGGCATTGATCCCAGCCAGGGGGGATGGTGCTATAGGTCCTGCGGTTGCCACGTGGCAGTGCTCCCAGCCTGGCGGGATGGTGTGATGGTTCTTGTGGTTGACATATGGCAGTGCTCCCAGCCTGGAGGGATGGTGCTGTAGTTCTTGTGGTTGACCTGGGAGCTTGCCCCCCCCCCCGGGTGTGGCTGCATGTGAGGCCTAACAGGGCACCACCCAGCATCCGTGGGTGAGTCTAGGGAATGGGAAAAAAGTCAGAACCCCCCCCCCGTGTCTCCTGGACTAGCTGTATGAAGGCAGATGGTACTCGTGGACCCCACTCTGCATTGATTCCCAGTGACTCAGACAATGGAAGGAGTGGCTGATGGTTCTGCGAGGTCACTGATCACTGGCCAGAAGTCAGCCAGAGGAGGCAGTCCTGGAAACAAACTGCAGGTAGCAAAAAAAAGATGGTGCCGTTAGGGGTCACAGAGGAGGAGAAGGATCTGATGATCATAGTTAAGGGGACCATAAACAACTCCGCTCAACGCAGGAGGGCTGCGGCTAGGGCCAATAGGATGCTGGGGTGTGTTGCGTGGGGATTCTCGGCTAGGCAGAAGGAGGTGATCCTGCCCCTGTACAGGTCCTTGGTCAGGCCACAGTTGGAGTACGGTGTGCAATATTGGCATTCATACCTGAGGAAGGATATCGAACTGCTCAAGGCAGTGCAGCATAGGGTGACAAAAATGATACAGGGGATGGAAGGCAGAACCAGACAGACCTGGAGGGATGGTGCTGTAGTTCTTGTGGTTGACCTGGGAGCTTGCCCCCCCCCCCCCGGGTGTGGCTGCATGTGAGGCCTAACAGGGCACCACACAGCATCCGTGGGTGAGTCTAGGGAAAGAGACAGGTTGAAGGAACTGAACATGTACTCCCTGGAGGAGAGGAGGGAGAGAGGGGATATGATAGAGACATACAAGTATCTTACAGGGAGGAACAGGGTGCAGGAAAACACTATTTTTAAGCGAAAAAGATGTTCCAGGACTAGAGGGCATGGGATGAAGTTGGAGGGAGGACGATTCAGAGGAAACATGAGAAAGAATTTCTTCCCAGAACGGGTGGTGGACAAGTGGAATACCCTGCCAGAGGAAGTGGTGGGGGCTGAAACAATCAAGGGATTTAAGAATGCATGGGATAGACATAAAGGAATTCTGGAGGTCAGGGGTAAGGTGCAACAAACTTCTAGGGAAAACAAACTGAACTTACAAGCTCAAAAGGGCAGACTGGGTGGGCCATAGGCCCTTATCTGCCGACACTGTCTATGTATCTATGTATCTATGTATCTAACCTACGAAGAAAGGCTGAGACACTTGAGTTTGTTCACCCTGGAGGAGAGGAGGGATCGAGGGGACATGATTGAAACTTTCAAATACTTGAGGGGTATCAACAAATCTGGCACAGAGGGGCTGTTTAAGCTGAGGAAGGGAAGGGATACAAGGGGGCACTGGCCAAGACTAGAGGCAGGCAAGTTCAGGAGGGAGATGAGGCATTATTTCACTGAGAAGGTTATGTCAAAATGGAATGTTCTGCCAGAGGAGGTGGTGGCATGCAGGACGGTGGGGAATTTCAAACGGGCATGGGACAGGGCAAGGAGGGGGGCTCTGTAAAGGACACTGAGCAGTTCCAGGAGTTGAACGGGGGTTGGTGGGGTGAGGCAGCTGCAATATAAGGATGCTAGGAGTGCATACAAGCAGACTTGATAGACCATGAGGCCTGTTTCTGCTGGCAAGTTTCGTATGTTCGGAAGACAGTATTTTGTATTTTTTACAGCTATTATTTTTCTCTTCTGCCGGCTTGTCCTCAGGAGGGCACCCCAGTCCTATCCCGGCATCTACCAGCCTTGCTTAAACTCAGGAGCACTTGTTCAGTGAGGTCCCCCAGCCCCACAGAGTCCTGAATTTGAGTGGGCCAGCACCGTGGCTAGCCGGGAGCGGAGCCTGTGAGGTGCCCTCCACCACTGTGCCACGGCAGTGTTTTTCTCTTGTTCTCCCCAGAAGTCAGGGGCACGCAGTGACACCAGCGGAGGGGAGCGTGCACTCATCTGCACATGCTCCCTCCAGGCATCTGCCCCGACTCCTCCCCATCTTGTAGTGCAGCGCCTTGTCCTCCAACCTCCGTCGGGAGGTGAACAAGCACCAACCACTGGGAACCTCCCCTTCCCGGAGGAGAGCAGTCTATCGGATGCTCAGTCCTTCTCCTCCCCTGCCAACCCCCAGCGGCCCATGCTTATTCCCAAACATGAGTCACCGGAGTAGCACGAAGTAAGGTATCCAGCTCCTCAGCCCTCAGTGCCACTGGGCCTGTAAGACTATTAAATATGAATAAAATAACTTTTCAAAATATTCTTAATACATCTACTTCTCTGCAGTGCACAAGCAAGCAGAAAGGGCCACTGCAGAGTTACCACTGCTGATGGCCTAAGAGTCACGAAGCAGTAAGGCCCATCACCCATGCACTCCCATAATGGCATGCACTGATACATGAGTGTAGAGTTCTGGGCCTCTCCTCTCCAGACTGCATTTGCTCACAGTGACTATGGCCAGCCTGAGGCATACTTTATCTTTGTAGCCACTGGGGGCCCCCACTCGCATGAAGCCCCTGGTCCTTGTCCCTTCCCACATGTAGCCCCAGATCTCTGCCCTTATACACAGGTACCCCAGTTCCTTGCCCTGATCCACATATAGCCCCAGGTCCCTGCCCCTATCCAGAGGTAGCGCCTGGTCCCTGCCCTTACCCACAGGTAGCCCCATGTCCCTGCCCCTATCCACATGTAGCCCCAGATCCTTGCCCCTACCCACATGTAGCCCCAGGTCCCTGCCCTTATTCACAGGTAGCCTCAGGTCCCTGCCCTTACCCACAGGTAGCCCCAGGTCCCTGCCCTTATCCACAGGTAGCCCCAGGTCCCTGCCCTTACCCATGGATAGCCCCACATTCCTGGCCTTACCCACAGGTAGCCCCAGACCCCTGCCCTGTCCTACAGGTAACATCAGGTCCCTGCCCTGACCCACAGGTATCCCCAGCTCACTGTCCTGACCCATAGTTAGTACCAGGTCCTTGTCCTGACCCATAGGTAGCATCAGATTCCTGCTCTGACCTAGGGGTAACCACAGTTCCCTGCTCTGACCCACAGGTAGCCCTCAGGGCCCTGTGCTGACCCACGGGTAGCATCAGGTTCCTGCCCTGACCCAGCGGTAGCTACAGCTTCCTGCTCTGACCCATAGGTAGCCCCCAGGTCCCTGTCCTGACCCACAGGTAGCCTCAGCTCCCTGTCCCAGCCCACAGTTAGTGCCAGGTCCCTGCTCTGACCCACAGGTAGCCACAGCTCCCTGCTCCAATCCACAGGTAGCCCCCAGGTCCCTGCCCTGACCCACAGGTAGCCTCAGCTCCCTGCCCCAACCCACAGTTAGTGCCAGGACCCTGCTCTGACCCACAGTTAGTGCCAGGTCCCTGCTCCAACCCACAGGTAGCCACAGCTCCCTGCTCCAACCCACAGGTAGCTCCCAGGTCCCTGCCCTGACCCACAGGTAGCCTCAGCTCCCTGCCCCAACCCACAGTTAGTGCCAGGTCCCTGAACTGACCCACAGGTAGCCACAGCTCCCTGCTCCAACCTACAGGTAGTGCCAGGTCCCTGATCCGACCCACAGGTAGCCTCAGCTCCCTGCCCCAACCCACAGTTAGTGCCAGGTCCCTGATCCAACCCACAGGTAGCCACAGCTCCCTGCTCCAACCCACAGGTAGTCCCAGGTCCCTGCCCTGACCCACAGGTAGCATCAGATTCCTGCCTTCCCCCAGAGGTAGCCCCAGCTCCCTGCTCCAACCCACAGGTAGAGCCAGCCTCCTGACCCACCCACAGATGGACCAAGGTGTCTGTCCTTTGAAGCCTAAATGTTTGTAATTTATTTACTTCACTTACAGTGCCTCATTGAATCAGCACCCAAGGAGCATCACTGAGCTGGGCAAAATCACCCAAAATGGTATCATACTGGCATGATTGTATCTGCCATGGTGCTGCTCAATCAATCAGAGGCAAAGGAGCAGACTGGGATGGGCCCCTTGCCAAAGGACTTAACCCTGCAGGGGCCATCCAGATAAAAAGCCATAACTGCTAGTGACCCAGTCCCCAAGCTTCTGTCATTACTCCACCCCGGCCAAAAGCAGAACCCATTGCCGTGGGACAGGATGGAAGGGCCCACATCAAGATGGGCCAGTTGGAGTCTACAAAGGGTTACCAGAGTACTCCTGGAGGTCTGGACTGGAAGGTTTGATCTTCCTGGACATAAAGTCTCCACCACTCATTCACACTAATGGGAACTACGCCGGAGGCGCTAGGACCCAACAGAAGCCAAAAATCTTCAGGAGGGCTGGCGCCTAGGTAGGGCCACGAGGAAGCGGCACCATGAGCTCGGCTCACGCCATATAGGCTACCTTGACATTGACCCTCCAACCGCCTCGCTTGCCTGCCTGGAGTCAGAACTTCACGTCTATATGACAGCAGCTGTAGAGTTTCAGTACTGATTCGGTTTTATTATTTTTGTTTTCAGTTAAAGAAAAATAAGTAATAAATAAATTTTCTTCAGAGAAGTCTTCAGCCCTTCTTTGATGGAGTCAACCATCAGCGGGACAGGTGACAGTAGGGAGACTTTGCATGACAGCTGTGTTGTCAGCAGGGCAGGGTCTGGTCTGACACCCTCTACGGAGGGGGGGTCTGACTACAGGCAGTCCGGTGCTCGGGGGGCTGGGCAGTCTTCCTGAAAGAACAAAAAGAAGCGGTCCCATTCTTGATCCTCATTGAGGACTCAGCACCACTCAGCCTCGAGTTCTTCTTCGGCCTCCTGATCGAAAAAGAAATGGTACCACTCGAGGTCACCTTCTGGTACGTCTGCACGTCGCTTGTTGGTTACTGGTAGCAGGGGCCTGACTCCATCTCCTCCGGGGTGTCCTCTGGCTTCTGTTTCTGGTGACTGGCATCCTCAACTCCGGAGTCCCTCCCCGCCCCCTGTGGGGTCCTCCGGTGAGCAGTTTCACCACTGGGCCGCTCTTATGGAGCAATGGGTTCGGTAGTTGTCCCATCTGCCCGAGCCGGTGAGTCCATCACCAGGGCCTTTGGGCCTTTCAGTTTTGGACCTGTGGGCAGGGCGGTTGGGGCTTCCTGGTTGTGCGGTGCCTTCTTTGGTGCTGTTGATGCCACACTCTGGTGTTTTTCCCCCCTCATAGAGCTGTGACGCAGGGGTCTACACTGGTGCCTTTATCTTCTGCTGAATTTCTCAGACCTTCCTCAGTGAGTCGAGGGTCGGGAACTTCTGGTTCGGCGCCACCGGCTCCTCCAGTGCCGTACCCAGTGCCGTGTCTTGTGCCAGTGCTGCCTGCGTTCTCAGTGTAGCCTTCTGTTATGGCGCCGGGAGCACCTGTGGTGCCACATGTGACACCTGGGTTCTCGACTCCCATTTGCGCTCCTCCTCCTCCTCCTCCTCTTTTTCTTCCCTTTCCTATCTATACAGTCCCTTCGGGACTAGTAGGAGATGACATTGAACCTGATCCTGATCTTCAATTGGAGGATGACTTTGACAACGAATCCTACCTTGGGGGTGGTGAATAAACCTTCTCTTACAGCAGAGCCTCTGGCTGAGGTCCTTTCCTTTAAGTCTCTGCTTAGAAATGTGAATACCACTCTCTCTCTCTCTCTCTCTCTCTCTCTCTCTCTCTCAGACTTCAGAGATCAATCCTGGGAAATTGCTGCATCTGTAGTACTGCACGTTCCGGACATTCCTGTGGAATTTACCCCCCACATGCAACCCTCTTTTGAGACTCTCTCACAAATGGTGTGGGATAATCTGGCACTTATTCCCTCTGTGGCTAAGTCCATAGATAGGAAATATGCCCCTCCCAAGGATTGACCCATTCTGGCCTCGCAAGCCTTTGCTGATGCCATAGTTGTCCTGGCAGAGAATGACAAGGCTGTTCTTTCGCAAGAATCTACAGCACATCCAATAAACAAGGAATCTTGCAAAATCCACACTTTGGGAAAGCGAGTCTTTGCTGCTTCCACCCTGGGCATGTGCATTGCTAACTACCAAGGTTATTTCTCTCAGTATGAGTATACACACTGGTATTCACTCAAGGCCATGGTAGAAGCTCTCCCAGATTTAAAGGTTAACTCAGAGCTTCTTCAAACCATTACTAGATGCACTGAATCCAATAATCAGCAGCTCAAAGCTGCCATGGATGCCTTTGACACTGCCTCCAGAGCAGCAGCGGCCAGTATATGCACCTGATGCCACTCTTGATTGCGCACGTCGGGATTCGCAAATGATGCCCAGCAGAGAGTTATGGCTTTGCCTTTTGATGGTACGTACCTGTTTGGTCCTCAGGTTGAGTAGGCACTAGAAGCCACACAAAAAACTAGAACGGCTATCAAAATAGCCGGACTGCCATCCGCAGCCCCTATAAGGGGCAGGAACTGGCGTCAGTTTCATAACCATCAGTCCTTTTGTGGTAAAGGCAGAGGAGGCTTCAACAGAAACCAGAACCCTCAGCCACAAAACAAAATGCAGCAGAAGGCATAGGGCCCCAAAGTGCCTAGTGCCACCTTCTGAGATTCCAGCCCAAGTCCCACCTCAGCTGTCCGAGGGGGACTCTTCCTCGGCAGTAGGAGGGCATCTGACTCAGTTTTACAGCCAGTGGAAGTCAGTCACATCAGACAAGTGGGTACTCAGGATAATCTGCGATGGGTACTATAAATCTTTCAGAAACTCCTCTGGATCACCCACCCAAACGACAGCCCAAGCTGTTTGTCTCTCAGTCAGACCTTCTTGTTTCCAAGATTCAAGGCCTTCTAAACAACAGGGCAGTAGAAGTAGTCCCGCTGGATCAGAGGAACACAGGTTTCTACTCCCATTACTTCCTAGTTCCAAAGAAAACAGGTGGCATGTGCCCAATTCTTAATCTCAGGAAGTTAAATTCCTTTACAAGGAGAAATTCAAGATGATATCATGCGGCACTCTTTTACCTCTGATTCATCAGAACAATTGGCTGACCTCCCTGGACATGCAGGATACCTATCAGCATGTTTTCATACACCCAAACCACCACAGATACCTCAGATTTGTGGCATTGGGTCAACACTACCAGTTCAGAGTCCTGCCCTTTGGGCAATCCTCAGCGCCTCGAGTCTTTACAAAGTGCCTTGCAGTTCTCGCAGTGCATCTCAGGAAGCTTGGAATTCAGGTGTTTCCGTATCTGGATGATTGGCTCCTAGCAAGTCCCTCCAGACAAGAGACTCAGGAAGCTGTGGCTATGGCTTCCAAATTCCTCACATCCATGGGAGTCCCGCTAAATTTGGGAAAGCCACAGCTACAGCCCTCCCAATGGCTCCTCTTCATAGGAGCCCTTCTGGATACCTCCAGTGCAAAAGCTTTTCTTCCGGAGGACAGAAGGAACGACATCCTTCAGATGGCCCACTTCATCAGAGAGAATGACTCGGTTCGAGCTCTCTTGTTGCACTAGATGCTGGATCTTATGGCATCCGCAGTGTTCACTGTGCCTTTGGATTGTCTTCACATGAGGACTGCTCAGTGGATGCTCAGCACTCAGTGGTCACCAACCACACACCCACAGTCCTTCTACATCAAGGTGACGGAACCTCTGAAATGCTCACTCACCTGGTGGACTCAGGAGGACAACCTTTTGGAAGGTTACCCCTTCGCCCCTCTAGAACCTCAGATCTCCATCACCACAGATACATCCCTACTGGGATGGGGAGCTCACTGCCAGGATCTCCACACTCAGGGTTGATGGAGCCATGACGAGTCTCAGCTTCACATAAACGTCCTGGAAATGAGAGCCATCCTCTATGCATTCCGAGCCTTGAAGGACATACTCTGTCACAACATTATTCTCCTTCAAATGGTCAACAAAGCAGTGATGTACTACATCAACAAGCAGGGTGAAGCACACTCTTACCCCTTATGTAGGGAAGCGATGAGAGTGTGGGAGTGGTGGCAGGAGCACAAAGCACTGATCCAGGTGGTCTACCTGCCAGAAGTGCAGAACGATCTGTCAGATCATTTCAGCAGAATGGAGGCAGAACCTCATGAATGGTCTCTTAACACAAACATCATGCAATCCCTCTTCGAAGAGTGGGGAACTCCAGACTTGGACCTTTTTGCGTCCCCACTCAACAAAAAAATGCCTCTCTTCTGCTCCAGAAATCCAGAACCTTGTTTTTTTTTTTTGTCAGGATGCATTCAGACTGCGGTGGACAAGACACTTTCTGTAAGCATTTCCTCCTCTTCCCCTAGTTCAAAGGGTGCTGCTGAAACTGGAGGTGCAGGGGGGCAGAATGATCCTCATCGCCCCATTCTGGCCTTGTCAAATCTGGTTTCCATCAATCAACAGATTGTTGGAAACTTCTCCAAGACAGCTTCCACTTCATACGAATCTGCTGACCCAGGGCCCTGTGGTCCATCCCAACCTGAAGTCCCTTCACCTCCATGACTGGCTCCTGAAGAGATAGAGGTGAACAGGTTCAGTGTTTCACATAGGGTCTCAGATATTCTGTTAGCTGCACGTAAGCCAGCTACTCGAAAAACTTACACGGCTAAGTGGAAGCAGTTCTCCATCTGGTGCACAAACTCCTCCTGGAATCCTTTTTCTTGCCCATGAAACAAAGTCCTAGAGTATCTTCTAGATCTCTTGAACATAGGTCTGCAATACTCAACCAAGAAGGTTCACCTTTGCATGATCTCAGCATACCATGAGCCCGTACACTCCATGTCTCTGGCTCAGCTACCTGTAATCAAGAAGTTTCTTAAGGGCATACTGCATCCTAGGCCACCAGTCAGATGACTGGTAGCCACCTGGGACATTAATCTTGTGCTAGACATGCTCATCCATAAATCTTTCGAGCCCCTAGCTACTTGTGAGCTGAAGTTTCTGACTTGGAAGACTGCCTTCCTTGTAGCCATTACCTCCGCTCGCAGAGTGTCTGAAATACATGCTTTGGTCACAGACCCTCCGTATACTGTATTTCACAAAGACAGGGTGGTTCTTAGGACCCACCCTAAATTTCTCCCCAAGATTGTCTCAGAATTCCATCTGAATCAGCCCTTGGTCCTTCCTACCTACTTTGCGAACTTCCAGAATAAGGGGGAATGTACCCTGCATTCTCTGGATGTGAAGAGAGCTTTGTGGTTCTATTTAGACAGAACTAAAGAAATCTGCACATCAAAACAACTGTTTGTCTCCTTCACCATGGCCCGGCTGGGTCAGCCTGTTGCTATCAGATGCATTTCTGTGTGGCTAGTGGCATGCCTCTGCCAGTGCTGCTGCATGGCACAGGTTAATCTGGAAGGCAGAGTGTATGCACATTCTACCAGAGCAGTTGCGGCATCTCTGGCAGAAATCCGGAACATGACCATCACGAACATCTGCAATGCGGGCACTTGGAGCTCCGTGCATGCTTTCATAAAGCACTACGCTTTGGATGTCCATGCAAGGCAGCATCAGTCCTTTGGCAGGACAATCGTTAATGGACTTCTGTCCTAGGTAAGCTCCTCTCTCCTTCCACATGTCTTGGGGGATTATTTTAGCTTGGTACTCTCCCATTAGTGTGAATGAGTGGTGGAGACTTTATGTCCAGGAAGATATAAAAATTACTTACCTACTGTAATTCTTGATCTTCTTGGACGAAGTCTCCATCACTCATTCACACGCCCACCCTCCATCCCCCAAGCTCACTCATCCTGTTTTTAGTCTTCACCCCCTCGTTGTTGGGCTGCAAAGACTCTGTTGAGTTGATCCTTCTTACACAGGTCATTTGGACTATCTTATGTCTGACATAGGTTAGTTTCACTAGGTTAGTTTACGCTGCACCTTGTCAGTAAAAAAGGTACTGAGGCAGTTGGAGGGTCAATGCCAAGGTAGCCTATACGGCACGAGCCGAGTTTGCGGTGCCGCTTCCTCATGGTCCTACCTAGGCACCGGCCCTCCTGAAGATTGTTGGCTCCTGTTGGGTCCTAGTATCTCCGGTGTAGTTCCAATTAGTGTGAATGAGTGGTGGAAACTTCGTCCAAGAAGATCAAGAATTACGGTAGGTACGTAATTTTCATTCCCTGATTTTCTCCCTGCTAGGACATGGTCACAAGTTCCTATGTCCTGATGAGAACCCCTTCCATTCTCATCCCGCATCTGTGATGCATTCATACGGTTTGCTCACATGTCTTCAGTAGCTGCATTGCTAGTGGCACTATAGGCTTGTGCCACAAGGGGTGACTGTAGTGCCCCTGTAATGTATAACATTCCCCATACCTGCTAGTCCAGCTTTAGGGAGCCCACTGGAATCAAACCACCTTACCTGCATGGTGGCCAACTGTTTTACTCTGTGGCGATGGTGCCACCAGATGACCAGATGACTAGATGACTCTACCTGATTAAACCCCTTTCCTTAAGTACATATATCAGCTGTCTTGCCCAGTGACTGGCACATATCTGCCATGGTCAGAGCCCAAGTTTATTTTACAGAGCTTCTCCCCTCGGTTGGCAACAAGAACCACAGTAGTCACTAGCCAGTCCCAAACGTACATCACTGAATTCTTTGGGCTTTGCTAGTGGAGAACTTTAAAGGAAACAGAAACCTCTGTCCTGTTCACAGGGAGTTAACATTAACCACTGTAAAGCACTTTAACATCTTCAAACAGTTAACACCTAAAAATAATGATGTTTTGTTGTAGAGAAGGAAGAATGGACTCACTGATATGGAGGGGATTTCTTTGTTATCTGACCTAAATTTGTTGTCATGTCACTGTAAGCATGTTGTTCATGTTGTGCTTTTTGTTCATGTTCTTCACTGTACTGCATTGCATTGTATTGTATTGTATAGTGCTGTTCTGTACTGCACTGCATTATACTGTATTATAGTGTACTGAGTAGTATTACAAAAAGTACTGCACTACATTGTACTGTACTGTACCATATTCTATTGTATTGTACAATACTGTATTGTATAGTGCTGTATTGTACTGTACTAGATTGTATTGCATTGTATTGTACTGTACTGTACATTTTATTGTACTTTATTGCCCTGTGCTGTATTCATTATACTGTATAGTATTGTATTGCACTGTACTGTATTGTATTGTAATGTATTGTCTTTTACTGAATTGTACTGTTCTGCATCGTAGTGTACTTATTGCATGGTACTGTATTACGTTGTACTGTACAGAATTTTGAGTGTAAGAAAATATACATTCAACTATAAATTATATTTGTATTTTCTATCAGAAATGTAATGAAAGTTATAATTGCAGACAATATAAAGGAATAAAAACATTTAAGTATGCACACCACCACACTACTACTGTACTGCATCCTGCAGGGCCTCTTTCGAGTTAGTGTGAGATCAGGAAATGGGTCCCTCAGTCAGGACCCTCCAGTCCAGCTGTTGTCATTGCCTGTGAGGTTAAATGCACACATTAATAGATAACAGAACTGATCCTCTTACAGCAGTTTACCTCAGCAGGAATCCTAAGAATGTGCGAAGAGATGCCTCGGCGCAAATGTCATCCTCCAGATATGTGATCAGTGCTTCTGGGCATTAACAGCCTCTATAAGCCGTGATGTTTTTACAGTTGCATAGCTAGAGGCATGCTGACATCTAGCAAAAGGAAGAGGACAGAAAATATGGAGTCTGGGGGCATGATCAGATACTGAATGCATTGCATTTTTTTTCTTTTTTCCTTTTTTTCCATATTCTGTTTATCTCCTCTGGTCACGACAGGACAGGCTTCCTTCTGCTGGTGCCACCGCAACCCTTCACCATCCACAATCTCCCCAGCTTACCTGGTGGCTCAGTATCCCCAAAGATCTTGCCCCCATGGTGGGGTTAGGAGAAGGAGGGCTGCCTCCCTCCTCCAAAGCACAGTCGAGTTTTGCTACAGGCTGTGGTGATGTGGCGGATGGTGGCGTGGTGCGTGGGCATCATACGTCCCCTGCTGTGCCTAACCATTTTCCTCTGATTTTCTCCTGAACCCAAGGTCATGGCAAGCGGTACACACATGTGCTCCCGGCCCACTTCCCCATTCACCCTCCCGACATTACATCAGCTTCCCCATGTCTGTGCTCTGACACCTAATCTCCACTAGGTGGCAGCCAAGACAGGGACAGCTAGTCATCCCTCCCCAGGATAGGAGAGCTGCCTAGCAGCTTGCTCAATCCTGCTTCCACCCTGCCCCCCCCGGCCAACCCCCCACCCCCCAGCAACCCAACGTCCGGATTGAACTCGGGTCACCGGCATGATGCGAGGTAAGGCACTTGTCAGTGCCTCAGCAGACCCCTGGCAACCCAAGCTCTGGATCGAACTCAGATTGCCAGCGTGACATGAGGTAAGGTGCTTGTCAGTGCCTCAGCAGACCCCTGGCAACCCAAGCTCTGGATCGAACTCAGATTGCCAGCATGACATGAGGTAAGGCGCTTGTCGGTGCCTCAGCAGACCCCTGGCAACCCAAGCTCTGGATCGAACTCAGATTGCCAGCGTGACATGAGGTAAGGTGCTTGTCAGTGCCTCAGCAGACCCCTGGCAACCCAAGCTCTGGATCGAACTCAGATTGCCAGTGTGACATGAGGTAAGGTGCTTGTCGGTGCCTCGGCCCTCAGGGCCACTGGTCCTGCTGAATGCATCGCATTTTGTTTGCACCACCCAGTGAGTGGAGTTGATGCACATCCAGTATGATCTGTCTGCTTTCTCTCTCTGTCTCCTTCTGTCTCCCTTCCCCCCCTGTACTTTTGTTTCAGTTGGATAACCTGCTCACTCCATCCCTTTGCCTGCTCTCCTATCCCTATCCTCTGTTACGGTCCCACAGTGCAAGAGAAAAAAGTCTGCTCCCTCCCTGTGCATGCTGTCCCACCCTCAGCCTCCGTTCCAGGTTCCACAGTGCAGGAAAAAACAACAGCGAGGAAATGCAACTTTGTGGGAGGCAGATGGGTTCACTCTCTATACGCACTAGGGGCACACAGCTGACAAGGAAATGCAAGTAAGAAGACTGAGTTTCCTCGAGTTACGTAATTAAATCACTACTACTTGTTTTTTTTCTAATACTGATTTCATTAAGTAGTGTGAAGAAACTCAACATCTGCCAAGCACCCTGATGACTTCGTAAGCCATTAACAGTGGGGGGTGTCGTTGACAGCAGATGGCTTCATTTGCTTCACACTGCATTCTGGTGGAGTTATTTTGTTGCCTAAGTGGGGGCTTACTGTTTCCTATGGGAGCATGGGGTATAAATTATCATTTTGCACATTGGCTTTGTTTGAAAATGTCCAACCTGATTGACCATGGTTGCACAGACAGCAAGCTATGCCCATAACTGCTGTAGAAACTCAAGCACGTTGCTGAGAAGGCAGACTAAGTCTCCTGCTCCTGGGGATCATATCTGCTGCGGGCAGCTTTCTGAGAAAAGCAGTATACAAATCTATTAGCTAGCACTTTGCAGATACCATATTGTGTATGCTCCAAAATTTTTTTTAATTTTAGGTCAAATCCCTTTTAAATGCGAGTATATCTCATTCATACTTTTGTTTTATATATTACAATGCACTTTACTTAGAGTGCGTCCTCTGCCGCTCTCTGTTTCTTTTTCTCTGCCACCCCCGACACTTTTTTCCTCCCTATGTAGCTTGCTCCAGTAGTACTCCTTGGTGTCTAATGGCCCCCTTTCAGTTCGCAGACTTCTATTTGAAGATGACTCAGGGATCTGCAGCAAGGAAGGACTACAGCCCCTGCTCCACAACCTTGTCTCTTTACAGTTCACTGGTCGGAAGCATCTCTGCAGACTGTTGACCCCCTCAGGGACAGCAGCACAAATAAACACTCCAGCGCTTAATTCTCCCAAAGAAAGGTTCACACTGCTGTCCCTAAGCTGTCTGACAACATGCAGACATACTTTTGGCAGTGGACATACAGAAACAAACTTGTACACCCAGTCCAGTCTTTGTTTTGTACTCGTATCAGGGTAATGCATAGCAGCTGTTTTGGCTCTGACCAGAGTTGGTTTTGTGTTTCTGTCTTTATCCTTCTTCCCCTGACAGGCCCCATTCAGGCTGCCCTCCCAGCACTGTCACCTGGCTTGTCCCAGTTCTCCCTGTATCCATTCCCCCACAGCGTACTCCTGTGGTGGGGGCAGTGGGCAGTTTCCTAAACCACCACAGCCCAGATCCAGTTGGGGCCAATGCCTGTGTCCCTTTTGCAGGGTCTGTGAGGGACCAACAGTTCATCCTTCCTGTTGGGTGCTTTTCCCAGTTTTTTGTGCACATGCATGCATGCGCATGTGCACCATGCAGCACCAGATGGCGTCCCCCCACCAATGTAGACACTGTGACTGCGCTGTTTCCTGTGGTCACCCAGCTGGCAATGTTGCAGAGAAGTGCTGAGCCCTTCCTCACCAGAGGAGTAGTATGTCCTCCGGGATGTGTGATGCTCTCCCCCATGGCTGGCTTTCATTGACTTAAGCCATTCTCGAACTTGGGTCTCCAGCATTGCAGGTGGTGGTGCTACTGTTGCACCAACAGGCCAGCCATAAGCCTTGTGTTTTAGTGAGAAGGGGCAGCTGCTGCTGACCAAAGACCACTGCTGTTCATCTGTGTGGCAACATTGAGTTTGATCAGCACTTTGGAGTTCCTTTTAAACTCCCATCCCGCGGTGCACTCCCATCTCAAGGTGCAATCCTGTCCCGAGGTGCAGTCCCATCCCGAGACGCACTTCCATCCCGAGCTGCACTACATACTTTTTTTATCTGTTTAGTTTTTCTGTTGTGCTTACCATCTGGTTCTGGTCTCATGACTTGTACCTGCTTGAAGACTGAGGACTTCTGGTTGTGGAGATGATCCTCCATCCCTGACCAACCTAGTGACTCGAGATGACTAGGTTTTCTCCCCTGTGGCTAGACTCTCATCTCCTCCCTTCAGAGCAGGCACCTTCTGGTCAGAGGAAGAGAAAGGCATGCCAGAAGTGTCAGAATCAAGGGTTGGCCTTTCAGAGTGACAACGGAAGTAAGAAGCAGTTTGTCAGCCCCATCACCCTGCACCAATTGGAGGCCCTCCCGCCACCCCAGACTAAAAATTCATGCACACAGCTGCTTTTTTGGGGGGGGGGTTCCAGGCAGCATGTAGTCACCCACTCCTAGATGGCCCTGAATGTGGGGCCTTGCTAACCCACCCCTCTCAGAAGGAGGGCATCTGTGCTGATACTCTGGGCCCTGCCTGCTGGCCTATGCTCCAAAATCCCATGTTCAGGTGGTGAACCTGGGTCACAGCTTGCTGGTGCAGCCCCCCCCATGCTCACAGCCAAAGAGCCATGCACATACTCTGGGATGGAGCAGCTCGGGGGGGGGGAAGAAATACTGGCAGGGGAAGAGTTCCATGGTTCTTGTTTCTGAGCCTTTTTTTTAAATTTGGTTCACCTCTCCTGCCACCAATTTTCTGTCTCTCTCTCTCTGTCTCTCTGTCTCTCTCCTGCTCTGGTAAGTCTTATTGCCCCCGGCAGCCCTTCTTAACACAGCTACTAACCCCAGAATACCAGGCCAGATCCTTGTGAACTTTGATGACCCTTGCAGCTTAACTCTGTGGTGAGGTCCCTTTCAGTGTGGGCCCTGGATCCTAGCATACTTGAGTTCACTGAATCCAGTGTTTTGGTATGTCAGAGGAGGTTCCTGTAGGCAGTCATGGTTCATGAGTTGGGTAGGCGAGAAGCTTGGAGATGTGCCTGTCCTCCAATTTGGCAATACTGTGCTTCAGGAGAGGCACACAAGATGGACCTCAAGTCCTGTCTGTCACCACAGTGCAGTATTACTGTGTTACACACACTCCTCCACAACTATCCCTCTCTCTCTCTCTCTCTCTCTTACTTCATTTATCAGCTCCCTAACCTATGCGGGCTTATTTTGTTCAGGGAATGTTAACCATCCCATCCCTTGCCTGAACCTGTTTGACAGATTATCAGATTGGGTCTCATCTCAGCTGGGGCTCTAACAGTTGGGCCATGGCTGAATGAACAGATAAACTGAAGTTGTAGGAGGGTGTGACTGTTCAATCTTCAAAGGTGCGCCATGAGGACTTAAGAATGTCAACCTTAGTCATGGCAATTTTTCTAGAAATTTATTATTTTCAGCTTGAGGGCAGGTTGTGTCTGTGCAAATGGCTATGCAGGACAGGTTGTTTGGTGCATGTGAGCAAATTCAGGGTGGAAAGGAACATTGCAAGTACTACTGCAGTTTAGGGCTCTCTGCAGTCATACCTCAACATGCTGTAGATGCGTGGACTCTTGTAGGTAGGTAACATCTTTATTGTTTATACATTATAAGGTCATATTTCCGAAAGATGAAATAAATAAAATATATAAATAAGAGTTACAAAACTCTGTTTTTGAGATGGTCCTGATAATAAATTATTTACGTCTGTACAAAAGTAAAATAAACAAGATTACAGGAAGGAAAAAGCAGTAATACAAGCACATGGATTTTTTTAAAATACTGTATTAGATATGTGAATGAACTTTGAAGTTCAGCATTTAATGCATTTTGTAACTCCTTTACCACTACCTTGTGTCTGTTTACTGGTAATATACTGTTCCATAGGTGTGCTGCTTTAAATTTAAATGTCAAGCACCATATCTATTATTGGCTAATGAGATACTTCTGACTTCTCTAGGTGGCCCAAACATCCGTGGCTCAGTGAGGAGGAACATACTGACCAGCCTCTGCATGTGCTTGTTGCATGTGTGTGTTAGAGGTCCGATGCAGCAATGCCGCAGGGAGGAAGACAAATGGGAAAAAGTGTCCATCAGCTGGGTGAAGCCTTACAGGCCATGTGCTGTCAGCTGGGTTCACCTCTGCACTATGCTAATTCGGACACCTGAGGGACTGGGGTCCACTTGAAGGCCCTGTCATGGCGAATAAATCATGGAGGCTATCCTGCAAGCTAGTTAAGTCCAAGATACAGCGCAGAATGGGGCGGGGCTTGG
Source organism: Neoceratodus forsteri (assembly GCA_016271365.2). Lineage (NCBI taxonomy): Eukaryota > Metazoa > Chordata > Ceratodontiformes > Ceratodontidae > Neoceratodus > Neoceratodus forsteri. Next base: position 46,057,389 of record JADMNL010000033.1, read on the forward strand.
GGCTGAAGGGGGCACCGGGACTGAGTAGAAATATGGAAACATAGAATCTGTTGGCAGATAAGGATCATTTGGCCCACCCAGTCTGCCCATTTTCCCTTCCTACAGTATCTCCGTAGACCCTACCTGATGTCCGGTTCTTTCTCACTTCGCCCATTCCTTCCCACTAAGATTCTGTTGTGCCTATCCCATGCATTCTTGAACACCACCACTGTTTTTGCCTCCCATCACATCGGCTGGTAGGCTGTTCCAGGAATTCACCACTCTTTCTGTGAAGAAATGCTTCCTTTCATCTCTCTTGACTCTACTCTCCTCCAACTTTATTTATGTATATGATAACCAGGTAGGTACACTGGTCTACGGGACTGTTTTGAGGTATGACCCGGGCCATCCAGGTGGCATATAAACAGTACAGTCAAAGTAACATACAGCTCAAGAGGTACATAAAGAGGAGGCAGAGGGTTATGCATTACGGTTTGTACTGGTAAGCCATATGGTCACACAGAGAAAGCATAAAGCCACAAAGCAGCAGTCTAGGCCCCCCATGATATACATAAGTCCATGATCCAGTAAACAACAACTTTACAGTTACGCTCACGGTATGACTGCCCAGGCCAGGCACAGAGTAAGGGAACCATATGGAAATAATAGCAGCCTGGCTAGATTCAGAGTTTGCCTCCAGATAATATACAGCTCTGTATAATACATATCACCATATAAAAATAGGCAACAGTGAATCGACTGAACTAGGCAGACGCTTCTGAAACATGACCAGTAGATTGGGGCCAGGTGGGGAACATTCTGCCCTTCCTGGGGCAGGTGGGGCACTTGCAGACAGCGGTGATTAGAAGGGCATTTTTAAAGTGTGATTAGAAGAGGGTGGATGTGCCCAGTGAGTGAAGTGAAGAAGGCAAACTATTCCAAAGCCCAGAGGTGGCGAGGGAGAAGGCTTTCTGACCCATCTCAGTTGCAGTCTGGAGATGGTCAAGGAGATATTGAGAGGAGGATCTGAGTGTTCGTGTGCAGGACCTAAGATTGAGGGGGCATGATAAGGGGGAGAGCTCCCTATCCTGAAGAGCCTTATCAATTAGGGTGCCCATAAGGAAGCCATGGTGGGTCTGCAGGGATAGCCAGCCAAGCATGAGCTTAGGGTGCAATGGTGGGTGTTGCAAGTGGGCCAGCGAGGCAAACCTGCAGATATAGTTATAGGTAGTGTTGAGTCTAGCAAGGTTCTGACTAGAGGTTTGGGTATAATTAGGGGAGCAGTAGTTCAGAAGGGGTAGAAGCATGCCTTGGGAAATGACCAGCCATACTTCTGGGGTCAAGAGATTCTTTAGCCTAAAACAGACTCCCAGTTTCTAGTTCACATGCTTTACAACTTGACTGATGTGAGCAGTAAAAGTTAATGAGGGGCTGAGGGTGACTCCTGTGTATTTGAACTCCGTTCATCTGGAGCCCATATATTGGATGGGGGGGTATCTGATCCCACCAAACAATCTAGCATGTCTTCTTGTTTTTGTGCACATTTTTTCCATTACATACGTCTCTCCTGCACCTTATTTACCCCCAAGAAGTATTTAAAGGTCTCTGTCATATCCCCCCTCTCCCTCTTCTCTTCCAACGTGTACATATTGAGTAGGGGCAGAAAGAGTGAATAAATATAATAATTGGTACCGTGTTTGTTCACATCCAGTCCCTCCCAGGACTCCCAGTATCTTGTTCAGCTGTCTGTAAAGCACTGCTGAACAATTCATGAATCTGCAAGCCTTCACACGGACTAGCATCCTTCAGTGAGTAGGGTACACCCAGGTCCACTGACTGACTGCTGTCCTTCTCTTTCAGATCAAAGATGGAAGAGACCAAGCGGTACAAGGAGAGGCTCCAGGCCATAGCTGTAAGTAAAGGTTTATTTTATCAAAAACCCACAGTGGGTCCTGACTGTTGTAACTGTCTATTGTCTGGCAGGGCTGTCTCATAAACGGAGGGTTGATGATGTTTCTGGCATGTCAGGTACGTTCTTTGTGCTCATATCAGGTATGCAGTTGTGTTAATTTCAGCATATTGTTGTGTTAATCTCCGCTGTGCTGTTCGGTTTGTGCCATACTGTGCAGCCTGGCAGCAGCACGTTGCTTGCTGTACTGCACAGTGGTTCTTATACGAGATGCTTATTTAGAGTTCAACTCTCAGTTGGCCTGCTTGGACTGAATTAAGCAGGAATTATACTGATTGGTTGAAATGGGTCACAAGATCTATACCTTAATACATATCCAAAGAATATCCCAGATGTCAAGTAAAGTGGCTAGATGGCTGTTTTTGATTTGTATTTAGTTTTCAAAATGTTCGTAAAGTTTCACATTTCTTGTGCCCACACTCTTCTCCTGTTTGTCACCAGCTCTTCCTTCCACCTGTCCAAGCCTGATCATGTCCACTGTACAAGTTCCTCAAGTTCCAGGCCACTGACAGCCTCAGCTTGGCATCCTGTTCCAGAGCCTCCAGGGGTAACCCAGCACCATGTGGAAATGTTCCCCTGAGAAATCCAGCTGTTTTCAATTAGATTTACTATTCTAAATTCCGTACCACTACGGATCACCAGTCAAGTGAAACTAATGTTTTATTTTTTTTTTGTAAAAATAAATGATTAAATCTGGTCCTGGAAAATGTACAAATATAAGGTTCGCACCTAGATTCAGACCCTGGCCTTCTGCTTACAAAGGTGTAACCTTTCTACAGCTCCTCAGAGCTGACTGGCAAGAGATGCAACTCAGGTGATGTAGAGTGTCCCCAATATACATACAGTATAAAGGTTCTGTGATGTCCCCAAGGGGGCACCTCCACTGGAAGTCCCCCGAGGGCACTTCTCAGAGAACATTTCTATATAGTGCCTGCAACCCACAGCTTGTCACTTGTGGGTGGGATCCTCCCATTATCCCAAGCCCAGGGAGGATACTTGATTGGAATGGCTGAGATCAAGGAGGAGCAGGAGAAGGAGGTGGTAAGGAATTGGAGGAGTCAACAGGACCGTCCTGTGGAGGAAGGGGTGAGTTTTACCTGCCTTGGACTGCTGGGGTATGTTATCCCCTCCACGTCACTTCTATTACCCCCCCCATGGTCCTGTGGAGCCACCCAGCTTTAGAGCCTGACACGGCTTTTAGTGAGGCGAGTGGAGCTCTACCCCCACTTCGTGGCTATGCTGCCGGCTCCGCTGTTATCATGACGCTCTGCACAGTGTGTTAGGCAGGCAGGAGCTTGCCAAGGTAATGCCACACTGTAGAGACCACCTTGGTTCCTTACTGCATATCTTCCCTCCCCACTGGGCATCATGAGGCAGCCGTGCATCAGACAGAGGTGTCCACCCTCCCTGAGGCAAGAGATATCCAACTCTGGACCTTGCCTCGTGCCTCAGCTTGCTGGCGCCAAACATTCCAAGTCCCGATCATGCACTTGGATCACATGGCTAGCAAGTTGCTACTAATCTGCTGCGCTACCAGCCAGCTTATGGTTTTTAATTCGTCTTCCTGCTCCTGACTGCCCCACCTCACTCTCCATCTGCTCAGCTGCTGCCCAGCTTCTGTCACCATCCCAGACCCCAGGGAGCTGCCCCCTTACATGCCCCATGGGGATTCCTCCTATGGTAGGGCCTTTGAGAAGGGACAGTTCACACTCTGCTCTTCTCTGAATTCAATATTTGGGGGGTAGTGGACGGGCGGGTGGCATAGACCTGACCATGCCATGCCATCCTGCTAGTGGGAGGGGGGGTTATGTTTACTCACCTCCCGGGAGACACTTGGCTGTGAATGTGCAGTGCACTTATGCAACAGGTGTGTGCCAGAAATCTACTTCTGTCTCTGGACTACTTTGTACCTCCTGTGAACATAAGGTGGTCATGCAACATGGAATGGTCATTCACCCACTTGAGGAGAAGAGCATCCTATAGTACGCTCTGCCATCCCTCCCTCTGCTTGCCGCCCAAGGAAGGCATCTTACAGGCCACTCTGCCATCCTCCCTTCACTGGCCATCCATGGAGGGCATCTTATGGGCCACTCTGCCACCCTCTCTCTGCTGGCCATCCGAGGATGACTGTATCCTAGGGGACACCCTGCCATCCTCCCTTCACTGGCCACCTGAGGATGCATGCATCCTATAGGACGCCATGCTATCCTCCCTCCGCTGGCCATCCGAGAAGGTATGCATCCTATGGGACACTCTGCCATCTTCCTTCTGCTGACCACCTGAGGAGGCATGCATCCTATAGGACACCCTGCCATTTTCCCTCCGCTGCCCACCCAAGGAGGACAGCATCCTATAGGACACTCTGCCGTTCTCCCTCCACTGGCCATCTGATGAGCACATCCCTATGGGATGCCATGCCATCTTCTCTCCGCTGGCCCTCCAGTGCCCTGGGCTCATTTCCAAACCTGGGTCACTCATTGTGGGCAGTACCTGTGCTGATGGGCCAGTCCCTACCAGCTGGTGTCTAAAACATTAAAACATCCGAGTTACCTTACCGCATTAACAGCAGTAAGGCATCTCTAGGTGTGGGATTTGAACCATTAATCCCACTGCCATGCAAACAGCACTCACCTTTGACCTGTGCAGTTTCGCATACAGGGGGTGAGATTACCTCACAGTAACCATGGCCCCCACTGTGCTCTACTGCCTAACTAGGAGTTCCTACAATGCAAACACAGAACATGGAAGGTGGAAGGAAGAAGATAAAAGGGTCACCCCCTCAACTACTCTCCATGATGCGGCAGCGTGATCTCCTCTGGCACCATGCTAGGGCAACTAGGGCTACCACGGACATACAAAGTTACAGAGCTGCCAGAAACAAATGTACCTGGGCAATACAACAGGCCAAAGCTGCGTTTCACAAGACAACCCCAGAGTTTGGGTGATGGGAAGAAGTTCTGGGCCTCAATAAAGAACCTCCTCGGAGGCTGGCAATAGATCACCCTTCCTCAATGCTCCAACATAAGGGGGAGATCATTATTGATGATGCTGCCATGGCTAATGTATTCAACGTAGCCTTCTCGGACTATAGCGCGGTCCTCCCCCCACGGACCCACCACGCTCCATGGCGGTATTCCACTCACCAGTCTACTGTCCCCCTCTAATTGCTGCCCTGATTTCTACTTCAGACAAGTGACGGTGGCTGAAGCCAGAAAGTACAGTACCAGAGTCCTAGGGAAAACTCATATGAGAGGTGATGGCCTTGATGTGAAACTGATCAACGTCGCACTACCTGAGATCGTTATTTCCATCACCAAGCTGTTCAACCTATCACTCCGCATGTCCTCCTTCCCTTCTGTCTGGAAGTCCACTCTGGTCACCCCAGTGTTAAAAAGGGGAGACAGAGCACTAATAGCCAACTACAGACCAATATCAATTGTGTCCCCGCTGTCCAAAGCGCTTGAGAGAATCATAGCCAACCACCTCACGGACCACCTGGTTAAATACAACCTCTTCTGCCCCAGCAGCACGGGTCCCACCAGTTGCACAGTACTAATTGATTTCACTGGCTATGTGCACAAGGCACTTGACCAGGGCAGCTTGGTTGGGGCAATCTTTTTTTTTTCCCATTAAAAGTTTATAGACGTTTTTAACAGTTTTACAGTGGTACAACTAATACATTTCTTTAATGTAATATGAAAAGAGGACAGAATTATTTATAATAAATCTGAACATGCGTCACAATATAACAAAAATATACTATATTATGTATAAAAAAAGAGTATAGAAGAGAATTTTTTTTTTTAATTAAACACAGAAAATCTATGAATTGAAGTTGTCTACCCAATATGTTATTCGCTGCTTAAACTGACATGTAATAATAGCAAGTTCTAATAAAATGATTAGTCTGGGCATGAGCAATTTTTTAGGAAAGGGCCCTAAATACTTTCAAATATATCATTCTTGTCTAGAAGAGTATAACTGATTCTTTCGTTATTTGCTAAGCTTCCCAGTGCATCTACAAATTGTTTAAAAGAGGGCACTTTACTTTCTTTCCAGCTTTGAGGCCTTCAACCTTGTCAGTCACGAGTTACTGCTCCTTAGGCTAAGTGCCCTAGGACTATCCCCAAATACAGTCAGATGGTTCTCTAGCTACCTGACTGGGTGCTCCCAGCATGTAAAAATCAATGGAGTCATATCTGAGAATCACAAAGTCACAGTTGGGGTCCCGCAAGTGTCTATCCTGGGCCCTCTTTTATTCAGCCTTTTCGTGAATAATCTTCCGGCTGCCTGCCCAACCTCTGAGATACTGCTTTATGGATCCATTCGCATATCTGGACTGTGTAGTATGGTATGGGCTACATGCCCATTGGCTCATGCTGTGGACCAATGGGCACACAGCCCTACCATACGGTGTTAGTCAGCGGACGGCAGGGCAGCAGGCGGGTGGGAGCTGCCGCCAGCCGCTGGCTGGGGGGGTGGGGTGGTGGGGCTCAGTGGGCGGGTGAGGAGGGGGGTACCGTTAGACCACCAGGGTTGGATTGGTGTTGCATTATTGTTCACTGACACCCGCGATTGAGCTGTGAATGATCCACTAGACCATCAGGTATATGGGACATTTATATTTCTCAACATATGCCCGCGATTGGCCTGCGAGCGGTCCACTGGACCACCAGGGATAGTGTTACATGTTTTAAACAGACTTATGCCCATGACCATGCTGCAAGCAGTCCACTGGACCACCAGGGATATAGGACTATCCTTCTTCTATATACGCCCGTGATCGGGCATGGGGGGGGGGGGTGCCACCATGAAGGTGCAGCCGGAGCAGGGGTGGCCACCCACAGGTAGCAGCTGCCGTGTTGCACCCTGCAATATGGCTGCTCACCTGTGGGTGGCCAGCTGGTGCTCCTATATTTTTTTGGCTCACCTGTGTGCAGCGCAGGTAGGGGTTGCACATGCATGGGCTCAGCACATCCCGGTCTGAATATCGGGATGTGCGGAGTATGCATGGGCACGCCTCCCCCCCACCTGCGCCGCATACATTACTGATGCACTCCAGTGCATCGGGATTTGTGCCAGGCTCAATCCTCGTTTGAGTATCGTGCACGGGTGCATCAGTGGGTTGCGCACGGTGCAACAGTGTTGCGTCATGCACAACCCTTCTAAGTATCCGGGCCTATGTATTTAATACTGTTGATTTTGACAATGCCTAACAGCTGCATATGTTCCCACCTGTCTTGTCTTTCCTCCTTTTATTGTATGATGAGGATTCTTCGTAAAGGAGCTTTTAGCTCAAAGGATGTACTTCCGACTTTCCTAACATCAGCTGACCCAATTAAAAATTAGTAACAGGGCATGTACTTGGTCAGGTCCTAATATTTGAAATAATTTGCCAGCCAAGACCACTGCAACAAGTAGTCCGTTCTGCTCAAAGGTAGCTTTAAAGTGGGGCTGGCCCGGTGGGGCTGAGGATTGAGGCACAGGATACCACACCTCACGCTACACCGGTGATCCAGGGGGTTGAGGCGCAGAATGCCACACCTCACGCTACACCGGTGACCCAGGGGGTTGAGGCGCAGGATGCCACACCTCACGCTACACCGGTGACCCAGGGGGTTGAGGCGGAGGATGCCACACTCGCTCACCGGTGACCCGGGGTTGAGGCGCAGGATGCCACACCTCACGCTACACCGGTGACCCAGGGGGTTGAGGCGCAGGATGCCACACCTCACGCTACACCGGTGACCCAGGGGGTTGAGGTGCAGGATGTCACACCTCACGTTACACCGGTGACCCAGGGGGTTGAGGCGCAGGATGCCACACCTCACGCTACACCGGTGACCCAGGGGGTTGAGGTGCAGGATGCCACACCTCACGCTACACCGGTGACCCAGGGGGTTGAGGCACTGGACGCCACACCTCACGTTACACCGGTGACCCAGGGGGTTGAGATGCAGGATGCCACACCTCACGCTACACTGGTGACTCGGGGGTTGAGGCGCAGGGCGCCACACCTCATGTTACACCGGTGACCCAGGGGGTTGAGACGCAGGATGCCACACCTCATTCTACACTGGTGACCCAGGGGGTTGAGGCACAGGATGCCACACCTCACGCTACACCGGTGACCCAGGGGGTTGAGGCACTGGACGCCACACCTCACGTTACACCGGTGACCCAGGGGGTTGAGGCGCAGGATGCCACACCTCACGTTACACCGGTGACCCAGGGGGTTGAGGCGCAGGATGCCACACCTCACACTACACCGGTGACCCAGGGGGTTGAGGTGCAGGATGCCACACCTCATGTTGCACCGGTGACCCAGGGGGTTGAGGCACTGGACACCACACCTCACGCTACACTAGCAACCAAGGCTCAAGAATGAGCCTTGGTTGTCCGGGGCAGGGAGAAATCGAATTGAGCAGCTGTAAGGAAGCTCTCCTCTCCTGGGGAGGGATCCTGCCGCTCCTGTTGTATGGCTGCCACCAGGTGGAGGCCCAAGGGTAGCGCAGGTTGGGAGTGACACAAGAAAGGGTGGGTGTTGTGGAACTGCAGTGTGCATGCCTCCACACATGCACCTGCGGCCACAGCATTGGCGGGGAGAAAAAATGAGTTGGCAGGTTCCATGACAACCCCACTGGACAGCCAGGACCAGATGTGACCCTCCGGGGGGTGGGGCCTGCCAGCTCCCCAGAAAAAATGGGGAAAAAAATCTAAATAAGTGGCTTTAAAGCGAAGTTATACTGCTGCTTCAAAATGGTCTCATTTTGGTGAATACCCTTATTCTATTTCCTTGATAGTATTCCTCAAATTGTTTTGATAGTGTATTGTGAGTTTTCTGAATGTCAGGCATGACTGAAAAAGGGATTTATGCCATTCACTTCCTGGTAAAAATAAAATAAAAATGGAATTAAATCAGGTAATCTGCACTCCACAATCCAGTGAGTGGCAGTAGGGAGCACACTAAACCTATAGCAGGCTGTTCATTTCAGGTACGCTGCTTGGACAACGACCTACATTTCCCTGAGGATGAAGGACCTGCTGGTGGATTAGCACTAGAACCTTCATGTGGGGGACGAGCGTGAGACGTGTTCCATCAATATGTATCCCAGCGTGGCACAATGTGCGCACTGTTCTGTTCGAGGTCACACACACTCCATCTAGTGACACCCAGCGCAGCATGTAGGGGTGCTGTGCTGTTGCAAGTGACAGCTCCATCTGCTGACATCTCAGCATGTGTGTAGGGGGTACTATGCTGTTCCTGGTAACACAATCCATCTACTGACACCTCAGCTTGATGTGTAGGGGGTGCTATGCTGTTGGAGGTGACATGCTCCACCTACCGATTCCCCAGCTAGATGTGTGTGCGGAGGGAGGTTGCTGTGCTGTAGGTGGTGAGACACTGTATCTACCCACACCCCAGCTAGATGTGTGTGCGGAGGGAGGGTGCTCTGTTGTTGGTGGTGACACACTGTATCTACCCACACCCCAGCTAGATGTGTGTGTGGAGGGAGGGTGCTCTGTTGTAGGTGGTGACACACTGTATCTACCCACACCCCAGCTAGATGTGTGTGCGGAGGGAGGTTGCTGTGCTGTAGGTGGTGACACACTATATCTACCCACACCCCAGCTAGATGTGTGTGCGGAGGGAGGGTGCTCTGTTGTTGGTGGTGACATACTGTATCTACCCACACCCCAGCTAGATGTGTGTGCGGAGCGAGGGTGCTGTGTTGTAGGTGGCGACACACTGTATCTACCCACACCCCATCTAGATGTGTGTGTGTGGAGGGAGGATGTTGTGTTGTAGGTGGTGACACACTGCATCTACCCACACTCCAGCTAGATGTGTATGTGTGGAGGGAGGGTGCTGTGCTGTTGGTGGTGACACACTGTATCTACCCCCACCCCAGCTAGATGTGTGTGTGTGTGGAGGGAAGGTGCTGTGCTGTTGGTGGTGACACACTGTATCTACCCCCGCCCCAGCTAGATGTGTATGTGTGGAGGGAGGGTGCTGTGCTGTTGGTGGTGATGTCCTTCAGCAACCAGTAGAAAACATGGTATGTAGGGGATGCAGTTCAGCCGATCCATGGCGTAGGTGATCTAGAACTCCTGTACAGTACTGCCATGCCATGTCATTCATCACTGATAGCATTGTAGAAACAACCACCCCACACCTAAGGCCTAAGGACAAATTGAGGTCTTCTGTTGGGAACACAGAAATTTATTGCAGAAATGTATGTATGTATATATCTTCTGACATGTTCAGTTTGGACCACAGGGAGCTGGAAAGGCAGGGCAGTCTCACATTGATGACAATACAGCCTAGTCTAACATTAGTAACTTTTAAAAGGAGTACATCTTCAGTATTCATGCGGTGGTTTTACTGTTACAAAAGGTCACCATTATTTGTGCTCGGAGGCCTTTAATGGGATTTTCCAGTATTCAGGAAAACTTTCCTGATATAATATAATATAATATAATATAATATAATATAATATAATAATATAATAAGTGGCAGGAGATTCACGTCTTTTGCGAAGATAATACCAAAATCTGCAACAGGGAGGTCACTCAGGAAGGGGTGGAAAAAATTTAGCAGGGATCTTGGCAAACTCGTGGAGCGGTTAAGAGCATGGCAGTTGAGGGTTTAGTGCAAAATAATGCACTGAGACATTGAAACCCCAACTCTGAGTATAGGATGGGGGCATTACAAACAGTCACTAGGAAGGAAAAGGACCTTGGGGTTATCATATCTGAGGACCTCAAGGTGTCAGGGCAGTGTGACAAGACAGTGTGTAGGGCTAGTGGGATGCTGGGATGGTAGGGAAGGAGGGGTATCTCCAGCGTGGGGGGTTGCCATTATATCACTTGCTGGTGTGGCCACACCTGGAATACTGGGTCCAGTTTTGGAGACCACACTTCAGAAAGGCCACAGACAGGGTGGAGGTGGCCCAGAGGAAAGCAGCTGATTAAAGTGCATGATTTGCACGAAAAGCCCCTACGAGGAGAGATTACAGGATCTCAACATGTACACCCTGGAAGAAAGCAGAGAGGGGATATGATAGGAACCTAAGAAACATTGGCCGAGATATGATAGGAACCTAAGAGACATTGGCCATCAGCACAACTGTAGTGCTATCATTTGCGATGGTGGCAACCTAAGTATGGGAATGAGCTTGGGTCATGGGGGCCGGCCGGGAGGGGATGAGGATTGAGCATCCCAGAGGATGTGCACCTCCTCCGGGAGGGAGGGAGGAGGGAGGGTTCCAGGCTCCACTGTGATACTGCCAGCTGGGGGACCACAGGTGGCAGTGCAGCTGGAGGGTCGAGGGGAAGGTGGGAACTTTGCTGACATCGGCATGCGGACAAGCACACAGCATGCACAGGCATACCTCGATGTCCATGTGTGTGATGTCCTCATGGGGGTGGGAAGAAAACCAAGAGAAAGCACAGCACCAGCACCCTTTTAGTGACGGACCCTGGTGTATCCAGGTCCCCACCTCACCAGCATGGCACCGCCTGCCACAACTAGACATTTGGGGGTACATCACTCTCCAATCTGACCTCACCTGTGGGGCATAACCAAGGCTCCGTGGAAATAGGTGGCTGTGACTGGGGGAGTCAGGGGGATCGGGAGGAGCCTGGAGGTCCTGAGGGGAAGAAGGGGTTGCTGGAGAGACAGCGGGGCATAAACAGCAAGTTAAAAAAAAGACCTACAAGCACCTCAAAGAGGTGAATAGGGTATAGATAGGGAGACTGTTTCAAATGAGAACAAGCATCAGGACCAGTGGGCATGCTGTGAAACTGAGGGGAGGGTTCAAGAGTGATGTGAGGAAATACTTCTTCACTGAAAAGGTAGTGGATGCCCGGAATAGATTGCCAGTGGAAGTGGTGAATGCTAGAACAGTGAGGGCTTCGAGCATGCACTGTATAGATGTAGGGGTATATTACATAGCTTACAGGAAGGTAGGAGGGCTGATGGAGATCAGATTGGGTCTGTGGTCACAGAACAGGTAGGGAACATCTGGGAGGGCTAGAAGGGCTAAGTACTCCTTTTCTGCCATCAAGTTTTATATTTCTATCATTTCTGTTTTATTTATTTGAAAACTGGTAACCGGGAGAGGCACACTGAGCCAGGACTCATTTCCAGGTGCTGCCCAGGGGAAGAGAACAGGGAAAGAACAGCAGCACAATACATAGTAGCAAAGCAGGGGAGGAGAACGGTGACAGAACAGCGGCACAATACATAGTGGAAAAGCAGGGGAGGAGAACGGTGACAGAACAGCGGCACAATACATAGTAGAAAAGCAGGGGAGGAGAACGGTGACAGAACAGCAGCACAGTACACAGTAGCAAAGCAGGGGAGGAGAACGGTGACAGAACAGCGGCACAATGCACAGTAGCAAAGCAGGGGAGGAGAACGGTGACAGAACAGCAGCACAATACACAGTAGCAAAGCAGGAGAGGAGAACGGTGACAGAACAGCAGCACAATACACAGTAGCAAAGCAGTGGAACATTTGCTAAAATGTTTGTGTGAAATTAGAAATTACTGGATAGCTTGATACCTTTTTTGGACGTACATATGTCTTGTACAATGATAGTATAGTACACAAGCTTTCACAGTCCCACAGGTCCAGCTGTTCACCTGAAGAAGGGACCTGTGGGGCCCTGAAAGCTTGTGTACTGTACCATCTTTGTACAAGACATATGTTGGCCCAATAAAAAGTACAGACCTTCCAGCGACTCCTGTTTTCCAAGGACCAGTATGACTAAAATCTCTTTCTGCAAAATTAGAATCAATACAAAAACTGAATGTGCAAAGAAAAAAGTGCCGAACAGCTCAGTAAGAACATCTTACAAGTGCAGTAGTCATAAGTGGTAGCAATACATGGTGAAAACAACATTTCTGTGTGTATGCCTGTGCATGTTACATTGATGTCCATGTATGTGTTTGAAGGTTTACCCATCACGGTGTGCGGGTAACAACTGTGAAGTTTCTTGGGGTGCCAGAATTAGGGCATCATGCACGAAAAAGAGAAGCACTACACAGATGCACAACTATGCAACCAGACAATTTGTTAACCACATGTGTTAAGCCCACATGAAACTTAAGAAAACACAAGTTCAAACTACATCTTGTGGGGGGGCTCTGCCCCCTGCACCCCCCGTGATTAGGGTGCCATCATGAGGGCGAAGTCAGTGGAGTGCAAGTCATTTGGTCTTGTGGGACTTTGGAGTCCGATGTCATTGAGCCGTCATGACACTTGGCAGTCACATGTCACTTTGTCATGGTTGCTCTCTGTTTCCTTCTGTGACGACCATGCCATTGGAGTTTTTGGAGAGTCGCAGAGGAAATCCCCTGGCACTCCATGACAAGTATGCATATCAGTGGGAGCGCCAGCGGGGCCGGAAGCTTCTAACTTTTCATTCAGTCCCATGTCTAACCACAGTGGTACCCCACTATTAGCATCTTGGTCTCACCCCTGTTGTACCCCACAATTAGTGCCCTGTCTAACCCTTGTGGTACCCCACCACTAGTGACCTGTCTAACCCTTGTGGTACCTCACTATCGGTGACCTGTCTAATTCTTGTGGTACCCCACTATTGGTGTCCTGTCTAATCCCTGTGGAACCCACTATTAGTGACCTGTCTAATGTCAGTGGTACCCCACTATTGGTATCCTGTCTAATACCTGTGGTACCCCACTATTAGTAACCTGTCTAACCTCAGTGGTACCTCACTATTAGTGTCCCAACTAACCCCTGTTGTACCACACAATTAGTGTCCTGTCTAACCCTTGTGACACCCCACTATTAGTGACTTGTCTAATCCCTGTGATACCTCACTATTAGTGATCTAACCTCTGTGGTACCCCACTACTGGTGTCCTGTCTAATCCCTGTGGTACCCACTATTAGTGACATGTTTAATACAATGGTACCACACTATTAGTGACTTGTCTAACCTCCGTGGTACCCCACTATTGGTGTCCTGTCTAATCCCTGTGATATTCCACTATTTGTGTCCTGTCCAACCCACATGGTACCCCACTAATATTGTCTTGTCTAACCCCTATGGTTCCCCACTATTAGTGTCCTGTTGAACCCCTGTGGTACCCCACGATTAGTGTCCTAACCCCAGTGGTACCGACTATTAGTGTCCTGTTCAACCCCTGTGGTATCCCAATATTGGTGACCTGTTTAACTCCAGTGGTAGCCCACTGTTAGCATCCTGCCTAACCCCAGTGGTACCCCTCTATTAGTGTTCCATCTAATCCCTGTGGTACCCCACTATTAGTGTCCTGTCTTACCCTTGTGGTACTAAACTATTAGTGACCTGTCAAACCCTTGTGGTACCCCACTACTAGTGGCCTGTCTAACCTCTGTGGTACCCCACTATTAGTGACCTGTCTAACCCTTGTGGTATTCCATTATTAGTGTCCTGTCTAACCTCTGTGGTACTCCACTATTAGTGTCCTGTCTAACCTTTGGTACCCCACTATCAGTGACCTCTAACCTCTGTTGTACCCCACTATTAGTGTCCTATCTAACCTCTGTGGTACCCTAATATTGATGTCCTGTCTAATCCCTGTGGTACCCTACTATTAGTGTCCTGTCTAACCCCTGTGGTACCCCACTATTATTGTCTTGTCTAACCCCTGTGGTACCCCATAATTAGTGTTTTGTCCAATCCCTGTGGTACCCCACTATTGATATCCTGTTGAACCCCTGTGGTAACCCCCTATTAATGACCTGTCTAACCCCTGTGGTACCCCACTATTAGTGACCTGTCTAGCCTTTGTGGTACCCCACTATTAGTGTCCTGTCTAATCCCTGTGGTACCCCACTATTAGTGTCCCGTCTTACCCCTGTGGTACCACATTATTCATGTCCTGTCTAACTCCTGTGGTACCCCACTATTAATGTGTCTAATCCCTGTGGTACCCCACTATTAGTGTTCTGTCTAATCCCTGTGGTACCTCATTATTAGTGACCTGTCTAACCACTTTGGCACCTCACTAGTGACTTGTCTAAGGCATGAGTGTTCCCAGTTGACAACTACCCACTGAGTTATCCCTGAGTTAGTCCCCTGGTGCCCACGTTTAATCATCACATGAGCACTGTAATATATAAAATTATTCTTAAAGTTACCCCCTTAAACTATAATGTAGCACGTCCCCGCGCTCTCCCTGGGATCACATCATACAGTGTCAGAACACGGGGCGGATCTAAACATCGGGAAATACAGAAGACCCAGTGGATATAAATTAAGCAATAATGCATGATAGGGTGTGTGTCGTGCTGGGACAATGTCACGCCTGGGGTGATTAGGCATGAGGCTGCAGGCCGAGTGTGACTAATCACTCCAGAAGTGACGTTATCCTAGCAGAACACACACCCTGGAGTGCATTACTGCTATTATACAATGGCTCACTTATATTGAAAAAACAAAAAAAAGATAAAACATTTTTAAATAGATTTTCACTTTATTTCTTAATGTGGAGATATACCAAGTAAAAAAGTAGTTCTGTTTTGGCCAGTAGGTGGTGCTGCTGGTAAAGAGTGGCTGTGTATGTGCCAATGCCACCTTCTCCCCCCCAATACACACACACACACACACACACACACACACTCTTTCCTTTTCCTGTTCGCAGGGACAGGTGTTCAAGTTTGTGGACAGTGCTTTTAATTGGGAGTGGGAGAAACGTGTTTTTTTGAACACTACTGAGTGAGTAATCTTGTGCCCTTTTTTGTTTTGCCAATCGCGATTACAATTGATGTAAACTGAAAAAAAGGTGTTTATTGATTCAGCCCCACCTACACTGGGACTGTTAAAATATGTTTCACTTTGTTTTTTTTAAATTTTCAGTCAGGAAAGAGGTAGTGGGAATGACCGTGACGAAAAGCCGAGAGCGCAATGGTATTTGAAAATGCTCGTGCTGCAGCCGAAAGGGATAGAATCACCATCTCAGATGATGGCTTTTTTTTAAAAACAAACAAACATTTATCTGCTTGGTGACATACTGTTTCGGGGGGTTGTCACCAGTGTGTGTGGTTGTGGTTGGTGGCGGCGGCAAGTAAGCGGCTCCCGGTTACGTATTCTGAAGAGAGTTGCCTAGTGAGAATTGAAGTGGCTGCAGAGAGGGTGGAAGTTAGCTGCATGGAGTGATTCTCCATATGTTCCTGCAGTCTCCTGTGTACTGGGACTAGAGCCGTGATGTTGTGCTGGGATAACGTCACGGTTCCAGTCCCAGATGGACCAATCGGAGTCCAAGATTCTTTTATGCCATTGTATCATTTTTCTTTTACAACACTTGAAATATTTGGGGCAACTACTTGCAGGCAGCATTTCCCTCAGGTAAGGCACCGACATATGTGGTGCACATCTGTTTTCAGTTAGCTTGGTGAGTCTCTTTAATGAGCAAAATGAAGAAAAAAAAAAAAACACTTCCAAAATAAAACGTTACAACCTACTACTTCTTAAATTTTTTTATCATTTTCCTGTCCGCTATTATTGGTCCTACTAGTCTCTTTAAGTCTGAATATTGTATATGAATTGTATAGATTCTGGAAAATCTCTTTAATTCAAGATGGTGGCTTTTGTAAAAAGAACATTGGGTTGCTTGCTGACCCCCTGGGCTGTCTATATGTTAGGACACTCCATACTGTGTCCTGCTATTGGAACAACGAATTAGTACCTCGGGGGTCACACACGACACAGAGGAATCATGGCTGATGTGGATCAGTGCAATATGTCCTGGAAACTGAAGGAGGGAGACCTTTTGACCCTAAAAGGAGAGGTCAGTCCCTCTCCTGGTAAGGAAAGCACATTGTATAGCGCCTTTCACATAGACTGTATCCCGAATCACTTTACAATCCAGGAGAGAAATTGGCTGCCATTTTAGGTGTACCCAGCGATTCAGACTGCACAGAGACAGTTTAGGGAGATTCCAGAGAGGTTAAGCATGGATGATAAGTGACTTACTCAGGGTCTCTCAGCAAGTAAGTGGTGGACACGGGATTCAAACATGGCACTTCATGTTCCTAGCTCTGTGTGTGCTTACCATCAGCTAGGCTGCTGGTGTGGGGTAACCCATACTAAACCTGTCCTACACCATACCCAGCCTGCAGTGAATAGGAGTAACCCCCCCAATTTGAAACCATCAAATTATCCACAAAATGTAGAAAAATTAGAGAAAGCCGACTGAGCTCCAAGCCATTTTTTTTGCATGTGAGTGCAGCCAGAGAGGGACAGGTGAAAAGCAGAAAGACAGCAACATGATCCCACAGAATACTATAGGTTGCCTAGCCAAACTCCCTCCAGAGGCACCTGAATTATTCAGCGGGTCTCCAAGGTGGGGCTTCTATGGCTTTTCAGAACAGAGAATGAGAAACAGTCAGGTACCTCCATCACTGGTAAACCGAGTCCCGGCTGTTGTCACTGGCACACACTGTGCTGACTGTTCAATTGAGTTCATGCTCAGTGCACTGAAGATAGCGCAAGGGTCTGACTGTTGAGAAACAACTGCCTCTGCTCTCTGGTTGGGTCCAGTAACTCCAGATACAGTGTCAGCCTTGGTGTTTTCTTGGGGGGGGGGGAGTCATCAGCAGTGCTAGCCCTTCTAGACCATCCTGCCCCATTGCTCTGCCTCTGGTTGCTTGGGTTGTACCCTGGCATGTGCCTTCATGGCATCATGACTCCATTCTAAAAGTTTCTACCCAGTTCAGTAAAAACACAGAAACGGCACACTCGCCAAAGTCAGATTCAAAGCATTGAGGGTTTCAGTTCTGCTTCCCTCTGTATGGATAATACAATACATTGACTCTGAGTTTGGTGAGTGCACCATCTTTTTTGGTTTTTACTAAGTTCATTATACGATGGATGACACCTTTGGGGACAAGGGAGCGCACGTTCCTCTCTTGGTTTGACTCTGTCTAACTCAGCGATGGCCCTTGTGTGCCACCAGAGTACAGTGCTGCCCTCCAGGAGAAAGCATCATAGTTCCTGCCAGTGATACCATGCAGGTTACTGCAGCAACACAATGTAATCCAAATGATGTTTACTCCCGACTGGCCTTGCAGGAAGGTGCAACATCAAACAGAGTGCTCACAAATGTATTAAAAAATACACAATGTATCAAAAATTGTTCGATCTTGTTGATACCTTTGAATCTGTGGAAGACTGAGAGCATGTCACCCCCTCAGTGCTCTTTTCGCCACAGTGCACCTGTTCAGGGCCTTCAGTTTCTCCCCACAGATTTTGTCCCACGTACCCCTGATTATTTGGCATTTCATACGTCGGCCCACTGTTGGGACCGTGCTTGTTCCCTGCTGTATGGGCTCTGTGTGTCCTTCTCACTGTTGCTTGTAAGCTTTTTGCCACATAGTACTGAAGGGCTCCTCTTGACTGGGAGATCGAGCAGATGGAACATTGCTCTTCTGTTCCCATAACTGACTACCACTAAAGGGATTGGAGCAACCAAAACCTTTGTTTCTGTCTGTTTTGACTGTTCTCTGTAATAGAAAGCATGTGGTCACCTTTCATGTTATAAAATCTTGAGGGTGTAACAACCCTCTCCTTACAAACAGGGAGACGGCTGTTCAGCGATGTCAGCCAATGGGGACTGACGTGCTGGAATCAGCACCGAGGGTATAGACAGGCAGGCAAGCTAATAAAGCATGTAAAATAGGGGTGCCCTCAGTGGTTGGGTGCCTGTGTGGTGCCAGTGTCAGTTGGAGGGGACGTCACCATTGAGTGCCGTCACCTGGCAGGTGTCCTTGGGCAGCAAGGCAGGGGACAGACTTGGAACCCTTGCCTGGGGTGCCAGTCTGAAAGCCATGGTTACTGCCCATGGGAAAGCTGGTATCGGCTGGGTGCCCTTGAACACTTGGGTGTCACCTGAAGTGCCTAGGATGGTGGCCACTGGCTAGTGCCCAATAGGCCACTCTTACCTCATAGAAGCAGGTAGTGTCAGTGTCCATGTTTTGGCTGAGGTGCTTGCTGCCTGTAGGGTGCAGGTCAGGAGCCCAGGAGGCATGGGGAGAAGGCTGTAGCCAGAGAGGTATGGTCAGGAGCTGAGTGCCAGCTGCTTTGGGGGCTCAGACAGTGGCCGAGGTCATGGACACCTCAAGGACTCAAGGGCATTGTTAGTGACAGTGAAAGAGACCCTGGTAGCCACCAGGGAGGGACCTCAGGTACCTGGGACAGATCTCAAGGGACTGGGTATCTGAGGGTCATGTTGTGGGTGTTGCCCATAGGATAGTAATAGGGGACTACTGTGATGATGCTGGAACCCCAGGTGGTTTTTCCTCAAGAGAAACAGTCCAATGGCCAGCTGACCCGTTGCAGGTTCCCCAAACCCATTAGGGGAGACCGTGGTGGAGGGGGAGGGGTGACCCCAGAAAGTGGCCCATGCAGAGCTATTGTACTTGAAGACAGCAGGTGAGATAATATAAGAGATGTGTCTCTAGGGTAGAAGGGATGGAGGAAACCATATCCAAAAGACACAGTGCCCATAGCTTGCTCACCAGGGAAGGGATCTGAGTAGGCAGGTCAAGGGTCACCCAGCAGCACACATGGCTGTGTGTGAATGTGAGCCAGCGAACTCTCCCATGGATCGGGGTAGGAGGAGAATTGGGCTGTTGAATGCAGAGGAAAGCACCATCCCCCAGAGGTCTCCCTTGGGCTATCCTGAGCTCCGTTCAGTGGGATGAATGCCTTATTGGCGTGACAGAAAATACTAAAAACGAACTGTGGAGCAAAACAGAAAACCTGCTTACAGGAGGAAGCAACATGATCACGAGGAGCTGGGAAGGTAGCTGATGCAAGTGACGCCTTGAGGGTTCCTGCACGTAAATGAGTTGTGTTATTTCAAAAACGAGTGGAGATTTTGTTACCAGTTGGATCACAGAAATGATTATGGGAACGTTGGATGTAAATCAGTTTGGTTCCTTAAGGGCGAGCCCCCTACCTTGGCAGCTATTCAATGTGTACATTCACGTGTAAAAGCACAGGACAATGGAGAATTTGTGAGGACAGTTTTGGTAGATTATAGAAAAGCATTTGACCTTATCAACTACAATATTGTTTTAAACAAACTAGAGCAATTTGGCATTCCTTTATGTTTGAGGCAGTGGGTGCATGATTTTTTAGAGGGAAAGATTCAGTGGGTGGAGGTAAACAGGCTTCAACCGATACACAGCGTAGTATGTGAAGGCATCCCTCAGGGAACCAGACCAGGGCCAGTTTTGTCCCTGATTCTGATTAATGACCTGGTGATGACTAGGCCATGTATTAAATATGACGACACTACAGTCATAGATAATTTTTTGAACAAGCGAGTCAGTAGTATGCAGGCTGATTTACTGCGTATTCAGGATTGGTCAGAGGAAAACCATATGCAAATCAACCTGGATAAAACAAAAGAAATTCAGTTCAGACAGTTAGGAAAGTGGGACTCTCTACCACTGGTTTGTGTGTGTGTGTGGGGGGGGGGTCACACGTTGAGGTTGTAGATTAAGTTGTTAGGACTGATCGTACAACAGATTTTCAGCTGGGCGGGTCCTGATTTTAAACAAAAAGAAAAGAAATACAATGTGCTGGTGTCAGGAATGTGTGTGTGCAATTCAGCGAGAGCACTTTTTGAAAGTTCACTCAGATATGGAACTACACTACCCACTGACTGCAGCGGATACCACAGGGGGTTGGGAGTGGAGCCAGGGTGACCTGGGAAAACTGTCTCTATTAGCGCTGATCATGCAATGTTTTAGCTCTGTTATTTTAAAACAGAAAAAATATTTACAGCCAAAAATAATGTGAAGCTACCTGCATACTCTGTGCCGGATGATTCTTGCATAAAACAGGGTTGTACACTAACCTGGCTAGCTGAGGAGCCCAGTGATTTCCAAGGTAAATAGGCTTGCAGACTGGGACTTATTATTTCCCGGTCTCTGCTGCCTGGTACTGGACCGAGTGGTTAGTTGCCTAAGCCAATCAGTATCAAGTATTTTCCCAACCCATTTTCTAAAAATCCAGTCGTGCGCTGTTTATTGTAGATTCTTACTACTATTATAGGGACAGCGTTACATATCCTTATCCTCCCTTGCTTTACTGACCCTCACTTAAATATTCAAAGCTCCAGCAAACCTTTCACTTCTACTAAAACTGCCTCATACAGAGAATGCAATTTATTGAAAGTTTTCAGACTTTGCAAAATAAGTTAGCGGTTTTTAGTCAACTTATCAGTAGACTGGTGTCTGGATCGTAAGCCCACCATCACAACTGGTAGGAACTGGCACTCTTGTTGACTGTGGCATTCAGGAAGCCGAGGGCTGAATAGGCATAGAGTCTGAACCACCATGATGGGATTGAGCCCCACTGGCAGGGCAGGATGCAGGAATTCGCACCACAGCTGGCAGTGATGAACCTGTCATAAATATCATTTAGTTACCTGGGGTACAATGCTGTACCTGTCGTATATCATTTATCTACCTCGGAGTAAGTACTGTACCTGTCATATGTATTGTTTATTTACCTGGGATATAGTACTGTACCGTCATATATCATTTATCTACCTGGGAGTACAGTGCTGTGCCTGTCATATATATCATTTATCTTCCTAGGGTACAGTACTGTACCTGTCATATATACCATTTATTTACCTGGGGTACCGTACTGTACCTGTCATATATATCTCATTTACTTACCTGGGGTACAGCACTGTACCTGTCATATAGATCATTTATCTACCTGGGGTACAGTACTGTACCTGTCATATATATATCATTTACTTACCTGTGGTACAGTACAGTACCTGTCATATACATCATTTATTTACCTGGGGTACAGTACTGTACCTGTCATATATATATCATTTATCTACCTGGGGTACAGTACAGTACCTGTCACATATATCATTTATTTGCCTAGTAAGGGATATGTATGACAGGTACAGTACTGTACCTGTCATATATATAATTTATCTACCTGGAGGACAGTACTATACCTGCCACATATATATATATATATATGTATTTTACTTACCATGGGTACAGTACTATACCTACCATATCTATAATTTACTTACCTACCATTTATATAATTTATTTACCTGGGGGTACAATACTATATTTGTCATATATATCATTTATTTACCTGGGGTACAGTACTGTACCTGCCACATATATATATATATATTTTTTTTCCAATTGTTTAACCAGGTGAGACACACTAAGCTGAAAGCTTATTTACAGGTGCAACCTGGGAGCACAGGGAAGTTAAGTGACTTGCTCAGAGTCACACAGTATGCAAGTGGGGGCTGTAGGATTCAAACCCAGGTCTCCAGATTTGCAGCTCAGAGCCTTAAACCACTGCACTATACTGCCTCCTATATCATTTACTTACCTGGGTTACAGTACTGTACCTGTCATATATAAATATATATTATTTATTTACCTGGGTTACAGTACTGTGCCTGTCATATATATAATTTATTTACCCGGAGTAATTCAGCTGAGGAGGGAGGAGTGTCTGCTTCTGTTTCTACTCAGTTATATAAGGGAAAGGGAAAGGGGAAATCATTTAACCAAGAAAGGCACACTAAGGTGGAGCTTGTTTCCAGGTACGACCTGGGAGCACAAGGAAGTTAAGTGACTTGCTCAGGGTCACACAGTATGCAAGTGGAAGCTGTGGGATTCAAACCTAGGTCTGGTCTGCTTGATGTCACCAGATTTGCAGCCCAGAGCCTTAGACCACTGAGCTTTACTGCCTCCTAGGTGTGAGAGATTGAAGCACTGGGTGGACAAGTGAGTTGCTCAAGGTCACACAGTCAGTTCAGGGGCTGTGGTGGGATTCGAGCTGAGGATGTCTTGGGCCACAATTCTGTTCTCTCCCCATCTGGTTTAAGCTGCTTGTCAAGTGGAAAGTTCAGGTGGATAAAAAGAAGACTTTAGCCTCTGATGCTCTCCATTTGACATTATTCACAAACATGAACATTCAATGCTAGGAAGTGCTTTAAGAAAGCTATATTTGTGTTGCTGTATGGCAGTGTCCCCAGCTCACTGTCCTGAAGTGCAGGTGTGTTGTTCGTTTACAATAGGAGACAGCCACACCCAGATACTTATCCGTTGCAAACCTCCTGTAATACAAACAGCTCGACTGTGTACAATTGGCTGGCAGTCACACAAGCCAGATCTCCAGCACGAATGGCGATGCTGGAGGTTATTAAACACCGAATGGATAATTCATGGGGAGGTGACATCAGTAGAGTTGGTGAGATAATAACACTTGGCAGCTAATGAGTTTCCCAGCAAAAAGAGCAGGGAGTGAGGAGAAGGGCAGCGTGGGCCACCAGATCTCTTCTCCTCAAACAACGAATTGAAAGAGTATGATAACAATGGAGAAAGAACAGGTAATTTTTCTGAATGTATAGCTCAGCCTCACCTCTCCCTCTAATATCTTTTTGCTGCTGTTTCATCTTTAGGAGAAACGCAAACTGCAGGCAGAGATGGAGAAGCTGAAGAGGGAACTGGAAGAGGAGCGGGTGTTGCTGCAGCAGCTGAAGGTAACCCTGCCATTTTTTTTAAATTCTTTTTTTACCCCTGTTCACTGACTGGCCCCTAGCTTCTGGTCTTCCCAGCGCTGTCACCCCAATGTCCTCCAGGATTTAACCCTTTTCCTTTAAGCTCAACTTTATTGCCTAGTGAAGGGAATGACAGTGCAGTTACAGACATTTGTCAAGGGATGGGACAATATCTACCCACGGCATCCAGTTGTACCGATTTCACAATTCTTAAAAGAGATGCACACTGTCTGAGATGAACATGTCATCATCAATATCCACATAAGGCCACTGTTCATATGTATGAATCAGGGAGCTGACAGGCGCTGACTAACAGAAGACCAACAGTGGCACAGCAGATAACCATGAAAAATGTGGTTTGTAGTAAGTGCTATTCATATGTGTGTGTGTGTGTGTGTGTGTGTGTGTGTGTGTGTGTGTGTGTGGGTATGTGTGCGCTGACTGCAGGAATTGCATGGTCGTTCCATTAGCTCTAAAAATAGTACCTGGGCAGGCACCCCAGGCTGTCTTAACCTTTCACCCTGTGCCTGCAGGCCCTCTCCCCAAGACCCCCTTCCCAGGTGAGGTTAAATAAGTAAGACTGTGACCACTATGCTGTACCTCACCTCCTCAGAATCTCTCCTCACTAGTTGTTCCAGCCTGGAGGGCTACAGCCCTGTGGGAGTCCCATCTTTGCCACAGCTTTGTGTTTCTCTAGTGAGAGTCTAAAGTCGTGTTTACACAGCCAGTGTGCCGCAGCTTTGGCAGTGCTCCAAATTTGCTGCAACTGTGGGAGACAATCAGGAGGTTTGTGTAGATAGATCCTGTCAGTGCCAATGCAAGCCACACTGGAGATAGGCAGTATTTCCCCATGGGAGGCCCTGGAGGATCCTGGGAGGCAGATGGGACTGGTAACTTATATCAGAGCGAGCGGTGCAGGCTGTCCACATGGCTGCTTACACCGCTCACTCCGATCAGCATCTCCAAGTTTCCTACGGATCCATGAGCGGTGCAGTGATCAACTTACCGTGATCTGGTAAGTGTCTACATGGCTACCTTTGTGCCAGAGCAACCCAAGTGCTCACGTTGCTCTGGTGCAAATGCGACCCCATGTAAATGGGGCTTTTGTGTTGCAGTTCTATGCTCCATATGCTGCATGTCATCAGTTCTGCTGATCCTGAAGGGCAGAGGAGGAGGAGGAGGTGTGACAGTCATACTGGTGAAAGCTCATACTGGTGATGGTACATGCTACTGGCAATCCACACTGGTGATTATACATACTGGTGGCAAACTGTACTGGTGACAGTCCATTGTGGTGACAGTCTACACTGGTGACAGTCCATACTGGTGACAATCTCTACTAGTGACAGTCCATACTGGTGACAATCCATACTGATGATGTTCCATACTGGTGACAGTACATACTGGTGACAATCCATACTGCTGACAGTACATACCAGGGACAGTACACACTGGTGAGTATATATTGATGACAATCCATTATTTTCTGTGTAGAGGGATAAGCCAGCATCCCATGGCTTAAACTGAGAGTGAGAGACAGAAACACTGACAGACACACACACAGGTTTGGCAAAGCCAGTGGATGAATGATACTTAAAGACGGAAATGTAGCCAGCCTGGTGGCATTGAGGGTTGAGGCACTGGACGCCACACCTTGTGCCATGCCAGTGACCCGGGTTCAGGAATGAGCCTGGGTCACCGGGGGTTGGCAGGGGAGAGAGAGGATCGAGCATCTGGAGGACTGCTCTCCTCTCTTGGGGGGGATCCAGGCACCTGTCTGGCATTGCAGCAGCCCCTGGTGATGACCGGAGGCACTGTAATGTGAAGGGCACATTAGAGGAGATGCAGAGCTGCGGCAGACGTGCCTGGCATCATTGCACATCCGAGCTCTGCCGGGGGAGGGGGTGAAGGGGAGGGACGCAACCAAGAAAATCCCCACTCCCTGAGATAGGCAATGGCACCACCCCCTCAACCACACTCCACTGGCCGGACTCACTCAGATCCTGGGCCGAGCCCAGCCCGACCTGAATTCAAAGATAGAGCACCCTGGGCAGATAGGGCGGCCCCACCTCGGGGGGTTCAGAGCTGAGGGGATAGCCTGGCTGGTCCCAAGAGATGAGGAGTTTCAGGCCTGGAGGTAGAGCTGAGGGTGAGTGGATGCCCGAGAGAATTCTCCGGGGCCAAGCGGAGCGAGAAAAAGAAATATAAAAAAAAGGAAAAAAGACAGAAATGCTCCTTTAGTCTTTTAAGATATCCTTGTCCATTAAAAACTCACTGGAGACATGACTGCCTTGTTCCTAACAGGGTCCAAGTATGAATAACAGACTCTGAATTTAAAAAAAACTCTACCTTCTCCGGCACCACATACAGTCCTTTATGAAAAGAGCCATACCAAGTTCTGCACTTCAGTATTAAAGATAAATGATGAGGGATAATTAGTCCCGGATCTTCAATTTCAGAGGAAGTCCCTGCGAGACAGGTGGCTGATGGAAGGGACCTCTCCGCCCAACGAAGAAGATATCATGTCAACCCCTCTAGGGAAAGCCCAGTCCCGTATCCAGCAGCTTGAAGACAACATTGCAAGGTAATCGGCTGAAGAGCCTCACCGCTGCGATTTTACTTTTGTATTTTTCTTAACATTTCCTGATTGGTTCCGTTTGTAGTTCTGCAGTGCTAGCTGAAGCAGAACCTGATCTGTTGGGGGCTGGACACTGCTTACTGTCCCAGTAGTTTGGGTCTTGGCAGGGGTCCAGTATGGAAAGCCCTCGCCATGTACATAGAGGATATGTTACAAGAAAAGTGGCAAACGTTTCCTAGATGTTATCTGTACCAGTTGTAATGCAACCCATAAAGTGTGTTTGCTTTCAAACAAAACGTTTGCAGTTTTGCTCGTCGCTGGCCACCAACTCTTTGGTTCTCAGTTGTCGAACCAGGCTGGGCTCTGAAGGTTTCTTAGAAGCCATTCTACCCGAGACTTTGAACTGTTATTAGAACCCTGCTGCAGTGCTAAATGCACTCTGTAAGTTTCCCTTTTTATTTTGTATCTCGAATGAGGTTTTCTATTGTACTTTAGATTGTTACAGCTTGTCTCTGTTATGTGCCTGTTACCCTGCTACACGTTATAGTTTAATACGCAGCACTGCTGATTAGGTAATGCTTATCTGTCCTATCCAGGACCTCCCTACAAATGAGCACTGCTCAAAGGAGTTTTCCCCCTGGCTAAACAAATACAAACTAAGAAAGTGCTGCTTCATGTGGTCGCCTGTTACACAGTAATATTCGGTTACACTTTAAGTGTCACTGAACTACACTGTAGATAGAGTGTAACTACACTGTAACTGCAGTGCAGTTACCCTGTTGCATGCAATTAACCCTTAGGCTGCCAACACAATGAGAACGTATAGGAATTCTGGACTGATATATCAGTCTGTGGTTCATGAAGGGTTAATGATTAGTTACATTGAAACGGACACTTAAAATAAAGTGTAACCCAATATTCTTGAGCACTTTCAAAATTAATAAAGTGAATAACCTTGTTTACAGCTAATGCCACAAAATTAGGTTTTACATTTTAATGTGACAGTATTGGGTCACCTCCGTGGTGCTGAGCTGTAACGGACTACGCTAGCATGCTGGACCAGGTTCGCTCGCATGGCCTAGTACGTCAGCAGTGAAAGCTGGCAGCCGGGGTAGGGTGGATAGCGATGCAGCTCCATCGGTGGCATGGGGCAGCGGGTGGAGGCACATTTGGCAGTGTGCGGTTGAGGACATTTTCCCCAGCAACCCTCATGCAGGGCAGTCATGAGCATGGCCGTGGTGAGTGTTGCTCTGGGATTGGGAGACTTATCCGTTGAAACCTGGCCCTTGCGGGATGCATCATGATGGCTTACTCAATCATCACTCATGTTTATCGTATCTCTGAAAGGCTGCCCCCCCTCCCCTGGTGGTGGCATTCTCAGAATGCTTTTCCCCCATGACTACGCTGAGCTGAAAGAGGGGGGAGCCCTGCTTTGGGGTGGGTGGGGGGAGGACCACAGAGCATGGTCATCTGGAGCAGCCAGGTTGATTAGGGATGGAGGTTGTTGGTGTGAATGGGAGAAGTCAAGGAATGGGAATCTGGCAGAAGGTGAGAGTACCAGCGGTGAGCCCAACTAGAGGAGATAAATGAGGATAAACAAATGCCCTAATATCTGGCGGTCAAGTGTAGTGGGAGTAGTGAAAACAACGTTTGCATACAATTTCTGGAATCACCCCCAGGCAGGATTCCTCCTGCTCAAGTCCAGCCATGGCGATCTGGAGTATGGATCAAAACCACCTCAGCTTCAACTGTTGGCAAAGAGGAAAAGGACAACCATTCCTGATGTGAGCGGTCAGACCTGCCCTTCGATGTTGCTACACACCAGGGAGGATTTTCCCCCTTTTTGACAGTATAGCCCACCACCCTCTGCTGTGTGCACATACATGCAATGTTCTGTGGGTGCACCCACCAACATGTAGTCACGCATGTCACCAAGGATGCTACTACATGCCTCCAGCAGGTGTGACTCCATGTCAGGAGTGACACATCCGCCCACCCCGGGAGGACAGTATCCGACACGGATGCCCTGAGCCCTCTCTGGCAGCCTCTGTCCTTGATGTCCCGTGCTCGGGATGTGAATATGGGCCGCCAGCATACTAGAGTGATCCCTCATCGCTCAGCACCATGGGCCCCCTATACATAAAGTTATTTCTTTAATATACTGTATTACTGTATTATTTACTGCTTGCCCTCCCTTCCTCCCTTTCTGTGAACTATCTCCCGGATCACATATGGAAATGGGTCATGGCTCAGTGTGCCTTTCCCAGTTACCACCAATTTATTTTTTTAACTTTCTTTTTATTGGAGCCCCAAGAGTACAAAGAATGTACTTTTGCCATCAGTACAGGACATTAACTATAGCTAGACACATACAGCATGGAAACCTTGTGATTTTAAACATTTGGTAACATCCTAATGTGCTGTTGATACTTGCCCAGATCAGATTCCCATAGAAGGTATATACGGAATAGCGAAAGAGGTTTTTCTGTTCTCCCACCCTCTTGCAGCCTGTTGAGGGGCAATTGATCTAGGTGACGTGCATCTTGAATTGAGTGGCCATTCTGTCCAGTTAGTCTTGCCAGAACTTGAATACCACCAATTTCTAATTAATATATTTATTTACCAAGGATAGCCTAGCCGAGACGCAACAGCAGGGTCCTGCTTCTACCCATTTCTGCAGCCGGGTAGACTGGAGCACCGAGAAGCGGAGAGATTTGCTCAAAGTCATATAGAGAGTATTTGGCTCTAGTGGGGTTCAAACCTTTAATCGCTTGGTTCCCAAGCCAGTGCTCTAACCATTAGGCCACACTGTCACAAATGGGTCAGTATAATTGTGAGAGTGGACATGTCTAGGATTATAGAACGTGCTCCCCCTGGCAGTGCCCACTGTGACCAGGTGATGTCTTTAGTTGTGGCAGTTTCAAATTCTGAACTGCAAGCTGCTGAGAAAGTGGAGCCAGGAAGGTATACGTGTGTGTGTTGAGATGATTGTATATTTACACAAGGTGGGAACAATATTGCTCCCTGCAACTTTGCCAGCCCTACTGTCATAATTCTACAAAGATACACAAACTAAATTATACCTGAGTTGGGCAAAGTTCTGTGTTGTAACCGCCAGGAAGGTGTCCATGGAGTCAGTTGCAGGTATAGCCAAGTGGGCGGAAGGTGCCATCCTAACTGAATACAGGTCAGTCGCATTGGGCTTTCAGAAACAGCTGGTGCTGGGGGAAGGGGCAGGGCAGGTGTCAGAGCAAAAATCAGTCAATCAGCCCATTGTGCTGCTACCCTATGTGTGAGAGCTGGCACCCCAAAAAGAGGCTGTAATGAACAGAAAGGATTTGGATTTATACTGTGCCTTTCGTATAAACTGTATCCCAGAGCACTTCACAATCTAGGAGAGGGAGGGGAGAGTTTGTTGTTGTTTTCAGTGCACAGGGTGATTCAAACAGCATGGAGATAGATTAGAGAGGTCAAACACAGGGAGGTGAAGTGACTTACTCAGGGTCACACAAGTATGTGGCAATGATGAGATTCAAACCCAGGTGTCTAGGATCATAGCACTGCAATCTAACCACTAGGTCAAAGTGTTTTCCTGTATTTTGTTTGGGGGGAGCACTGTACCGTATTCTTGTTTTTGAGACGGGGGACTAACATTCAGTCATTACAACCACATAAGTGAAATCTGCCTTTTTTAATTAATGTTAATGCTGGTCTGCGTGCTCTGGTTCCTGATGCCCAGGATGCAGCCTAGCTAAATTAAGGGTGCTGCTCTTTCAGCACTGCTTGTACAACCCTAGCCTGGCGATTGGAAGGCCACAGGTTCAGACCTCACTGTGACCCTTTGGCTTGCCCTTGAGAGACTGCATATGTGTGCTGGCACAAAAACTGTACAGCGCCAGACTTGCACCTGCTCCCTCCCTGCTGTACTCATAACTTATTAGATACAGACAGCAGAACACCCATAATGCGTGAGTGACCCTCTGTTACACAGAAGAGTTGGGAAGACTGTTCACATTCTGAATGATCCACCTTTTCCTTTCTACCCACAGCCTTCAGGCAAAGATGAATCATCTGGAAAACCAGGAAGGAGGAGTCCAGGATCTGGAACCAGGCAGAGAGGGCAAAAAAACTCCTTTCACTGCTGACTCTTCAGCTCCTGATGTAACTGCAAAGGTAGGTAGGATAGTGTTTGTCTTAAAATACCTAAAATCTCTTAAAATACCTAGAGCCCTAATAGAATAACATCTGGATAGAACAAAAGTGTTTGCAACACCTGCAGTATAACCGGATGAAAATGTGCCACGGCCTCCCAGGAAGGGAGTTACATTTTAGGGTTTGAGTGGTTTGCTAACTGACCCAGACAGACATGAGAAGCCCATGATAGAGCGTGGACTTGAAAAAACATACAACCTCTCCTTTCCAGCATCTGTCTTTTGGTCCTGGGGTTGGGGAGGCCAGCCATGGCCCAGGGAACCTCTCATGTCTAGGGGTACTTCTAAGCTCACCATAAGTTCCCCTGACCTACCATACAATCACTATGCACATGTAGGCCTGGACTTCACTGGTACACACCAAGACCCTGTCTGGTGTTTGAACCAGTAAGCCACAGACATTGAAAACCTTCTTCACACGTGTCCTTTAACCTGGCACCCTCCTCTCCATCTTGCCAACATCTAGCCTTGAAGAAATGACTTTGCCCCAACTCAGTTGCCAACTCCTGCCCAATCAGCACCATGCAAACATCCTATAGATTGCTCTACCAAACTCCTACCCCCATTTATACCCTAGGGGATCATGCCAGCACGCCAGTCTGCATTGGCTTGGCTTGGTAGTAATAATCATCTTTATTGTTCGGCTTAAAAGCCATTACAAAAATGCCATGAAGTACATAACAATACAGTGAGTGATACAATGAGACGTATACTAATAAGAGATACACTGACACAGTATGTACATCATGGGCACTAATCAACTCGACTCGGCAAATAGAAGGAACATGAGTCAAGTACGGCCCAGAATAACCATTCCCAGAACTATCCCTGCACCGTTACACAGCTACACGCAGCATTAAGGCACCAGGGAAGGTCACATTTATGGAGGTGAAATGTATTAGGATCCATAATACTAAAAAAGCGCGTATTGCCTGACTTTGTGAACATCCACCTCCCCCGGCTGTAAGGTGGGAGCTGTTGCGAGCAGAAGTCCTACCGTTGTACTGTGTCCTCACTCACATTCAATGTTACACGCAGAAATGGGGCTCAAAACACTGTTGGTGTCCAGCGCGGTGCAAATAGTAAACTAAACCGAGCAGGAGTACTTGAGACCATGGCTGTGCATAGACTAAGACTAGCACAGAGTTTAACAGAAGAAAATGCTGACTGGTGAGCTGAGTTGAAAATCATTTATTACGGAGAACTTTCTCCTGTAATAAATGATTTTCAGCTCCAGTCACAGTAAGCTGTTTTCTTACTATTTATGAAGCTCTGTGTGCTTTTTGGGTCTTGTGCAATAGCCATTGTGGTTCTGTGAACCCCTTCCCCCCGACTCACATTGTCATAAATACCATATGTATAAGATCTGCAGTTGCAGTCCACAGATCCCATAAAATGACATTCCGTATTGTACCTGCAGGGGATGCCACTGGATTGTGCTCAGACTTGGCATTTGTTATCATAGTGTAGGCAGATTGCCAGGAGGGGAGTTGTGTCCCCCTCCCCCCAAATCGATTGACTAGTAGTTGATACAGTTCTACTTCCTGCATCACTACAACTCTGGTTTACACACTTTGCTGGCAGAAGGCATAGACACTTTTGAAAGTTTGTAGGGAAATGATGGGAGATGAAGCGTAGTGTGTTCCCAAGAGAGCAAAGTAAGTGCAGTCAGATGCTGAAGCGCAAAAGCCTAAATTTCAGCCGGCTCGTCAGCGCAGCGGTTGGATTTCCGCTTGCAATGCTGGCGACCCGGGTTCGGGAACAGACTCGGGTCGCTGGAGGGCCGGCCGTGGGAGAAGGATAGAGCGTCCTGTGGACTGCTCTCCTTCTCCAGGGGGAGGGTGGGGTAGTGGCCAGTGCAAGATGGACCCCTGGTGGAGGCCGGGAGTCGCGCATTTTCTGGCACTGGACTGCAATGGAAGCAGGGCAGATTCTGGATATCATTGCACGTCCCCGCCTCCCAGAGGAAAATAGGAAAAAGGAGAGGTGCGCCCTCCATCTCCATGAAGCCCTCCCCAGGCTTCAATTAGGCACCGTCGCCAGCACTCCCAAACAGTTACTAATTCCATGGCACTGGAACTAGGGGAACCAGTGCCATGGCCCCACCCTCTGTGGGGTAAGCCAGGGGTGACTGGGAGAATGCTGCCAATCGACAGTTGGTGGGAGCTCAGGGGCCGTGACCAGGGCAGAGACTGACGGAGGACCTGCCAGGAAAAATAGGAAATAAATTAAAAAAAAGGCTAAATTTTGAGACAGTAGGCTGAGAGACCTGATTATTACATAAATAAGCTCTATTTCTCAGTCGGGACATTTTCCAAAATGAAGTGGGATGCAAGACTGTGAGTGTTCTGTAGACAGGGCAACTGCTCAACCCGGGTCTCGGGGACTTGAGCCCCCAATGTTGTGATATGGATCTGAACCTTTGCTGAATGCAACTGCTGAAATTAGTCCTTTTACACCAGAGAGTAAAGAAAACCTACAGCTTAACCCCCTACCCGCCTGAAGGGTTCTGGGCCCAGATCCTTTGTCACCCTACCACCTCTGGTTGTAGAACTTCGGTCTTGGTGGCCAGGCTCCAAACCTGGTGGTGATGATAACATCAGCCCTGTCCGTTCCTGGTCTAGAGAAGTTCGTGAGATGGTACATGGCTCTCAGGTAGGGGTGTGCACCACAAATAGCTGTATTTGGCTGAAAGGTGAATAGTTCTGTCACCCTAAGGACACCATACCATAATATGCTGAGAGCGAGAGAGAGAAACTACCTTTCAGGCGTGATTTGTGTGTAACAGTGATCCCTTCTGTTTTCGGTTACTATTAAGAAGCATTGTTTGCAACCTGTTAGACAGCTAGGTCCGAACTTAGAGGTCCTAATAGATAACAGATTAAATATGCATCACTATTACAACAGCATTATAAAAAATATAACTATTTACTGCACAATACTAAAAAGGCAATCAAATCCAGGAACAACAGGATTTGGGTGGCGTGTACCTCACTTTCATATGCCCACATCTTGACTATTGGCCGTGGTTCTGGTCCCCTCAGAAATAATGTGACAGACACACTGGGGAACTAAATCCAGTGAAAGCTCACAAAAATAACACATGATCTCAGTGAAGAACCATATACTTAACCTGCAATGTCTAAAAGATAGAATAATACGGGGTGATATTTTACTCCTGTTGCCACCGTATCAGATCACTCATTAATTACTGAAATGGGTGTAGAATGTCACAATAAACGTGACCTTCAAGAATGATGGGATTGTAGAGCTCACTGCCAAGCTCAGGAGTCAACAGAGCTAACACAGATAAATTCAAGAAAAACGTGGACATTGACATGGGAATCAGCAGAACCAACAGTTGCCTCTGAGAAATGGGCAGAACTCTCAGTGGGTCACTAGGCCTAATACTGCACTAAAACAGAGTAGTATTGACAATAAGTGTTGTTTGTAAATCTTGTAACTGTGTCCACTGGAAAACGTTTAATAAAGCCTTGTTTTTTGTTGTTCTTTTGTTCTCCCCTGCCCCCGACTGGCCCCATCCCCCAGTCTCCCCAGACCTGACACCCTGGCATCCTCCAAGGCTTACTTTGGTCCGGCAGCTTCCCCAGGGCTTACCTTCCCTGGCGGGGTGGGCAGGACCCTCCAGACCCTGCCACTGAATAGGATCCAGTGTGCTCAGACAATGGGGGCAATGGGCCTGCATGAAACTTGTGTCATCCTGCAGATCGAGGAGCTGGTTTCTCCTCCCCTGATTTCCTCCCCAGAAGGTGTGGACATGCAGTGCTGTCATGAGACACACCACATGCTCCCGTGTGATGTATGTCGATGGCTGCTACACCTCCAGTGTGACTTTATGGCTCTGGGCTGCCTTACCGCTGGTCTCTGCCAGGTGTCAGGCATATGCTGGACTCCATGTCCTACCACCCCTAGAAGAGATTAGTCCCTCGGGTGCTCCCCACCCCATCCTGGCTGGCCCTCCGACTCCTGGAGTTCACTACTGAACTTGAATAGTTGGTGCCACAAGCAGTAGCACTACTGCTGCACCGGCGGACTGGCTAATGAAACCATTTTATATTCGGTTACTCCAGAGGTTTCAACATAGAGAGAACTTACCAATCATATAGATAAGATTGAACAAATTATATGTGACTTAAGCAACAGAACAGAGCAGTTCAACTCACGATAGGTGGGTTGGGTCCACCACAGAATGTGACAAAAGTGAGAAATTGTCCCAGAAGGGGGAGGACCACAAGCAGACAGGGGACACTAAATCATGGAGGCGAGCTGGCTGTACCATGTAAGGGCTGATTAGATTTGACCTGCACTAACTTTTCTGTTAGAATGTTATATTTTGTGTGCTCAGTGTTTGCATGAGCTTTGTTAAAATGTCATTAACCAATTTAAAAGTTTATTGGATTTTCTCAGAAACAAACCAACATATACATAACAATGGATGAATGATCTAAATTCATTTCTAAATAAATAATTTTCAGTTTCCAAAGTATAAATAACAGAAATTCAAAGGACAAAGATTTACCATATAATAATAAAAATGTTAACAGTCCCATTATACTTATAAAGACAAAAATGTAAAAAATGGTTTCCATATTTCATTGAATTTGTCCAGTCTATTTGCAACTAGGTAACTAATTCGTTCATTATTAGCTATGGTCCCCATACAATCCAAAAGCTCCCTTAAGACAGGAACGCTGAGAGATTTCCAATTCTGCAATAGTGATCTCTTTTATGCTAATAACAGGTTTAATAACCAAAGTTGAAAAGATCTGGACAAAGAGAATAACAAAAATAAAAGTGTTCGCATCAGGGAACAATAAACTGGTGCCATTAGGTTTATGCTGGAATCCCAAGAGACCAATGAGCTCCTTTATAACCAGGACAGGTTGCCTCCTTCCCTGGTTTCAGCCTAGCCACACCCTCTCGGGACAAGAACAGCCTTCATGGTGCCGTGGGGAGCTCTGTGATCCAGCAGTGCCACCTAGTGCTGAAAGACAGGATGACTGGCTTGGAATCCCTCTGGGAGCCTGTCTTGGTACGACTCCAAGTTGAGTGCTGGCAGTGTGTGGTGAAGCTTGCGTTGCTAATGCTCATGCTTTACGTGTTGATGATAAATAGAGGGCTTCAGCCTCTCCTGTGCTGCCAGTCAGCACTGGGAAAAAAATGTCCGCAGCAATGCTGAATTCCACTTTAAACCGCTAACACATGCCAGCCTGTCAGTGCCACCGGAGAGCAACATTCACAACACTGGCAACCCAGGGTTGCTGAGGGCTGGCTGAGGGAAGGCAGACTGAGCATTCCAGCAGATTCTCTTCAGCTTTGGGGAGGGAGGAGGGCAGTGACCTCTGCATTGCCCGCACCATGTATGGTGCAACAGAAGGCACCACAATAGGGAAGGGGGAGCTGCTTCCCACGAGTGCACACAGCATTTTCTGCATGCACATGCCTGAAGCAGACAAGTGGCGTCCTAGGGGATCAGGGAAAAATATGGAGAAAAAGCGTTAGTTACTGCAGGATGACTAAGCAGACCCCTGCAAGCCCTGCATTGCCAACCACTACTTTCTGTCTTGCCTGCAATCTGGGCCCTGGAGGAGAATTATGGAGCAGACCGGGGGCATGATTTTAAGACAAGCTAAGTGTTGGAGATGGTGTTGGAGAGGTTAGTCGTAAGTGGACAGGCCAGCACAAGATAACAATCTCTATATAAAAAAACTTCTGATTTAGGGTGCTGTGAGGCAGGCCTAGATCCACCCAGGTCCCCCAGATCCTGCCCCAGTAGGAGCAAATGTGAGTTCTAGCTTGTTTTTGCGTGACTGTTAATTGCTTTCTTCTCTCCACCCAGGTTGTTGATGGAAAACCAAAAGAGGGTAAGTCATGCCTTTCCTCTGCTCTCAAATTTCCATTCCTGTAGAACAAAAACAAACAGTGCTTGTCCGAGAGTGTACCAGCTGGTAAAAATCTGTGAAGCAGAACACAAAAAACTAGGAAAGATCAGCCTATGGTGTATCAAGTTCTTTCCCACACCAGTTCGGTGGGCCGAGCCTTGACCATCAAGGCACGCACCTCATCTTAATTTAAAGAACGGACGCTTTCTGCTGATACATGTTTAGCTGGAAGTCTACTCCAAAAATTCATTGCAGAGCCAGCCTTGTGGTACCAAAGAGTGAGCTGCCTGCTCAGCACGCTGGCAGTCTGGGAACACAACCCGGACCTGGGACATCAGGAGCAGAGCCAGGCAGGGAGGGCGACAGAGCATGCATGCGGACATGCTCCTACCAGGGGGAGTTAAATGATGTCCGCCCTTGGAGCCCCTCCTAGTGATAGGCATGTGAAGTGGACGACCACAGGTTGAATGTGCTCCCAGCCATGGATGCCGTTTTGAATATGCCTTGAGGAAGTTGGGTGGGGCCACAAAATCATGACTCATCTGTCTCAGTAACTTAGATAATGTCCTCCTGATGCCGGCCCCTCACGCCCCACACCGACACACACACACACACCAACCATGCCTGATGGTGTGCATGCTCTGCAGCCCTGGTCTTCAGGACTCCCAAGGTACTTTTGTCCCCTCCATCAGCCAAGGAGAGGCTGGAAACCCTCTGGGAAGGGATAGATCCAGAGATGAGTGGCAACCCTGGGAGTCCGGAGGCATGCATTGGTGCCAGCAGTGAGTTCGATGGGAAAAGGTATGGACCACATGGAAGACCAAATGGAGTGAAGTACCAGGGCCATGGAAAGGAGGTGAAAATAATAGCAAAGAGAAATCCATCACTCTTTCTATCAAATAATATTTCTGAATATTCTTTTTAAATCTTCCTCCCTTGATTATGTGCTTTTGTCCTTCAGTTCCACCCCCCCACCGCAAGAACAACACATCCAGTGCTACAGCCTTGCAGTAAAGGGTCTCCGAGTCCTGCAGTCATCATCTGACAGCATTGTGTTTTTCCCTGTCCCCCACTGCTGTCACCCCCCAACTCCAGAACAAACATTTGGAAGAAATAGGGACATTTGGCAGATACAAGACATTGCAGGGACTCTAATACCCAGAGCTGGCCTACAGAATAGGCAAACTAGGCAGCTGCCTAAGGGGAACCAGTTCAAATATTCTGAAGTTGTAAGTTCAGTTGGCATACTCCATTTCCACACAAGGGGTTAATTTCCTGCTCAGTAAAACATTCAGGTCCACATTTTCAAAGATGTGCTGCCCAAAATGGAGATACACAGCGCATCTCAGAAAATGCATGGATGCGCGATATTCAAAAGGGAGAGATGCGACGCACATTTCTGAATGCACCATCATGCAGAAATAATGTATGCTGCGCAAATAAAGGGGCGGGTCCATGAATATGCTGCACATCGCTATATTCAGCCGAAATGTGCAGCACATTTGCCATGCATCTCAGAAATGAGTCGCCCAAAGTTAGGCAAACAAAAGGATGGCCTAAATCATCCAGCCACCCACAGACAGGCCGCAAAACTGCAGGCAGGCCATCCAGAGCCAACCCTCGTGGGTGCACCAGAACATGCTCCAGGCACCCACTCACAGCAGTCATGCATCCTGGAATGTACCCAGATACTGTGTCGCCACTGGCACCATCCAGAGAGCAACCCCCCACACCGCACCCTGGACGTAGACACCCAGCAACCACATGCCAGTGCTGTTGGGTGCCCCCCAAGCACACCAGCGGAGCAGACAGCTACAGTGCAGCACATGTACCAGGGGCCATGGCCTGCACCCATGTGGCTCGCAGGGCGCCACCTGGTGGTGGCATGCACCCAGGGTGATGTCTGGGACAATGGTGCCCAGGTAACCTGGTGTTATGAGTGGCATCCTGGTACAGGCCAGGGTCTGAACTGTGGCACACACCCACGGTGATACCATAGGTGCACACAGGTGGAACCCACCCACTCGGGTACCTGGTCGTCCTCTGCACACTGCCATTCCTTGCAGTTATCACCATGTTCCACTCATACGGGGGGAGGGCACTGCAGGTGACTGTGTGCTGCATACGGAGCTGGTGTATCACATGCATGTGATATACCGATCTGATTGTGTCACCCTGTGCCCTCCCCTGTTGCCTTACCAGGTGGGCCCCCTGTACCCCAGTCTGACACTGTACATGGCTATGGGTTATAGCACTGTAACCAGGACAATGCAGTCCACCCACCCACACACACATTCCATCAGACCTGCCTTTTCAACTGCAGTACCTCCTGTTCACCTTTGTGGGGTGGTGGGGCAGCCCTGCAAAGCTGGAACTGAGCATGCCCGGTGTATGCAAATGGCCTGAATACATTCCAGTAATGAGATGCACATGTGGGGAAT
Organism: Neoceratodus forsteri; assembly: GCA_016271365.2. Lineage (NCBI taxonomy): Eukaryota > Metazoa > Chordata > Ceratodontiformes > Ceratodontidae > Neoceratodus > Neoceratodus forsteri. Next base: position 46,096,054 of record JADMNL010000033.1, read on the forward strand.
GGGCTCGGAATGTGCAATTAGGTCATTTGCATATCCAGGCTGACTATTGCAAATCTGCGCAGCGCACATGTGGCCTCCTATCGCGCATTTCCCTTTGCTCTGCATAGGGCTCTGGTCACCTGCTGCGCCGTGCATCTGTCCCTGCGTGATCGCACATGTTCGGGATATTCAGCCGGACATGTGCAATTGCATCTCATGGCATATCTTCTGAATATCTCATTATTTTGTGCCGGCGCATCTCAGATGCACGGCGTAAGCACTTGCGCCATTCTGCCAGGCACTTTTGAATATGGGGGCCTCTGAGTTTAAAGTCAAGTTCCCATTTTTAAAAACAGAAACCTTCATATGATTTATAATATGTTTAAATGTACATAAAACTCCCTTAAATTAAAACAATGCATGAATAATTGAATGTTCTTTCTACTCATGAGCTCTTTATTATACACATAAAAGAAAAAAGAGAAAAAATCAAGCACTATTCATATTTTTTATTTCTGGTGTTTCTTTGATGACCATGAAAAATTCCCTTTACAGCCTAACTGGCTTGACACGATCACTGCTGTTAACCCAGCCGCAGATAAAACAGAGCATCTGGCTCTATACGAGGCCTGTGTATGTTTGTGTGAGTGTATGCCAGTGGAATTTTGCAGAATTTTGAACTCATGCATTCCATGTTAATATTCCATGCTTTTTTTTTTTGGGGAGGGTGCATTCTATTAGAGGAAAGCTGGAGATTATTGAGTTTTTATGCTCCATGGTAAACAAACAAATCTTCTATTGCACATGTAGAAAGACAAATGACTGACAGGAAGAAACCATCTGTGGAGAGACTATTTAGATTTTCTAAGCAAAATTTTATTGTCTTTTTTGTGTCTTTTTTTAATCTTTTGGAGACTGATTTTTTTTTTTTTTCCATTTTCCTAACCTGCTTTCTAAGGGCAATAAAACCCTTCAAGGTGCAGGGTATTGGTGGATACCCACAATACCCACACTTCCAGGGGTTATAAGGCCCTTCGCCTACGATGTTGGGCCACACCACACCCCTGAGAGTGACACTCTGTCAGATCTTATTGTTTACTTACTAGAAGGTCAAACACCATCTATAGGGTGTACATGTGATTCCTTATTGGTAGAATGTGACTCAACAGGCATAGTTTACCTTAGAATGTTCTAGAACAGTGGAACAGTCTGACAGCTTGAGTGACACAGACATTCTAAAAACTCTGTAATCCACAGTTCTGACATCACACTGAAGTATGACAACGAATGTGTGGGGGCTCTCTGTGAATTGCAGGGGGCTGACCAGACAGTATTATGACCACTGATTTCCCTGGGCTCACCCTATTGACATCTCATGTTTCATTATGCTTGTGTATGTGTGTGTGTGTGTGTGGGGGGGTCCTGTTTCTACCGTGTTTTACAGCTGCAAGGGGCTGATGCACAGGGAAGGCAAAGTGTGCTGGAATTCAAACCCAGGGCCTCTGGATTCCCCGTTCAATAAGCACTAGACTGGATCACCCTGCCACCAGCAGACTGACTCCTGTCTTTGTTATAACCTGTCCAACACCGAAATAACACTGACAATGGTTGCACTTTAACTAAAAGGACATTGGATAAGCACACACACAGTCGACTTTGTTTGCACTGGTGATCAGTTATCAGTAAGTTAAGGCCTGGTAGCTGACCACTGAGGCATGCTGTTGAAGTCACAGCATTCCAGCAGGTTAAGAATCTGAACTTGTTTATTTAGAAATGTCACCCCAGAATGGCCGTATTTAGGTACAAAACCTAGTTTCTTAGACAGTGCCAAGGGGTCCGGACAGCAGCAGTGTTAGGTACACAGCTGCAGATCTGACATATTCTATAGACAGTACTTTATAGCAAGCCATATAATTAAGAAAACAATAGGGGATACAGGAATTTACATCAAATGGTATAAATATGAGGTGAAGGAGGGCAGAATTTGAGCTGACTGTAGTTGGGGTGTAGTTACAGGCACACACAATGTTCAGGAGCTGAAACACCACAGATTTAAACTGATTTTGGGGCAGTATAGTGTAGTGCTTAGGCTGCTGGAAGATTTAGAACACACAGGTTTTTAGGACAAGTTATCCTGTCCACGGAAACCTAAGAGTACTGACCTGCAAACCTGAACTGGGTTTGCATCCCCCAGCCTCCACGTGCATGCAGTATGACCGTGAGCAAGTCGCGTAACTTCCTTGTACTCCCAGGGCACAACCGGAAACAAACCTCTGCTCAGTGTGTCTTCCCTGGCCAAAAATTGTAAAATAAAAAATACATTTAATTTTGCAATATTGCAAGCCTCAGTCGGTAGCCTGTTCCAGCTGGCTGACGCAGAGATATGCAAGTTCTCCACAACCAACCTTTTAAATCTGAGGGACATGAAGCCTTTCCTGGACTTGTGATCTGAAGCTACCTCAGCTGAAGGACACGCCAGCAAAGAGCTGGGGGATGGGGGGTCACAGGGTTCCCAGATCTACAGGGATTCCCATATTTTACAGGGATTTAGAGTCATCTACATAGAAATTCTTCCCATAGACTTGCATTGGTTATACAGGAAATTAAAGCACTTCAGCTTCCGTAGGAAATAATGTAATCTACAGGAAAATACAGGAAAATCTCCCTAGAGTTACAGGGAAACTACCAAATCAGTCTGGGAGCAGTGGGCTCATCACTCCATATCCACAGCTGCATATTGCAGGGACTGAGGCTGACATTTCCTCATTAGTAAGAGTTCTGCCTTGAGGCTGAAACACTACCCGTTCCTGTGCAGCATTCCAGGAGTCCAGCACAAGGTTGTCCGCAGGTGGTCAACGAGGAGCTTAGATGAGACATGTGAGGTCAAGGTACTGAAATCCAGGGACCGGCTCTGAAGAGCCACAAGGTCCATCTGTACAGTGACTTGCATTGAGATCGTAACCCTTTCCGTTTCTGCCTTTACTTTCCAGTCCTCCACCAAACACTTTTCCTATACTGCTGAGGTTGCTTGCTACCTGATAGACCTGGGTTTGCAAGCAGACTCGGTGGGGGGGGCCACACTGGGACCAGGGGGGGCTGCATGCATCATGGTGGTGATGACCTCTGCTCCCAGGCCTGGGTGGCACAGGCTGCACGTACTGATGGACAACCACGGAGCCCTCCCAGCCAGAGGGCATGGTGGGGCGGTTGTTGAGACACAAATATCGAGATGGAGAACAGGGGGAATCCTAGGAAAAATGGGGGTTAAGCCCTAAAAAAAAATGACATTTGCATAGCCAGAGAAAAAATCTTACAACTCCAAAGAATAAATCCCTAACTGGTTTTATTTTCACTACTTTTCAGAATAGGGAGGGCGGTGCTCAGCCGTGTATTTTAGCCTAACCGGGAGTTCTGAGAGAGGAGAAAGTGTTGGGTAAAGGGTAAAGTACTGAACCTTGAGATCCTAGGTTCCAATCCCATTACAGTCGCTCACCTCAGTGGCCCAGTGGCAGCATGCACCGTCAAGGGTTCGAGAGCAGATTCCAGTCTCAATGTCAGGAGACAGGCCAGGCTGCTGGAGGGCAGTGCGCCTCAGCTGGGAAGGGCTTGTGAGGGGTTCCAGCATGCAGCGACCCCTGCAAGTGGGCCAGGGAACTTGCTCCTTATGCAGGGGTATGCTGTCATGTCGAGACTGATGGGCATGGCCCATGCCAGGGGGAGGTGGAAGGTACCAGGGGAAAACTGGGGGGGGGGGGATTCCCCTTCCATCTGAATGCCTGAACAGGGTATATCCTTGATCAACAGGGTATAGCCCTGGGGCAATGGCATGGACAGGGAGAAAAAAAAAACAATATCCCATTACAGCCAAGGTGTGACCCTAAGCAAGTTGCTTGACCTCCCTGTGCTTCAGTCCCTCACATGTGTAAAATTGTGTAGCAACAGAGCCCTACAAGAAAATGACTCACTTTTGCAATATCCTGGGGCTAATTCCCCTGGACTACCTCTCTAGTCCCTGCAGTAAATCTCAGATGTCGACGCCTGACCGCCATTGATACATTATTTCTTTCCTCAAACCAGATCACAGTGAAGGGCATTTGAAGGATTTTAAGACTGTCGAAATGTCCACCACAGAGGTTCAGCTGCAAGGCCACATGACAGCAGAAGGCACACAGGTGAATGGAGAAGCACACAGAACAGGTAAGAGACTCTCGTGTTATGGTAATGTTTCTCACAAAAATGAAATGACAATACTTGGGCTGTCCCTACTGTGCAGTAATAAGTCTTGCTGCTGCCCCAGGAGACCAGGGCTCAGGAAGGAGCCACAGAATCCCACCATGGATCCAACTGGATTGGTGTTCGGCCTGTCATGGCGGGATGCTAGCCTCCCAGGGATGGAATGCAAGGGTTGCCCGGCGTTCGCATACCCTCTGCTATCTGCCTGAGGAGGAGCAGCATTGGCAGCGGTTATAAAGGCAGCGGCTAACCAACCCTCATGGCCAGAGTACAAGCACAGCCAATGAGGTTCCACTGATGGTGGCAGAGGGGGTACTGAAAACAAAACAGTACTAAAACTAAAACACCAAAGTAAATAACATTTCTTCATTAGTTACATGAAACAATCATCACAGAGCTCTGAGCAGTGATGCAAAGGGAACGGCAGGAGGTACCAGTTTCTTATATTCCACTCAAACTGGGAACAGTAGGATGTGCCAATATCTGCTCAAACTGGGGTTGAGTGACAGAGTTTCTGCTTGAGCTTCCATGTGCTAAGGTAAATTATGGAATCACGGCAGGGATTTTTGGCCCCCTTCAATGCCCATCAGGGCAACTCCCACAGCGGAGCTCTAACTCCCCCGTCTAAGATTCGTTACTTATATAATGGGAGTCTTTGGCAGGAGAGTTAGGTTTCTGTCAGTTGCAGGAGTTGTTTTGGGACTAAAGACTCCTGACATTTAAGAGCTGACTTGGTAGGTGAGCATGATGCAGTACCTCTCTTCTGTCTCACCAGGGTTGGCAGGTAATTGTGTACAATGTCTGTTTTCTACCTGGACTGACTGCGCAGTGCTGAATGTACAACAGCATCAGTTCCAACCTCTCCCAGCAGAGGTCACTGTAGGTAATGGTGTAGAAGCAATGGCTGCGAGGGAGCTCAAAGCTACTGCAGTCCAGCCTCTCCCAGTAGGAGTCACTGTAAGTAATTGTGTAGGGGTACTGCCTGTGGAGGAGCCAACAGCTACTGCAGTCCCAGCCTCTCCCAGCAGGGGTCACTGTAGGTAATGGTGTAGGAGCACTGACTGTGGGGGAACTCACAGCTACTCCAGCCTCAAGCTTTCCCAGTAGGGGTCCCTATAAGTAATGGTGTAGGAACACTGATTGTGGGGAGCTCAGTTCCTGCAATTCCAGCCTCTCCCAGCAGGAGTCACTATAGGTAATGGTGCAGGAACACTGATTATGGAGGCACTCACAGTTCCTGCAGTCCCAGACTCTCCCAGCAGGAGTTGTACTTATTACGAAAGTGCATCTACACCTGCTGTATTCAGGTGATATGCAGCAGAGAAAAATTAGGCTATGGTGTGTATCAAAGGTGATATTTACTAAAGGTGTTATATAATATAATGGTATTGTATGATAAATCCCAATTCAAAGTAAAAGTCACAAAACACGTTTAGAAATACCATAATATGTCCCCTAGAGCATCAGCCTCTTGTGGGGTTTGAGCCCTCAGAATATACAGGCAGGTCAAGAATGTCACTCCGTTGCTGCTGAACTGCTGACAGTTGTCTTGTTTCTGTTCCCTAGCCCTAAATGCCATGGAAATCAGTGTCGGAAAAGGCATCAGGACAGGAGCTACCAGAGACCTCGCTGCTGTTCCATTGACAGTTGAAGAATTTGAAGGAAAAGAAGTGTACAAGGTGTATGAGGTGTACGAGAATGATGCAAAGGCTATTTATGCAGTGAATTCACAGGTGGAGGAATCTGAAACGCAGCTCACTCCAAAGGCGGCAGAGACTCTTTTAAATCAGACCAGGAAAGCAGAATATGAAGCACGGCTGCTTAATGAAGCAAAGAAACAGGTTGCAGAAGTCATAAATGGCTCGGCTGTTGAACTACTCCAAAGCATGGAAAGAAACCAGAGGAGTGAAACCAAAGAAGCACCAACAGCTGTTGAGAAAACACTTTCAGAAAGCAGACAGTCAAAAGATGATGAGGAAAAGCCCATGAGATCCAAGGGACAGCCCGAATTTAACAGTTCCTTGGCAAACATCCAAGTTCTGAGTGTCAAAACTGAGGAAGAGGAAAGCCTTCCCATGGGTTCACCAGGCAAAGAGAGGACAAAAGCAGAAGAAGTGCAGAAGGACTTAAATGCGGTGACATGGCATGAAAACGAGGACCAGAACGAGAGGAAAATGGTGCCTTCCTCAGGTCCCTTAGATGATTTCAGCTCCACAAACACTGTCACCCTGACTTACACTGCACTTTCTGACTCCAGCTTTGTGGAGGCTGAAGACATGTTTGGTGGAGTTCTCAGGGCTGAACGTGTCATCGTAACCGATGATGGAGAAGAGCTTTCCATGGACTCTGATCCAGAGACAAGACAACCTCCTGGAGTGCCAGACTCAGAAGAACCTCCAGGCCATGCTGAAAAAGAGAAACCAGAGGGTAGTAAGAGTGGGGCCCCAGGGCCAACAGAGGAAGTCAGCCTGAAGGATCCCCCAAGCCCCAATAATGTACCAGAGGCTTTAGCTAATGTTAATGATCAGAAGCCTTTAAAAGAGCAAAGCAATGTAGACCAGTTAGAGGAGGCTGCAGTGGTAATACAAGAAGAGTTACTGGAAAGTGCAGTGCAGAACCCATTACTTCAGGGGCAGAACCCATTACCCCAGGAGGGGAAGTTGTTTGCTGAGCTGGATAAACCATTACTCAAGGACCAAAAAGCATCACTCATAGAGCAGACTCCATCACTCCAAGTGGAGAAACTATTAGCTGAGGAGCCTAAATCGTTACTACCAGACAAGAATCCATTTCTCCAGGAGCAGAAACAGTCACTGCCGGATCAGAGTCCATCACTCCAGGAGGAGAAACTATTACCAAAAGAGCATAAACCAGTAGTACAGGAGCAGGAACCAGTTGTCCAAGAGCAGAGACCATCACTCCAGGAAGAGAAGTTCTTACCTGAGGAGCATAAACCATCAGTATGGGAGGAAGAGCTGATTGTCCAAGAGCAGAAACCATCACTCCAGGGGGAAAAGGTGTTACCCGAGGAGCATAAACCATTAGTACAGGAGGAGGAGCCAGTTGTCCAAGAGCAGAAACCATCACTCCAGGGGGAAAAGGTGTTACCTGAGGAGCATAAACCATTAGTACAGGAGGAGAAGCCAGTCATCCAAGAGCAGAAACCATCACTCCAGGGGGAAAAGGTGTTACCTGAGGAGCATAAACCATTAGTACAGGAGGAGGAGCCAGTTGTCCAAGAGAAGAAACCATCACTTCAGGGGGAGAAGTCTTCACTCCAGGATCAGAATCTGTCACTCCAGGAAGATAATATATTATCTGAGGAACCAGTAGTTCAGGAGCAGATGCCGCTACTTCAGGAAAGGCCTGACCTTGCAGCTGCTGTTTCTGGCACCGATGCAGTTGATAGGAACAGCAAGCCAGAGACGCAGCCTTTGCTATCAGAAACAAAATCTCCAGAACTGCATTTGTCCCAGGCAGCAGGAGCACCTCAATCACTACAGGCTTGTTCAGAGCCAAACACGACAACCAAGGCTTCTGCCCACAGTTTGGCTTCCACAACAAAGCCAGAAGCTCTGTCAGTCTCTGTACCTCCTCCCAACACCACAGAACCAGGCCAGAGCACGGCGCTGGAGACCAGAATGGATGGGAAGGAGCTGGGTCAACCCAAACAGAAGACATGCCAGTGCTGTTCTGTGATGTGATGCGTGGCAGTCAGCCGTCATGTAGGAAGACAGTGCACAGAAAGTCTGTTGAGGAAAATGAGCACTGATTGGTTGACTAGGACTGCAAACAAACTGCAGATTTCAGAGATTCTGGAAGGGAAGTCTGATAGAAGGGACACAGGGAGAGATTTTCTTGGGATGGAGACTCCTTCCTGAGTGTTAGCCACTGCTGCAGTTGACTGTAGCTGGAATACTAAGTTATGATTTACCCAGAAACTGACAACAACCACTAAAATTTCACTGATAACATCCCCCCCAACCCACCCACTTTCTTCATTGGTCCTTGAGTACAGGTGGACATCTCCATGTCAGAAAAGAAAACTCAACTATTAGCATTGTAAAAGTATACCCTAGACTCCACTCTTCCTGTGTCTGGTCTGACCACCTGTGAATTAGCCCTAACGTTTCAAGGGGCTACCAAATGAAAAGGCAGGCAACTAAATCTGGCACAACTAGCTACTACAGAAAAAAAGGCTGACATCTCTACTACAGACTTGCGCATTTTTTCATATTTTTGTTTTTCATCTTCCTTTGCTGCACAGGAGATCCACCACTGCTTCAGAAGGCGGCCCTTCACTGCTGTCCACCTTTCTTGTGTAACTGAAGACTGCCGTTCCAAGCTATCATAATTAACTTCCTGTCCTAGAAGCGAAAGGAGAAGCCCTCCCTAGCACTTCCTGACCAAGTCTGATCTGAGATCACTGCCTTATAGGACACAGTCACCTGCCAAAGGGGAAAAATGTTATTTCAGTCCAAGATAAAACTCACCAAGCTATTTAATGAATATGGTACTGGAGGAGCCCTGGTCAGTGTTGCCTTGCATGGGAGCAACTAGAAACTATCAAACATTTCTCACTTCACAGATTTGCCAGGCTGCTGCTCCAGACAGCCAGAGTTTTGTTCTGGTACAAGGTAACACCGATGCGGATGGACTGCCTCCTCCTGCAGATGCTGGGATGACACTCCAGTGGTTTCATGAATCTATAACTGTTTATCAAGAGCAGTGAACATGTGAGCACTGTTGTTCTGTTTTCCCTAGTTTCACAGGGATGGCACTGGCACTAAGCAGGTCCAGGAACCTAATGAAGGGCATGAACACTGCCATTCCCAGGACATAAACTCTGTCATTCCCAGGACAAAACACTGCCATTCCTGGGACCTTTTAGTAAACAAATGCAAATAAAAAAGGGAAAATGTTTTCAATCCAATAATGGAGGGGCCGAACCCAACTGCCCAGGGTTACAATTCACACTGCCAAGTAGGTGATCCAGATTTGGCACCAAGCAGGCTCTTCTCTTTTCTGGTGACCTGTGATCAGGGGCACTACCGACAGAGTACTTCCTGGCCAGGGGATGGAGGCACCATGTTCCAATCCCGCAGTGATCCCTGTGGTCTGGGGTGCTGCTGACACAGTACTTCCTGGCTGGGGGATGGAGGCACCATCTTCCACTCCTGCAGTGGTCCCTTTAGTGGGCTAAGGATCTCTGCCTCTTTCACATGGGCACTGCAGACCTCAAGCTTGTTTCTGTGGTGCCAGAGGGATGTGGGACGGTGGGGAGAAAAATGGAGATCTCCCCTGTTGGCAGCACAGTGACACCCCCCAAGGTCCCTCTGGCGTGACTGCTTGATCATCAGCTGGTGTCAGGCCTAGATGGTTATGGGGGGTGGGGTCCAAATGTCATATTGACAGGGATAGGATAATCCACTAACAGAGCCTAATGTTGCAACAGGGGTCCATCCACCTTAACAGCAGCACAGCATTTGGACTTGACGGATCTATCATCCTCCTGATGCCCCTATTCATTCTGTTCTGCGGTACCAGCAGGGAGCTGGGAAGTTGCATAGCAAGTTAAGTGCCTGCATTGTATCCCATATGGTAAGAGGGGGAGTAGGGGGGATCATACCATGGAAGTAGGAGTGATAGAGAAAAAACATGAAAGGGGACCCTCATATATTGATTCACCATGGAGTCATATTGAGAGAGGGGCAACTATCCACACTCCATGTCTGACCAGCATGACACCTGGCAGAGCTGTTTTTTTCTAGTCTGCTGCCAGTTGCTGGTGGAAGATCAGCAGGAGTTGGTGTAGTAGCTGGGGAGGGATTTGTGGGATAACATGTAAAACCTGGCACCCCAGGATGGGGGGGAGCAATGAGTACATCCTCAAGGCTGGAGCAGCACAAGAAGGACAGGAGAGCAGGCACATGATCAGTGGGGGCACCAGAAAGAAGAAATATGAAAATAGATACAGCTGGTAAAGAAATCTACACAGGTCGAGTGTATATCCAGCTGTTACACGATGCAGGTGTGTGTGTGTGTGGTGGGGGGGGATTAGTAAAACAAAAAACTGAAAATGCCTTAATGTGTTCAGTTATCATGGTAAGACGCTTTTGGGTGGGTTACCTTTTGGTATTCAGGCAATTTAGTGCTGTGGTTTAGGGCACTGAGCTGCAAACCTGGAGACCTGGTTTGAATCCCACAGCCCCCCTCTTGCATACTGTGTGACCCTGAGCAAGTCACTTAACTTCTTTGTGCTCCCAGGTTGCACCTGGAAACAAGCTTTGGCTTAGTGAGCCTTTCCTGGTTAAACAATTTCCCCTTTCCTTATAATCCCCGACACAAACATTGTGAAACAGTGGTGTGGTTACGTGACAGTAACCCCGGTAAGGACCAGCTGTTTATTAGTTTTAGAAAGCAGAATGGGTGGGTGGGTAGAGATGGGGGGGGGGTTACAGTAGTTTGGGAACTTGTACATAGTGCAGCTTCATTCCCTGCAGAAGTTTTAAACCTTTATACAGAACTGGCTTTGAGTTTTCTCTGAAGATCATTTGAATTTTCAAACGTAACTTTGTGTATAGAGACTGGTTTTCTTATTAAAGGGAGAAATTAAAACATTATTGGTGAAGTGACATTACTTGTTAAACTCTTTGTGGAAGTTCCAGCTGGCTAGCTGGAATGCAGGACCAGTACCAGGCCAAGTGAGAGACCTTGCAGACCTGTCGCAGTTCGAGGTCAGGCTGTTGAATTACCTACACACACAATGCCGATGATTTGGGCACTTTTTCTGATCCCTACTACTTCTCAGCCTCTCCTGGGACCGGTACTGCCACCCTCACTCATATCCTATCACAGCACCCCACCTCACATACGTTCTAACTTGTTCTGCCTCGTGCACAGAGTATACTTTGTATAACCATGCGGACACCTTGAGGACCTAAATATCTCTGTTCAGTTGAAGTTAAAAGTACCAAACAAGTCCACAGAGTCAGCACAACTTCTGGGCACTTAACCTCTAAATTACTAAACTTCATTGTATTTACTTTTGCTGGCACATCTGTTATGTGACAATCTTAAGCGCCCTTGTACAGTAATCTGACTGTTGTTTAACGTTGATGGCCTGTTAACCGTAACCTTCTATTAATGAGATAACCTTGGGAACATAACTACTACTCCGTTACGGCCCCCCTGGGGCCCTTGGAACTGTAAATGCTGCTCTGCTCCTGTTTGAGTCTGCATTTGATTTGTTTTACCAGGAGAAAACTCAATTAAGCAGTGCTCATTTACAGGGAGGTCCTAGACAGGACAAACCAATGACCCAGAAATGCACTGAATGTAGTTTTGGAACAGAGATGGTGTATCTAGCCGCACGTGAGTTTTGCAGAACATATCAAGGCAGTTACAAGGCAATTCAGAGTCAGCAGTGATGGAATATTGGTAAAAAGATAACACAGCAGTTTCATTCTGTAACTGCTGCTCTGATGCTGTTTGTAGCCACCCTGGGGCATTTTCTGCTCCTGTCTGTGGCCCCTCTGGGGTTCTTGGAAATGTAACTGCTACCTGCTTCTGCTGATTGCCCCTCTGGGGTGCCTGGAAATGCAACTACTGCCCTGGTCCTGCTCATGTCCCCCCCGGGGTCCTTAGAAATGTAACTGCTTCTTTGATCCTGTTTGTGGCCCCCTGGGCATTTGGAAATGTAACTGATACCCTGGTCCTATTTCTGTCTCCTTGGGGCCCTTAGAAATTAACTGCTGCCCTGCTTCTGTTTGTGTCCCCGAGACCCTTGGAAATGTAACTGCTGCTCTGCTTCTGTTTGTGTATCGTCCCCCCTAGAACCCTTGGAAATATAACTGCTGCTCTACTCCTGTTTGTGCCCCCCAGGGACCCTTGAAAATATAACTGCTGCTCTACTCCTGTTTGTGCCCCCCAGGGACCCTTGAAAATGTAACTGCTGCTCTGCTTTTGTTTGTGCCCACCCCCCGTGACCTTTGGAAATGCAACTGCTGCTCTGCTCCTGTTAATGCCCACCCCGGGACCCTTAGAAATGTAACTGCTGTTCTGTTCCTGTTAATGCACCCTTTGGGACCCTTGGAAATGTAACTGCTGCTCTGCTTCTGTTAATGCCCCCCCGGGACCCTTAGAAATGTAACTGCTGCTCTGCTCCTGTTAATGGCTCCCCGGACCCTTAAACTGCTGCTCTGCTCCTGTTAATGGCCCCCCTGGGACCCTGAAAAATGTAACTGCTGCTCTGTTCCTGTTAATGCCCCCCCATAGACCCTTGGAAATGTAACTGCTGCTCTGCTCCTGTTAATGCCCCCCCGGGACCCTTAGAAATGTAACTGCTGTTCTGTTCCTGTTAATGCCCCCTTTGGGACCCTTGGAAATGTAACTGCTGTGCTGCTTCTGTTAATGCCCCTCCACCCCCAAGTCCCTTGGAAATGTAACTGCTGCTGTGTTCCTGTTAATGTCCGAGGCTCTCCTGCTGCAAATTCTAAATAACCTAATCAACAAAAGTGGGGAGCAGGAGAGGTTAGCATTGGTACACCTGGTGGGCAACACATTCTTCTGATTGTTTCTCTGAAAACATGGACTTTAACTATTGAACTTCAGCCTGAGTTCCTCTCCCCGGTCTTTCTCCCCTCCCCCTCTAAGGTCCCTCTGGCTCAGCTACATGTAGTAGGTATCCAGAGTTAAACAAGACACAGAGTGGCACAGCTGTGAAGCTCACCTCAGTCACCTACTCACTGTGTGACCCTGAGCTGGAGTGAGAAATGCCTGTTTTTTGGGGGGGCCCAGATTGGCGGACTGGGGGGGGGGTGAACACCCCCCCACCTTGAGCTACTGGTGAGTCCATCATCCACAATCAGGAAATAACTGTACTCCCGACTCAAAAGCTCCTTGTACAAGTCAAAGAAAGTAGAGTCCACATGTGACAAAGTAGCTGGATATATTCATCGCTTGGGATGGAGTTGTACCTCTCAACTTTCTCATGTTTTTTCTGCAGTTAATACTTTTTCCCATGCACCAGCAGCCCCTTTCACACCAGCCACCCCAGTCCCCTTACCTCGACTTTTCCCAGAACTTACGCTCACACAGAGGCTGCATGACATGGGTCATCAGGGTGCAGGGCCTGAGGGTGACTGGTGTCGTCCTGCCACCGATCACTGCACCTTGTTTCCGTGTTCTCTGCCTCTCAAGGAGCAGTGTGGAACAACACTAATGGTGGTGCAGTGCACACTCCGGAGTGCCACATGCTGGGCATCTGCCCCTCCTCTGTCCAACTCTTGCAGTTTCAGCCTGCAGCACCCCCCCCCCAAGCCACCCATAGGGGCCAGCAAGTGCTGAGCTTCGCTCTACCTCCACCCCAGAGGAGAGTAGCCCAGCAGGTGCTCAGTCCAACTCCCCCAGTCAACCTTCCAAATTCCCCTAGCTCATTCTTGAACTCGGGTCATTGGTGCCACAAATGGTAGTTCCACCACAGTGCCTGCGAACAAGCCCTACTGCCCCATGTAAGGAGGAATATCTCTCACATTATTCCGCAGAAGCCCTTTGTTCATCCTTCTCAACTCTCCCACATTAGGAGTGACAACCTCCTTTTTACCTTCAGAACCCATCTGTCCATTCCTCTCAACCGTACCACATTAGGAGGGGCCTTCCTCATTTTACTCCTTAGAACCCCTCTGTCCGTACATCTCAACTGTCTCACACTAGGAGGGACTTCAGTCATCTTATTCCCTAGAATCCCTCTGTTCATACCTGTGAACTCTCCAACATTAGGAAGGATATCCCTCATTTTACTACTCGGAACACCTCAGTCTGCACCTTGTAACTGTCCCATGTGTGGAAGAAAGTCCCTCACTGTATACCTTAGAACCCCTCTTTCCACATTTCTCAACTTTCCCATGTTAGGAAGTATGTCCATCATTTTACCCCTCAGAACCCTTCTGCCCATGCCTCTGAGCTGTCCATATTATGAAAGACATCCTTCATTTGTCCAGAGTGGGGCTGACACATATAGAGAAAGGGCTCTCCCACACGGAGTATGTGCTGTCCCACATAAGTACCTCCTGTCCCTCTTAGGGAAGGTGATGTCCCATATAGAAAAGGGGCTGTCCCACATAGGGAATGTGTTGTCCTACATGGAGACGGGGCTGTCCCACATAGAGAAGGTACTGTCCCACATGGAGAAAGTGCTGTCCCACATAGGGAAGATGCTGTCCCAAACAGGAAAGGTGCTGTGCCACATAGGGAAGGAGCTGTCCCACATAGGGAATGTGCTGTCCCACATAGGCAAGGTGATGTTCCACACAAAAAAGGTGCTATTCCACATAGGGAAGGTGCTGTCCCAATAGAGATGGTGCAGTCCCACATAGGGAAGGTTCTGTTTCACATAGGAAAGGTGCAGTCCTGCATAGGGAAGGTGCTGTCAGTGCGGTCCCACATAGGGAAGGTGCAGGCAGTCCCACATAGGGAAAGTGAGGGCGGTCCTACATAGGGAAGGTGTGGTCCCACATAGGGAAGGTGCTGTCTCACATAGGGAAGGTGCTGTCTCACATAGAGAAGGTGCTGTCCCACATAGGGAAGGTGCTGTTTGACATAGAAGGTGCAGTCCCAAATAGGAATACTGCTGTCCCACATACAAAAAGGGCTGTCCACATATGTAAAGTGTTGTCCCAAATAGAGAAGCCCCCCCCAACCCCAGTATAAATTAGTAATTTAAAATCTGGTAGGAACCTAGATAAGTTAGCCTACCCTCCTCAATGTAACATAGTAATTTTAGGTCCAAAGGGACACTAGGTTCATCATGTCTTCTGCACACACCCCTCCCCTCCCAGTGCAACATGGTAACATAATAATTTAAGGTAGGAAGGGACTCTTGGTCCATTATGTCTTCTGGCCTTTCACTGTGTAACATACTAACGTAGTTATTCTAGGCCCACGATGTCCCTCACAGTGCAACATAGTAACATAGTAATTTAGGTCTTGAAGGGACTCTAGGTCCATCATGTCCCTCCACAGTGTAACATAGTAACATAGTAATTTAAGGTTTGAAAGGACTCTAGGTCCATCATGTCCCTCCACAGTGTAACACAGTAACATAGTAATTTAAAGTCAGAAGGGACTCTAGGTCTATCATGTTCCCCACAGTGTAACGTAGGTCATAAGGGGACCTCGGCCCATCATGGCCTCCCATGGTGTAACACAGTAAAATAGTAATTTCAGGTCAGAAATGACTCTAGGTACATCATGTCCTTCAACAGTGTAACATAGTAATTTAGGGTCCATAGGGACTTGAGGTCCATCATGTCCCTGCACATAGTAACATAGTAATTTAAGGTTTGAAGGGACTCTAGGACGATCATGTCCCCCACAGTATAACATAGTAATTTAAGGTAGGAAAGTACTCTAGGTCCATCATGTCCCCCCACAGTGTAACATAGTAATTTAATGTAAGAAGGAACACTAGGTCCAACATGTCCCCCCACAGTGTAACACAGTAAGATAGTAATTTAATGTCAGAAGGGACTCTAGGTTCATAATGTCCTCCCCACAGTGTAACACAGTAAGATAGTAATATAATGTCAGAAGGGACTCTAGGTCCATCATGTCCCCCCACAGTGTAACATAGTAATACAGTAATTTAATGTCAGAAGGGACTCTAGGTCCAACATGCCCCCCCACAGTGTAACATAGTAATACAGTAATTTAATGTCAGAAGGGACTCTAGGTCCAACATGTCCCCCCAAAGTGTAACATAGTAATACAGTCATTTAATGTCAGAAGAAACTCTAGGTCCATCATGTCCCCCCACAGTGTAACATAGTAACATAGTAATTTAATGTCAGAAGGGACTCTAGGTCCATCATGTCCCCCACAGTGTAACATAGTAATACAGTAATTTAATGTCAGAAGGGACTCTAGGTCCAACATGCCCCCCACAGTGTAACATAGTAATACAGTAATTTAATGTCAGAAGGGACTCTAGGTCCATCATGTCCTCCCCACAGTGTAACACAGTAAGATAGTAATTTAATGTCAGAAGGGACTCTAGGTCCATCATATCTCCCCACAGTGTAACATAGTAACATAGTAGTTTAATATCAGAATGGACTCTAGGCCAAACATGTCCCCCCACAGTGTAACATAGTAACACAGTGATTTAATGTCAGAAGGGACTCTAGGTCAATCATGTCCCCCCACAGTGTAACACAGTAAGATAGTAATTTAAGGTCAGAAGGGGATCTAGGTCCATCATGTCCCCCACAGTGTAACATAGTAACACAGTGATTTAATGTCAGAAGGGACTATAGGTCAGTCATGTCCCCCCACAGTGTAACATAGCAACATAGTAATTTAATATCGGAAAGGACTCTAGGTCCAACATGTCCCCCACAGTGTAACATAGAAACATAGTAATTTAATATCAGAAGGGACTCTAGGTCCAACATGTCCCCCCACAGTGTAACATAGTAACATAGTAATTTAATGTCAGAAGGGACTCTAGGTCCATCATGTCCTCCCCACAGTGTAACACAGCAAGATAGTAATTTAATGTTAGAAGGGACTCTAGGCCCATCATGTCCCCCCACAGTGTAACATAGTAACATAGTAATTTAATATCAGAAGGGACTCTAGGTCCAACATGTCCCCCCACAGTGTAACATAGTAATACTGTAATTTAATGTCAGAAGGGACTCTAGGTCCATCATGTCCTCCCCACAGTGTAACACAGTAAGATAGTAATTTAATGTCAGAAGGGACTCTAGGTCCATCATGTCCCACCACAGTGTAACACAGTAACATAGTAATTTAATATCAGAAGGGACTCTAGGTCCAACATGTCTCCCCACAGTGTAACATAGTAACATAGTAATTTAATGTCAGAAGGGACTCTAGGTCCATCATGCCCTCTCCACAGTGTAACAGTAAGATAGTAATTTAATGTCAGAAAGGACTCTAGCTCCATCATGTCCCACCACAGTGTAACATAGTAATTTAATATCAGAAGGGACTCTAGGTCCAACATGTCCCCCCACAGTGTAACATAGTAATACAGTCATTTAATGTCAGAAGGGACTCTAGGTCCATCATGTCCCCCACAGTGTAACATAGTAACATAGTAATTTAATATCAGAAGGGACTCTAGGTCCATCATGTCCCCCCACAGTGTAACATAGTAACATAGTAATTTAATGGCAGAAGGGACTCTAGGTCCATCATGTCCCCACAGTTTAACATAGTAATACAGTCATTTAATGTCAGAAGGGACTCTAGGTCCATCATGTCCCCCACAGTGTAACATAGTAACATAGTAATTTAATATCAGAAGGGACTCTAGGTCCATCATGTCCACCCACAGTGTAACATAGTAATTTAATGTCAGAAAGGACTCTAGGTCCAACATGTCCCCCACAGTGTAACATAGTAACATAGTAATTTAATGTCAGAAGGGACTCTAGGTCCAACATGTCCCCCACAGTGTAACATAGTAACTTAGTAATTTAATATCAGAAGGGACTCTAGGTCCAACATGTCCCCCACAGTGTAACATAGTAATTTAATATCAGAAGGGACTCTAGGTTCAACATGTCCCCCCACAGTGTAACATAGAAACAAAGTAATTTAAAATTAGAAGGGACTCTAGGTCCATCATGTCCTCCCCTCCGTGTAACACAGTAAGATAGTAATTTAAGGTCTGACGGGACTCTAGGTCTATCATGTCCACCCATAGTGTAACATAGGTCATAACGGGATCTCGGTCCATCATGTCCTCCCATGGTGTAACACTGACTCTAGGTCCATCATGTCCCCCAACAGAGTAACATACTAATTTAGGGTCCATAGGAACTCTCGGTCCATCATGTCCCTGCACATAGTAACATAGTAATTTAAGGTTCGAAGGGACTCTAGGTCCATCATGTCCCCCACAGTATAACATACTAATTAAGATAGGAAAGGACTCTAGGTCCATCATGTCCCCCCACAGTGTAACATAGTAACTTAGTAATTTAGGGTCCGAAGGGACTCTAAGTGCAACATGTCCTTCCACAGTATAATATAGAAATTTAAGGTTAGAAGGGACTCTAGGTCCATCATGTCCACCCCACAGTGTAACATAGTAATTTAATGTCAGAAGGAACTCGAAGTCCATCATCTCCCCCCACAGTGTAACACAGTAAGATAGTAATTTAATGTCAGAAGGGACTCTAGGTCAATCATGTCCCCCACAGTGAAACATAGTAACACAGTAATTTAATGTCAGAAGCGACTCTAGGTTCAACATGTCCTTCCACAGTGTAACATAATAATTTAAGGTCAGAAGGGAGTCTAGGTTCATGATGCCCCCCACAGTGTAACACAGTAACTTAGTAATTTAGGATCCGAAGGGACTCTAGGTTCAACATGCCCTTCCACAGTGTGACATAGTAATATAGTAATTTCGTGTCAGAAGGGACTCTAGAACCATCATATGTTCTCCACAAAGTTCATCATGTCCTCCCCACAGTGTAACATAGTAATTTAATGTTAGAAGGGACTCTAGGTCCATCATGTCCTCCCACAGTGTAACATAGCAACATAGTAATTTAATGTCAGAAGGGACTCTAGGTCCATCATGCCCCCCCCCCACAGTGTAACATAGTAACACAGTAATTTAATGTCAGAAGGGACTCTAGGTCCATCATGTCCCCCCACAGTGTAACATAGTAATTTAATATCAGGAGGGACTCTAGGTCCAACATGTCCCCCACAGTGTAACATAGTAATACAGTCATTTAATGTCAGAAGGGACTCTAGGTCCATCATGTCCCCCACAGTGTAACATAGTAACATAGTAATTTAATATTAGAAGGGACTCTAGGTCCATCATGTCCCCCCACAGTGTAACATAGTAACATAGTAATTTAATGTCAGAAAGGACTCTAGGTCCAACATGTCCCCCACAGTGTAACATAGTAACATAGTAATTTAATGTCAGAAGGGACTCTAGGTCCATCATGTCCCCCCACAGTGTAACATAGTAATACAGTAATTTAATGTCAGAAGGGACTCTAGATCCATCATGTCTCCCCACAGTGTAACATAGTAACATATTAATTCAAGGTCAGAAAGGACTCTAGGTCCAACATGTCCCCCACAGTGTAACATAGAAACATAGTAATTTAAAATTAGAAGGGACTCTAGGTCCATCATGTCCTCCCCACAGTGTAACACAGTAAGATAGTAATTTAAGGTCTGACGGGACTCTAGGTCTATCATGTCCACCCATAGTGTAACATAGGTCATAACGGGATCTCGGTCCATCATGTCCTCCCATGGTGTAACACTGACTCTAGGTCCATCATGTCCCCCAACAGTGTAATATACTAATTTAGGGTCCATAGGAACTCTCGGTCCATCATGTCCCTGCACATAGTAACATAGTAATTTAAGGTTCGGAGGGACTCTAGGTCCATCATGCCCCCCCACAGTGTAACATAGTAACACAGTAATTTAACGTCAGAAGGGACTGTAGGTTCATCATGTCCCCCCAAAGTGTAACATAGTAACACAGTAATTTAATGTCAGAAGGGACTCTAGGTCCATCATGTCCCCCCACAGTGTAACATAGTAAAATAGTAATTTAATATCAGGAGGGACTCTTATGTCCAACATGTTCACCCACAGTGTAACATAGTAATACAGTCATTTAATATCAGAAGGAACTCTAGGTCCATCATGTATTCCCCACAGTGTAACACAGTAAGATAGTAAATTAATGTCAGAAGGGACTCTAGGTCCATCATGTCCCCCCACAGTGTAACATAGTAACACAGTAATTTAATATCAGAAGGGATTCTAGGTCCAACATGTCTCCCCACAGTGTAACATAGTAATACAGTCATTTAATGTCAGAAGGAACTCTAGGTCCATCATGTCCTCCCCACAGTGTAACACAGTAAGATAGTAATTTACTATCAGAAGGGACTCCAGGTCCATCATGTCCCCCCATAGTGTAACATAGTAACATAGTAATTTAATGTCAGAAGGTACTCTAGGTCCATCATGTCCCCTCACAGTGTAACATAGTAACATAGTAATTTAATGTCAGAAGGGACTCTAGGTCCATCATGTGTCCCACAGTATAACATAGTAACATAGTAATTTAATGTTCGAAGGGACTCCAGGTCCATCATGTCCCCCCATAGTGTAACATAGTAACATAGTAATTTAATATCAGAAGGTACTCTAGGTCCATCATGTCCCCTCACAGTGTAACATAGTAACATAGTAATTTAGTGTCAGAAGGGACTCTAGATCCATCATGTGTCCCACAGTATAACATAGTAATTTAAGGTTCAAAGGGACTCCAGGTCCATCGTGTCCCCCCACAGTGTAACATAGTAACATAGTAATTTAATGTCAGAAGGTACAGTAGGTCCATCATGTCCCCTCACAGTGTAAGATAGTAACATAGTAACATAGTAATTTAATGTCAGAAGGGACTCTAGGTCCATCATGTGTCCTACAGTATAACATAGTAACATAGTAATTTAAGGTTCGAAGGTACTCTAGGTCCATCATGTCCCCCCACAGTGTAACATAGTAACATAGTAATTTAATTTCAGAAGGGACTCTAGGTCCATCATGTGTCCCACAGTATAACATAGTAACATAGTAATTTAAGGTTCGAAGGGACTCCAGGTCCATCATGTCCCCCCATAGTGTAACATAGTAACATAATAATTTAATTTCAGAAGGGACTCTAGGTCCATCATGTGTCCTACAGTATAACATAGTAACATAGTAATTTAAGGTTCGAAGGTACTCTAGGTCCATCATGTCCCCCCACAGTGTAACATAGTAATTTAATTTCAGAAGGGACTCTAGGTCCATCATGTGTCCCACAGTATAACATAGTAACATAGTAATTTAAGGTCAGAAGGGACTCTAGGTCCATCATGTCCCCCCACAGTGTAACATAGTAATTTAATATCAGAAAGGACTCTAGGTCCAACATGTCCCCCCACAGTGTAACATAGTAACATAGTAATTTAATATCAGAAGGGACTCTAGGTCCAACATGTCCCCCCACAGTGTAACATAGTAACATAGTAATTTAATATCAGAAGGGACTCTAGGTCCAACATGTCCCCCCACAGTGTAACACAGTAACATAGTAATTTAAAATTAGAAGGGACTCTAGGTCCATCATGTCCTCCCCACAGTGTAACACAGTAAGATAGTAATTTAATGTCAGAAGGACTCTAGGTCCATCATGTCCTCCTACAGTGTAACACAGTAAGATAATAATTTAATGTCAGAAGGGACTCTAGGTCCATCATGTCCCTTCACAGTGTGACATAGTAACATAGTAATTTAAAGTCAGAGGGGACTCTACGTCCATCATGTTCCCCACAGTATAACATAGTAACATAGTAATTTAAAGTTCGAAGGGACTCTAGGTCCATCATGTCTCCCCACAGTGTAACATAGTAATTTAAAGTCTGACGGGACTCTAGGTCTATCATGTCCACCCACAGTGTAACATAGGTCATAACGGGATCTCGGTCCATCATGTCCTCCCATGGTGTAACACTGTAAAATAGTAATTTAAAGCGATTTACCAAGTTTTGATATATGAACGCATATACTGCAAGGTGACTGCACATAGAACTGATTCGCCATGTATTTTAATAGATGCATAGCCTATTTTAGCAAATTAAATCAGGTTTTCACCCTCACAAACCAGGAAGTGTCATTTTATGTATTGGAGCCTGTATTTGGTGACCTTTGACACTCATTACCTTTGCAATGTCACCACAGGGAGATCTGTGCTCTGTAATTAAAATTAGTTCTTGGTCACAGCAATTCTGTCTTGATAACAGAGCTCTTGGTTGCAGCATGCAGCATGGCAATAGCAATGTCAAACAGTTCATTTTCAGGGTCCGATGATGAAAGCAGTATGTTGTCCTGCACTAACAGTGATCTTTCGGACACTGACATAGTGCCACAATTTGACAGCACCTGCATAGTAGATCCCCATAGGGATGACCCTATGACAGCAGCGAGAATGATGTGGGCAGTAGCTCAGGCAGTCACAGCAGTAGTCCTGATCCATTCCAGTACAGCAGCGAGAGCAGACTTAGCAACACGGACTGTTTAATATTATATTTTGCTACTTAGTGCTACGGTTTGGTTCCCATCACTGCTGTCATTTTACTGTGCAAAATCAAGGTATGGTGTGTGTTCTGTTACTCCCAGCATCGATGTGCCCACACAAATGCTAGTGATAGTACCCTGGGTTTTTATATTTCTTTTTTTTTTGGGGCAGATTGCTTTCCCTATGCTAACAAGTTGTTGGCCACTCCAGCTTGACACTGAGAGCATGGCTCGGTCTGGCGGCATTGCTTGAGCAGGACAAATGGCTCACAATTTGTCCAAATTCCTCACCTGGTACTAGTTAGTAGTGACTTCCAGCCAACTGATTTATCAGTCACTCACTCTGATGGAGCACAGGATGGAAATTACAAGCAGGCGCCTTGTACCCCAACCACTCTAAACCCCCAGCTTCACACATACACTTAGAAAAATGCTGCAGCATAGAACTTTTATTATCTGTAAATTATTTATACTGTTTGGGTCTGTCTTTGCCCTAGTGCCAACTGGTCTACGCTATAGCTTTCTTCTCTGTGTATGGGTGTGTTTGGGAGTGGGGGGCCTGCTTGTACTTTCCCCTTTAGAGGTATCAGTGATTGAGTAACGTGTTGAAGTCACCGGTTCCCCAGCTTATGGCATGTTATAAATTTAAAACTACAAATTATTGCACCAGCTTTGTATTACCTCTAAGCGCTCAGCAACTATACAGACTGAAGCTATCATTAGTGTCTGTATAAGCATCTGTAGTACCATCCTGGCATTGGCTTATTGCCGCTACATGTGTGCCTCCAGGTGTATAATGAATTGAGCAAAAAATACACAGTACAGTCGGAGATTGTCCCCCAACCCCCAAGGTTAAAAATGACACTGCCAATACCCTTCTCATGGAGAAAGAGACCGCATTTATGTTTACATAGCCTAAGTACCGTTTAGCACTTCTGTTAGCATCCTTTGCAAACTGTGTGAGAGGCCTTTCGGCTCCATGCAATTCTGCTTAAAGTTGGACCAGCATAACATTCTGTGGTGATTTGCATATGCAGCCCATGATGCTTTGCATTGTGTGGGCATGTGTGATTTTGTATTTTCTTGAAACTTGGCTTCCCAGCCAAAAGCCCTTTGGGGTAACCCTTGCCTCAGTGTTTGCGCACAGAGGTTCTTTGTCTAAGTACCGTTTGATTGGTCCACTACAAAAAGGGACATATTCTTGTGGTAGGTACTCAAGTGTTGAACTGTCTTTGAACCACCCTTCCTCTTATGTCACCATACTTCATTACCACTTCGATTCTGTATGTCCAAGCCGTTTGTGTTTCCATATTTTCCATTACAGTGAATCTCTGATGCACATGCGTAAAGTGTACAGCAAATGCAACAGATGCTGCACTATACTGTCCCCATGCCTTACCGATGTCATGGTGCATTGTGTAGACTCTGCATTCATTGCTGTGTAGCCCATATTTTGGTTCAGACATTATTTCCCTAAGTATGCTGAAGCTAGCACACTTTGCAGTATAGCACCATAGAAGCCGTACATTGGTACCACAGTGTCGGAGAGGATGGCAACTGCAGTCTCTTCTTTTGCTGATGCTCCGGAGCACATACAATGATGCTATAATCCCAATTATAAATAAAGACTGTATGTTAAAATGTTAAAATGCTAAGTGTTTAATTTTGAGATACACTGTAAACTATGTACAATATAACTATGTACAGCATATAACTGATTTTATTGCATTCATTTATAAACTTAGCGAGGAGCTGGCAAGCTGGAGAAACAATTCAGTGCACCATGTCCCTTTATTCATGCACATCTAAGCATACTTTGGTGATCAGTGTTATGGTGCTTGCATGAGAACACCAAATGAGCCCAAGAAAACACAGGGGCACAGGAAAAAATATAAACTGTTTATAATGATGGTGACAATCGAAATGCAATAGCAAAGGCAGTTTACTGAAGCAATCACACTGGAAGCAGCACTTGCCAAAAATATAGTTTATTGCACTGTTCTCTTGGGATTGGACTGTGCAGCTCAGTGCTTATACTCTTGCTGCACATTACAATTCTGAACTGTTGAAAAAGTCATCTATTTAAGACAAGTACCAATACTGAAACGCTTACTTCAATTTATAGATCTGCTCAGTTCAAAAGTCATCCTTTTATGTCCCAATACGCTACAGATTACAGTTCCACTCAGTTAAAAAAAAAATATTTTTTATACAGACTTGTTATAATTATGTACTTGTAGCACTTATTAAAACTGTTAACACTGTACTCAAGCAAATGTAGATTGTGATGTTCCTAGAACCGATGGACCTAGGACACAGAGCTTAGTCAGATGAGTAAAATTGAAAATCAGGAGAAATTACCACTTCTGCAATCCCAAAAGCAAGTATAACAGCTGCCAATATAACAAACAGTTTCAGTCATCAGTGCTGTAATTTTTGCCAGTTCAGTTTTGGATCTGCACTCACTGAGGCTGGGTCCAGGAAAGATGAATGAACGAGCAGTGAGAAAGGTGTAGTGGGAAAACCTTCCCTGTGCTGATGTCACTCATGCATGTGGATGCACTGCTCATGTGCGAACTTCAAACAAAGAAAAAAACTTGCAGAGACAATTGTGGCACAAAAATGTTAAAAAACTAAGCATCTGAATATATTTAATTCTTAACTTCAGGGCAGCTGAGCTTTGCATCACTCAGTGAAGGGAAGGTGATCTGCAAACATGACATCGGGGGAAGTTGGTAAATCACTTTAAGGGCGGCAAGGACTCTAGGTCCATCATGTCCCCCAACAGTGTAACATACTAATTTAGGGTCCATAGGGACTCTCGGTACATCATGTCCCTGCACAAGGTAACATAGTAATTTAAGGTTCGAAGGGACTCTAGGTCCATCATGTCCCCCACAGTATAACATACTAATTAAGGTAGGAAAGGACTCTAGGCCCATCATGTCCCCCAGTGTAACATAGTAACTTAGTAATTTAGGGTCCGAAGGGACTCTAGGTTCAACATGTCCTTCCACAGTATAACATAGAAATTTAATGTCAGAAGGGACTCTAGGTCCATCATGTCCCCCCCACAGTGTAACATAGTAACACAGTAATTTAATGTCAGAAGGAACTCTAGGTCCATCATCTCCCCCCACACTGTAACACAGTAAGATAGTAATTTAATGTCAGAAGGGACTCTAGGTCCATCATGTCCCCCCACAGTGTAACATAGAAATACAGTAATTTAATATCAGAATGGACTCTAGGCCCAACATGTCCCCCCACAGTGTAACATAGTAATACAATAA
Organism: Neoceratodus forsteri; assembly: GCA_016271365.2. NCBI lineage: Eukaryota > Metazoa > Chordata > Ceratodontiformes > Ceratodontidae > Neoceratodus > Neoceratodus forsteri. Next base: position 46,121,703 of record JADMNL010000033.1, read on the forward strand.
TTTAATGTCAGAAGGGACTCTAGGTCCATCATGTCCTCCCTACAGTGTAACACAGTAAGACAGTAATTTAATGTCAGAAGGGACTATAGGTCCATCATGTCCCCCCACAGTGTAACATAGTAACATAGTAATTTAATGTCAGAAGGGACTCTAGGTCCAACATGTCCCCCACAGTGTAACATAGTAATACAGTAATTTAATGTCAGAAGGGACTCTAGGTCCATCATGTCCCCCCACATTGTAACATAGTAATTTAATGTCAGAAGGGACTCTAGGTCCATCATGTCTCCCCACAGTGTAACATAGTAACATAGTAGTTTAATATCAGAATGGACTCTAGGCCCAACATGTCCCCCCACAGTGTAACATAGTAACACAGTGATTTAACGTCAGAAGGGATTCTAGGTCAATCATGTCCCCCCACAGTGTAACACAGTAAGATAGTAATTTAAGGTCAGAAGGACTCTAGGCCATCATGTCCCCCACAGTGTAACATAGTAACACAGTGAGTTAATGTCAGAAGGGACTCTAGGTCAGTCATGTCCCCCCACAGTGTAACATAGCAACATAGTAATTTAATATCAGAAAGGACTCTAGGTCCAACGTGTCCTCCACAGTGTAACATAGAAACATAGTAATTTAATATCAGAAGGGACTCTAGGTCCAACATGTCCCCCCACAGTGTAACATAGTAACATAGTAATTTAATGTCAGAAGGTACTCTTGGTCCATCATGTCCTCCCCACAGTGTAACACAGCAAGATAGTAATTTAATGTCAGAAGGGACTCTAGGTCCATCATGTCCCCCCACAGTGTAACATAGTAACATAGTAATTTAATATCAGAAGGACTCTAGGTCCAACATGCCCCCCACAGTGTAACATAGTAATAATGTAATTTAATGTCAGAAGGGACTCTAGGTCCATCATGTCCTCCCACAGTGTAACACAGTAAGATAGTAATTTAATGTCAGAAGGACTCTAGGTCCATCATGTCCCACCACAGTGTAAATAGTAACATAGTAATTTAATATCAGAAGGGACTCTAGGTCCATCATGTCCTCCCACAGTGTAACAGTAAGATAGTAATTTAATGTCAGAAGGACTCTGGGTCATCATGTCCCACCACAGTGGAACATAGTAATTTAATATCAGAAGGACTCTAGGTCCAACATGTCCCCCACAGTGTAACATAGTAATACAGTCATTTAATGTCAGAAGGGACTCTAGGTCCATCATGTCCCCACAGTGTAATATAGTAACATAGTAATTTAATATCAGAGGGACTCTAGGTCCATCATGTCCCCCACAGTGTAACATAGTAACATAGTAATTTAATGGCAGAAGGACTCTAGGTCCATCATGTCCCCCACAGTGTAACATAGTAATACAGTCATTTAATGTCAGAAGGGACTCTAGGTCCATCATGTCCCCACAGTGTAACATAGTAACATAGTAATTTAATATCAGAAGGGACTCTAGGTCCATCATGTCCCCCACAGTGTAACATAGTAATACAGTAATTTAATGTCAGAAGGGACTCTAGGTTCAACATGTCCCCCACAGTGTAACGTAGTAACTTAGTAATTTAATATCAGAAGGACTCTAGGTCCAACATATCCCCACAGTGTAACATCGTAATTTAATATCAGAAACGGACTCTAGGTCCATCATGTCCCCACAGTGTAGCTGTAGTAACATAGTAATTAATATCAGAAGGGACTCTAGGTTCAACATGTCCCCACAGTGTAACATAGAAACATAGTAATTTAAAATTAGAAGGACTCTGGTCCATCATGTCCTCCCACCGTTTAACACAGTAAGATAATAATTTAAGGTCTGGCGGGACTCTAGGTCTAGCATGTCCACCATAGTGTAACATAGGTCATAATGGGATCTCGGTCATCAAGTCCTCCCATGGTGTAACACTGACTCTAGGTCCATCATGTCCCCCAACAGTGTAACACACTAATTTAGGGTCCATAGGAACTCTCGGTCCATCATGTCCCTGCACATAGTAACATAGTAATTTAAGGTTGAAGGACTCTAGGTCCATCATGTCCCCCACAGTATAACATACTAATTAAAGATAGGAAAGGACTCTGGGTCCATCATGTCCCCCACAGTGTAACATAGTAACTTAGTAATTTAGGGTCGAAAGGACTCTGGAGTTCAACATGTCCTTCCACATTATAATATAGAAATTTAAGGTTAGAAGGGACTCTAGGTCCATCATGTCCCCCCACAGTGTAACATAGTAATTTAATGTCAGAAGGAACTAAGTCCATCATCTCCCCAACAGTGTAACACAGTAAGATAGTAATTTAATGTCAGAAGGGACTCTGGTCAATCATGTCCCACAGTGAAACATAGTAACACAGTAATTTAATGTCAGAAGCGACTCTAGGTTCAACATGTCCTTCCACAGTGTAACATAATTTAAGGTCAGAAGGAGTCTAGGTTCATCATGCCCCCTACAGTGTAAACACAGTAACTTAGTAATTTAGGGTCCGAAGGACTCTAGGTTCAACATGCCCTTCCACAGTGTGACATAGTAATATAGTAATTTCGTGTCAGAAGGACTCTAGAAACCATCATGTCCTCCCACAGTGTAACATAGTAACACAGTAATTTAAGATCAGAAGGGACTCTATGCCTATCATATCCCTCCACGGTGTAACATAATAACATAGTAATTTACGGTCCGAAGGGATTCTAGGTTCATCATGTCCTCCCACAGTGTAACACAGTAACATAGTAATTTAATATCAGAAGAGACTCTAGGTTCATCATATCCTCTCCATAGTGTAACTTAGTAACATAGTAATTTAATGTCAGAAGGGACTCAAAGTTCATCATGTCCTCCCACAGTGTAACATAGTAATTTAATGTCAGAAGGGACTCTAGGTCCATCATGTCCTCCCACAGTGTAACATAGCAACATAGTAATTTAATGTCAGAAGGAACTCTAGGTCCATCATGTCCCCCCACAGTGTAACATAGTAACACAGTAATTTAACGTCAGAAGGGACTGTAGGTTCATCATGTCCCCCACAGTGTAACATAGTAACACAGTAATTTAATGTCAGAAGGGACTCTAGGTCCATCATGTCCCCACAGTGTAACATAGTAACATAGTAATTTAATATCAGGAGGGACTCTAGCTCCAACATGTCCCCCCACAGTGTAACATAGTAATACAGTCATTTAATGTCAGAAGGTACTCTAGGTCTATCATGTCCCCCACAGTGTAACATAGTAACACAGTGATTTAATGTCAGAAGGGACTCTAGGTCAGTCATGTCCCCCACAGTGTAACTATAGCAACATAGTAATTTAATATCAGAAAGGACTCTAGGGTCCAACATGTCCCCCACAGTGTAACATAGAACATAGTAATTTAATATCAGAAGGACTCTGGGTCAACATGTCCCCACAGTGTAACATAGTAACATAGTAATTTAATGTCAGAAGGTACTCTAGGTCCATCATGTCCTCCCACAGTGTAACACAGCAAGATAGTAATTTAATGTCAGAAGGACTCTAGGTCCATCATGTCCCCACAGTGTAACATAGTAACATAGTAATTTAATATCAGAAGGACTCTAGGTCCAACATGCCCCCACAGTGTAACATAGTAATAATGTAATTTAATGTCAGAAGGGACTCTAGGTCCATCATGTCCTCCCCACAGTGTAACACAGTAAGATAGTAATTTAATGTCAGAAGGGACTCTAGGTCCATCATGTCCCACCACAGTGTAACATAGTAACATAGTAATTTAATATCAGAAGGGACTCTAGGTCCATCATGTCCTCCCCACAGTGTAACAGTAAGATAGTAATTTAATGTCAGAAGGGACTCTAGATCCATCATGTCCCACCACAGTGGAACATAGTAATTTAATATCAGAAGGGACTCTAGGTCAACATGTCCCCCACAGTGTAACATATAATACAGTCATTTAATGTCAGAAGGGACTCTAGGTCCATCATGTCCCCACAGTGTAATATAGTAACATAGTAATTTAATATCAGAAGGACTCTAGGTCCATCATGTCCCCCACAGTGTAACATAGTAACATAGTAATTTAATGGCAGAAGGGACTCTAGGTCCATCATGTCCCCCACAGTGTAACATAGTAATACAGTCATTTAATGTCAGAAGGGACTCTAGAGTCCATCATGTCCCCACAGTGTAACATAGTAACATAGTAATTTAATATCAGAAGGACTCTAGGTCCATCATGTCCCCCACAGTGTAACATAGTAACATAGTAATTTAATGTCAGAAAGGACTCTGGGTCAACATGTCCCACAGTGTAACATAGTAACATAGTAATTTAATGTCAGAAGGGACTCTAGGTCATCATGTCCCCCACAGTGTAACATAGTAATACAGTAATTTAATGTCAGAAGGACTCTAGATCCATCATGTCTCCCCACAATGTAACATAGTAACATAGTAATTCAAGGTCAGAAAGGACTGTAGGTTCAACATGTCCCCCACAGTGTAACATAGTAACTTAGTAATTTAATATCAGAAGGCACTCTAGGTCCAACATGTCCCCCACAGTGTAACATCGTAATTTAATATCAGAAGGGACTCTAGGTCCATCATGTCCCCCACAGTGTAACGTAGTAACATAGTAATTTAATATCAGAAGGGACTCTAGGTCCATCATGTCCCCACACAGTGTAACATAGTAACATAGTAATTTAATGTCAGAAAGGACTCTAGGTCCAACATGTCCCCACAGTGTAACGTAGTAACATAAGTAATTTAATATCAGAAGGGACTCTAGGTTCAACATGTCCCCACAGTGTAACATAGAAACATAGTAATTTAAAATCAAAAGGACTCTAGGTCCATCATGTCCCCCACAGTGTAACACAGTAAGATAGTAATTTAAGGTCTGATGGGACTCTAGGTCTATCATGTCCACCCATAGTGTAACATAGGTCATAACGGGATCTCGGTCCATCATGTCCTCCCATGGTGTAACACTGACTCTAGGTCCATCATGTCCCCACAGTGTAATATACTAATTTAGGGTCTAGGAACTCTCGGTCCATCATGTCCCTGCACATAGTAACATAGTAATTTAAGGTTCGAAGGACTCTCGTCCATCATGCCCCCACAGTGTAACATAGTAATACAGTCATTTAATGTCAGAAGGAACTCTAGGTCCATCATGTCCTCCCCACAGTGTAACACAGTAAGATAGTAATTTAATGTCAGAAGGGACTCTAGGTCCATCATGTCCCCCCACAGTGTAACATAGTAACACAGTAATTTAATATCAGAAGGGATTCTAGGTCCAACATGTCCCCCCACAGTGTAACATAGTAATACAGTCATTTAATGTCAGAAGGAACTCTAGGTCCATCATGTCCTCCCACAGTGTAACATAGTAAGATAGTAATTTAATATCAGAAGGACTCCAGGTCCATCATGTCCCCCCACAGTGTAACATAGTAACATAGTAATTTAATATCAGAAGGGACTCTAGGTCCATCATGTCCTCCCACAGTGTAACAGTAAGATAGTAATTTAATGTCAGAAGGGACTCTAGGTCCATCATGTCCCACCACAGTGGAACATAGTAATTTAATATCAGAAGGACTCTAGGTCCAACATGTCCCCCCACAGTGTAACATAGTAATACAGTCATTTAATGTCAGAAGGGACTCTAGGTCCATCATGTCCCCCACAGTGTAATATAGTAACATAGTAATTTAATATCAGAAGGGACTCTAGGTCCATCATGTCCCCCCACAGTGTAACATAGTAACATAGTAATTTAATGGCAGAAGGGACTCTAGGTCCATCATGTCCCCCCACAGTGTAACATAGTAATACAGTCATTTAATGTCAGAAGGGACTCTAGGTCCATCATGTCCCCCACAGTGTAACATAGTAACATAGTAATTTAATATCAGAAGGGACTCTAGGTCCATCATGTCCCCACAGTGTAACATAGTAATACAGTAATTTAATGTCAGAAGGGACTCTAGGTTCAACATGTCCCCACAGTGTAACAGTAGTAACTTAGTAATTTAATATCAGAAGGGACTCTAGGTCCAACATGTCCCCACAGTGTAACATCGTAATTTAATATCAGAACGGACTCTAGGTCCATCATGTCCCCACAGTGTAAGAGTAACATAGTAATTTAATATCAGAAGGACTCTAGGTTCAACATGTCCCCCCACAGTGTAACATAGAAACATAGTAATTTAAAATTAGAAGGGACTCTAGGTCCATCATGTCCTCCCCACCGTGTAACACAGTAAGATAATAATTTAAGGTCTGATGGGACTCTAGGTCTAGCATGTCCACCCATAGTGTAACATAGGTCATAATGGGATCTCGGTCCATCATGTCCTCCCATGGTGTAACACTGACTCTAGGTCCATCATGTCCCCCAACAGTGTAACACACTAATTTAGGGTCCATAGGAACTCTCGGTCCATCATGTCCCTGCACATAGTAACATAGTAATTTAAGGTTCGAAGGGACTCTAGGTCCATCATGTCCCCCACAGTATAACATACTAATTAAGATAGGAAAGGACTCTAGGTCCATCATGTCCCCCCACAGTGTAACATAGTAACTTAGTAATTTAGGGTCCGAAGGGACTCTAGGTTCAACATGTCCTTCCACATTATAATATAGAAATTTAAGGTTAGAAGGGACTCTAGGTCCATCATGTCCCCCCCACAGTGTAACATAGTAATTTAATGTCAGAAGGAACTCGAAGTCCATCATCTCCCCCCACAGTGTAACACAGTAAGATAGTAATTTAATGTCAGAAGGGACTCTAGGTCAATCATGTCCCCCACAGTGAAACATAGTAACACAGTAATTTAATGTCAGAAGCGACTCTAGGTTCAACATGTCCTTCCACAGTGTAACATAATAATTTAAGGTCAGAAGGAGTCTGGGTTCATCTGCCCCTACAGTGTAACACAGTAACTTAGTAATTTAGGGTCGAAGGACTCTAGGTTCAACATGCCCTTCCACAGTGTGACATAGTAATATAGTAATTTCGTGTCAGAAGGGACTCTAGAACCATCATGTCCTCCCCACAGTGTAACATAGTAACACAGTAATTTAAGATCAGAAGGGCTCTATGCCTATCATATCCATCCACAGTGTAACATAATAACATAGTAATTTACGGTCCGAAGGGATTCTAGGTTCATCATGTCCTCCCCACAGTGTAACACAGTAACATAGTAATTTAATATCAGAAGAGACTCTAGGTTCATCATATCCTCTCCATAGTGTAACTTAGTAACATAGTAATTTAATGTCAGAAGGGACTCAAAGTTCATCATGTCCTCCCCACAGTGTAACATAGTAATTTAATGTCAGAAGGGACTCTAGGTCCATCATGTCCTCCACAGTGTAACATAGCAACATAGTAATTTAATGTCAGAAGGAACTCTAGGTCCATCATGCCCCCCACAGTGTAACATAGTAACACAGTAATTTAACGTCAGAAGGGACTGTAGGTTCATCATGTCCCCCACAGTGTAACATAGTAACACAGTAATTTAATGTCAGAAGGGACTCTAGGTCCATCATGTCCCCCCACAGTGTAACATAGTAACATAGTAATTTAATATCAGGAGGGACTCTAGCTCCAACATGTCCCCCCACAGTGTAACATAGTAATACAGTCATTTAATGTCAGAAGGTACTCTAGGTCTATCATGTCCCCCACAGTGTAACATAGTAACACAGTGATTTAATGTCAGAAGGGACTCTAGGTCAGTCATGTCCCCCCACAGTGTAACATAGCAACATAGTAATTTAATATCAGAAAGGACTCTAGGTCCAACATGTCCCCCACAGTGTAACATAGAAACATAGTAATTTAATATCAGAAGGGACTCTAGGTCCAACATGTCCCCCCACAGTGTAACATAGTAACATAGTAATTTAATGTCAGAAGGTACTCTAGGTCCATCATGTCCTCCCCACAGTGTAACACAGCAAGATAGTAATTTAATGTCAGAAGGGACTCTAGGTCCATCATGTCCCCCCACAGTGTAACATAGTAACATAGTAATTTAATATCAGAAGGGACTCTAGGTCCAACATGCCCCCCCACAGTGTAACATAGTAATAATGTAATTTAATGTCAGAAGGGACTCTAGGTCCATCATGTCCTCCCCACAGTGTAACACAGTAAGATAGTAATTTAATGTCAGAAGGACTCTAGGTCCATCATGTCCCACCACAGTGTAACATAGTAACATAGTAATTAAATGACTCTAGGTCCATCATGTCCTCCCACAGTGTAACAGTAAGATAGTAATTTAATGTCAGAAGGGACTCTAGATCCATCATGTCCCACCACAGTGGAACATAGTAATTTAATATCAGAAGGGACTCTAGGTCCAACATGTCCCCCCACAGTGTAACATAGTAATACAGTCATTTAATGTCAGAAGGGACTCTAGGTCCATCATGTCCCCCACAGTGTAATATAGTAACATAGTAATTTAATATCAGAAGGGACTCTAGGTCCATCATGTCCCCCCACAGTGTAACATAGTAACATAGTAATTTAATGGCAGAAGGGACTCTAGGTCCATCATGTCCCCCACAGTGTAACATAGTAATACAGTCATTTAATGTCAGAAGGGACTCTAGGTCCATCATGTCCCCCACAGTGTAACATAGTAACATAGTAATTTAATATCAGAAGGGACTCTAGGTCCATCATGTCCCCCCACAGTGTAACATAGTAACATAGTAATTTAATGTCAGAAAGGACTCTAGGTCCAACATGTCCCCCACAGTGTAACATAGTAACATAGTAATTTAATGTCAGAAGGGACTCTAGGTCCATCATGTCCCCCCACAGTGTAACATAGTAATACAGTAATTTAATGTCAGAAGGGACTCTAGATCCATCATGTCTCCCCACAATGTAACATAGTAACATAGTAATTCAAGGTCAGAAAGGACTGTAGGTTCAACATGTCCCCCACAGTGTAACATAGTAACTTAGTAATTTAATATCAGAAGGCACTCTAGGTCCAACATGTCCCCCACAGTGTAACATCGTAATTTAATATCAGAAGGGACTCTAGGTCCATCATGTCCCCCACAGTGTAACGTAGTAACATAGTAATTTAATATCAGAAGGGACTCTAGGTTCAACATGTCCCCCACAGTGTAACATAGAAACATAGTAATTTAAAATTAGAAGGACTCTAGGTCCATCATGTCCTCCCCACCGTGTACACAGTAAGATAATAATTTAAGGTCTGATGGGACTCTAGGTCTAGCATGTCCACCCATAGTGTAACATAGGTCATAATGGGATCTCGGTCCATCATGTCCTCCATGGTGTAACACTGACTCTAGGTCCATCATGTCCCCAACAGTGTAACACACTAATTTAGGGTCCATAGGAACTCTCGGTCCATCATGTCCCTGCACATAGTAACATAGTAATTTAAGGTTCGAAGGGACTCTAGGTCCATCATGTCCCCCACAGTATAACATACTAATTAAGATAGGAAAGGACTCTAGGTCCATCATGTCCCCCCACAGTGTAACATAGTAACTTAGTAATTTAGGGTCCGAAGGGACTCTAGGTTCAACATGTCCTTCCACAGTATAATATAGAAATTTAAGGTTAGAAGGGACTCTAGGTCCATCATGTCCCCCCCACAGTGTAACATAGTAATTTAATGTCAGAAGGAACTCGAAGTCCATCATCTCCCCACAGTGTAACACAGTAAGATAGTAATTTAATGTCAGAAGGACTCTAGGTCAATCATGTCCCCACAGTGAAACATAGTAACACAGTAATTTAATGTCAGAGCGACTCAGGTTCAACATGTCCTTCCACAGTGTAACATAATAATTTAAGGTCAGAAGGAGTCTAGGTTCATCATGCCCCACAGTGTAACACAGTAACTTAGTAATTTAGGGTCCGAAGGACTCTAGGTTCAACATGCCCTTCCACAGTGTGACATAGTAATATAGTAATTTCGTGTCAGAAGGGACTCTAGAACCATCATGTCCTCCCCACAGTGTAACATAGTAACACAGTAATTTAAGATCAGAAGGGACTCTATGTCTATCATATCCCTCCACAGTGTAACATAATAACATAGTAATTTACGGTCCGAAGGGATTCTAGGTTCATCATGTCCTCCCCACAGTGTAACACAGTAACATAGTAATTTAATATCAGAAGAGACTCTAGGTTCATCATATCCTCTCCATAGTGTAACTTAGTAACATAGTAATTTAATGTCAGAAGGGACTCAACGTTCATCATGTCCCCCCCACAGTGTAACATAGTAATTTAATGTCAGAAGGGACTCTAGGTCCATCATGTCCTCCCACAGTGTAACATAGCAACATAGTAATTTAATGTCAGAAGGAACTCTAGGTCCATCATGCCCCCCCCCACAGTGTAACATAGTAACACAGTAATTTAACGTCAGAAGGGACTGTAGGTTCATCATGTCCCCCCACAGTGTAACATAGTAACATAGTAATTTAATATCAGAAGGGACTCTAGGTCCATCATGTCCCCACACAGTGTAACATAGTAACATAGTAATTTAATGTCAGAAAGGACTCTAGGTCCAACATGTCCCCCACAGTGTAACGTAGTAACATAGTAATTTAATATCAGAAGGGACTCTAGGTTCAACATGTCCCCCCACAGTGTAACATAGAAACATAGTAATTTAAAATCAAAAGGGACTCTAGGTCCATCATGTCCCCCCACAGTGTAACACAGTAAGATAGTAATTTAAGGTCTGATGGGACTCTAGGTCTATCATGTCCACCCATAGTGTAACATAGGTCATAACGGGATCTCGGTCCATCATGTCCTCCCATGGTGTAACACTGACTCTAGGTCCATCATGTCCCCCAACAGTGTAATATACTAATTTAGGGTCCATAGGAACTCTCGGTCCATCATGTCCCTGCACATAGTAACATAGTAATTTAAGGTTCGAAGGGACTCTACGTCCATCATGCCCCCCCACAGTGTAACATAGTAATACAGTCATTTAATGTCAGAAGGAACTCTAGGTCCATCATGTCCTCCCCACAGTGTAACACAGTAAGATAGTAATTTAATGTCAGAAGGGACTCTAGGTCCATCATGTCCCCCCACAGTGTAACATAGTAACACAGTAATTTAATATCAGAAGGGATTCTAGGTCCAACATGTCCCCCCACAGTGTAACATAGTAATACAGTCATTTAATGTCAGAAGGAACTCTAGGTCCATCATGTCCTCCCCACAGTGTAACATAGTAAGATAGTAATTTAATATCAGAAGGGACTCCAGGTCCATCATGTCCCCCCATAGTGTAACATAGTAACATAGTAATTTAATGTCAGAAGGTACTCTAGGTCCATCATGTCCTCCCCACAGTGTAACAGTAAGATAGTAATTTAATGTCAGAAGGGACTCTAGGTCCATCATGTCCCACCACAGTGGAACATAGTAATTTAATATCAGAAGGGACTCTAGGTCCAACATGTCCCCCCACAGTGTAACATAGTAATACAGTCATTTAATGTCAGAAGAGACTCTAGGTCCATCATGTCCCCACAGTGTAATATAGTAACATAGTAATTTAATATAGAAGGGACTCTAGGTCCATCATGTCCCCCCAAAGTGTAACATAGTAACATAGTAATTTAATGGCAGAAGGGACTCTAGGTCCATCATGTCCCCCCACAGTGTAACATAGTAATACAGTCATTTAATGTCAGAAGGGACTCTAGGTCCATCATGTCCCCCACAGTGTAACATAGTAACATAGTAATTTAATATCAGAAGGGACTCTAGGTCCATCATGTCCCCCCACAGTGTAACATAGTAATACAGTAATTTAATGTCAGAAGGGACTCTAGGTTCAACATGTCCCCCACAGTGTAACGTAGTAACTTAGTAATTTAATATCAGAAGGGACTCTAGGTCCAACATGTCCCCCACAGTGTAACATCGTAATTTAATATCAGAACGGACTCTAGGTCCATCATGTCCCCCACAGTGTAACGTAGTAACATAGTAATTTAATATCAGAAGGGACTCTAGGTTCAACATGTCCCCCCACAGTGTAACATAGAAACATAGTAATTTAAAATTAGAAGGGACTCTAGGTCCATCATGTCCTCCCCACCGTGTAACACAGTAAGATAATAATTTAAGGTCTGACGGGACTCTAGGTCTAGCATGTCCACCCATAGTGTAACATAGGTCATAATGGGATCTCGGTCCATCAAGTCCTCCCATGGTGTAACACTGACTCTAGGTCCATCATGTCCCCCAACAGTGTAACACACTAATTTAGGGTCCATAGGAACTCTCGGTCCATCATGTCCCTGCACATAGTAACATAGTAATTTAAGGTTCGAAGGGACTCTAGGTCCATCATGTCCCCCACAGTATAACATACTAATTAAGATAGGAAAGGACTCTAGGTCCATCATGTCCCCCCACAGTGTAACATAGTAACTTAGTAATTTAGGGTCCGAAGGGACTCTAGGTTCAACATGTCCTTCCACATTATAATATAGAAATTTAAGGTTAGAAGGGACTCTAGGTCCATCATGTCCCCCCCACAGTGTAACATAGTAATTTAATGTCAGAAGGAACTCGAAGTCCATCATCCCTCCCCACAGTGTAACACAGTAAGATAGTAATTTAATGTCAGAAGGGACTCTAGGTCAATCATGTCCCCCACAGTGAAACATAGTAACACAGTAATTTAATGTCAGAAGCGACTCTAGGTTCAACATGTCCTTCCACAGTGTAACATAATAATTTAAGGTCAGAAGGAGTCTAGGTTCATCATGCCCCCACAGTGTAACACAGTAACTTAGTAATTTAGGGTCCGAAGGACTCTAGGTTCAACATGCCCTTCCACAGTGTGACATAGTAATATAGTAATTTCGTGTCAGAAGGGACTCTAGAACCATCATGTCCTCCCCACAGTGTAACATAGTAACACAGTAATTTAAGATCAGAAGGGCTCTATGCCTATCATATCCATCCACAGTGTAACATAATAACATAGTAATTTACGGTCCGAAGGGATTCTAGGTTCATCATGTCCTCCCCACAGTGTAACACAGTAACATAGTAATTTAATATCAGAAGAGACTCTAGGTTCATCATATCCTCTCCATAGTGTAACTTAGTAACATAGTAATTTAATGTCAGAAGGGACTCAAAGTTCATCATGTCCTCCCCACAGTGTAACATAGTAATTTAATGTCAGAAGGGACTCTAGGTCCATCATGTCCTCCCACAGTGTAACATAGCAACATAGTAATTTAATGTCAGAAGGAACTCTAGGTCCATCATGCCCCCCCCCACAGTGTAACATAGTAACACAGTAATTTAACGTCAGAAGGGACTGTAGGTTCATCATGTCCCCCCACAGTGTAACATAGTAACACAGTAATTTAATGTCAGAAGGGACTCTAGGTCCATCATGTCCCCCCACAGTGTAACATAGTAACATAGTAATTTAATATCAGGAGGGACTCTAGCTCCAACATGTCCCCCCACAGTGTAACATAGTAATACAGTCATTTAATGTCAGAAGGACTCTAGGTCTATCATGTCCCCCACAGTGTAACATAGTAACACAGTGATTTAATGTCAGAAGGGACTCTAGGTCAGTCATGTCCCCCCACAGTGTAACATAGCAACATAGTAATTTAATATCAGAAAGGACTCTAGGTCCAACATGTCCCCCACAGTGTAACATAGAAACATAGTAATTTAATATCAGAAGGGACTCTAGGTCCAACATGTCCCCCCACAGTGTAACATAGTAACATAGTAATTTAATGTCAGAAGGTACTCTAGGTCCATCATGTCCTCCCCACAGTGTAACACAGCAAGATAGTAATTTAATGTCAGAAGGGACTCTAGGTCCATCATGTCCCCCCACAGTGTAACATAGTAACATAGTAATTTAATATCAGAAGGGACTCTAGGTCCAACATGCCCCCCCACAGTGTAACATAGTAATAATGTAATTTAATGTCAGAAGGGACTCTAGGTCCATCATGTCCTCCCCACAGTGTAACACAGTAAGATAGTAATTTAATGTCAGAAGGGACTCTAGGTCCATCATGTCCCACCACAGTGTAACATAGTAACATAGTAATTTAATATCAGAAGGGACTCTAGGTCCATCATGTCCTCCCCACAGTGTAACAGTAAGATAGTAATTTAATGTCAGAAGGGACTCTAGATCCATCATGTCCCACCACAGTGGAACATAGTAATTTAATATCAGAAGGGACTCTAGGTCCAACATGTCCCCCCACAGTGTAACATAGTAATACAGTCATTTAATGTCAGAAGGGACTCTAGGTCCATCATGTCCCCCACAGTGTAATATAGTAACATAGTAATTTAATATCAGAAGGGACTCTAGGTCCATCATGTCCCCCACAGTGTAACATAGTAACATAGTAATTTAATGGCAGAAGGGACCTAGGTCCATCATGTCCCCCACAGTGTAACATAGTAATACAGTCATTTAATGTCAGAAGGGACTCTAGGTCCATCATGTCCCCCACAGTGTAACATAGTAACATAGTAATTTAATATCAGAAGGGACTCTAGGTCCATCATGTCCCCCCACAGTGTAACATAGTAACATAGTAATTTAATGTCAGAAAGGACTCTAGGTCCAACATGTCCCCCACAGTGTAACATAGTAACATAGTAATTTAATGTCAGAAGGGACTCTAGGTCCATCATGTCCCCCCACAGTGTAACATAGTAATACAGTAATTTAATGTCAGAAGGGACTCTAGATCCATCATGTCTCCCCACAATGTAACATAGTAACATAGTAATTCAAGGTCAGAAAGGACTGTAGGTTCAACATGTCCCCCACAGTGTAACATAGTAACTTAGTAATTTAATATCAGAAGGCACTCTAGGTCCAACATGTCCCCCACAGTGTAACATCGTAATTTAATATCAGAAGGGACTCTAGGTCCATCATGTCCCCCACAGTGTAACGTAGTAACATAGTAATTTAATATCAGAAGGGACTCTAGGTTCAACATGTCCCCCACAGTGTAACATAGAAACATAGTAATTTAAAATTAGAAGGGACTCTAGGTCCATCATGTCCTCCCTCACGTGTAACACAGTAAGATAATAATTTAAGGTCTGATGGGACTCTAGGTCAGCATGTCCACCCATAGTGTAACATAGGTCATAATGGGATCTCGGTCCATCATGTCCTCCCATGGTGTAACACTGACTCTAGGTCCATCATGTCCCCAACAGTGTAACACACTAATTTAGGGTCCATAGGAACTCTCGGTCCATCATGTCCCTGCACATAGTAACATAGTAATTTAAGGTTCGAAGGACCTAGGTCCATCATGTCCCCACAGTATAACATACTAATTAAGATAGGAAAGGACTCTAGGTCCATCATGTCCCCACAGTGTAACATAGTAACTTAGTAATTTAGGGTCCGAAGGGACTCTAGGTTCAACATGTCCTTCCACAGTATAATATAGAAATTTAAGGTTAGAAGGACTCTAGGTCCATCATGTCCCCACAGTGTAACATAGTAATTTAATGTCAGAAGGAACTCGAAGTCCATCATCTCCCCCACAGTGTAACACAGTAAGATAGTAATTTAATGTCAGAAGGGACTCTAGGTCAATCATGTCCCCCACAGTGAAACATAGTAACACAGTAATTTAATGTCAGAAGCGACTCTAGGTTCAACATGTCCTTCCACAGTGTAACATAATAATTTAAGGTCAGAAGGGAGTCTAGGTTCATCATGCCCCCCACAGTGTAACACAGTAACTTAGTAATTTAGGGTCCGAAGGGACTCTAGGTTCAACATGCCCTTCCACAGTGTGACATAGTAATATAGTAATTTCGTGTCAGAAGGGACTCTAGAACCATCATGTCCTCCCCACAGTGTAACATAGTAACACAGTAATTTAAGATCAGAAGGGACTCTATGTCTATCATATCCCTCCACAGTGTAACATAATAACATAGTAATTTACGGTCCGAAGGGATTCTAGGTTCATCATGTCCTCCCCACAGTGTAACACAGTAACATAGTAATTTAATATCAGAAGAGACTCTAGGTTCATCATATCCTCTCCATAGTGTAACTTAGTAACATAGTAATTTAATGTCAGAAGGGACTCAACGTTCATCATGTCCCCCACAGTGTAACATAGTAATTTAATGTCAGAAGGACTCTAGGTCCATCATGTCCTCCCACAGTGTAACATAGCAACATAGTAATTTAATGTCAGAAGGAACTCTAGGTCCATCATGTCCCCCCCCACAGTGTAACATAGTAACACAGTAATTTAACGTCAGAAGGGACTGTAGGTTCATCATGTCCCCCCACAGTGTAACATAGTAACATAGTAATTTAATATCAGAAGGGACTCTAGGTCCATCATGTCCCCACACAGTGTAACATAGTAACATAGTAATTTAATGTCAGAAAGGACTCTAGGTCCAACATGTCCCCCACAGTGTAACGTAGTAACATAGTAATTTAATATCAGAAGGGACTCTAGGTTCAACATGTCCCCCCACAGTGTAACATAGAAACATAGTAATTTAAAATCAAAAGGGACTCTAGGTCCATCATGTCCCCCCACAGTGTAACACAGTAAGATAGTAATTTAAGGTCTGATGGGACTCTAGGTCTATCATGTCCACCCATAGTGTAACATAGGTCATAACGGGATCTCGGTCCATCATGTCCTCCCATGGTGTAACACTGACTCTAGGTCCATCATGTCCCCCAACAGTGTAATATACTAATTTAGGGTCCATAGGAACTCTCGGTCCATCATGTCCCTGCACATAGTAACATAGTAATTTAAGGTTCGAAGGGACTCTACGTCCATCATGCCCCCGCAGTGTAACATAGTAGCACAGTAATTTAACATCAGAAGGGACTGTAGGTTCATCATGTCCCCCCACAGTGTAACATAGTAACACAGTAATTTAATGTCAGAAGGGACTCTAGGTCCATCATGTCCCCCCACAGTGTAACATAGTAACATAGTAATTTAATATCAGGAGGGACTCTAGGTCCAACATGTCCCCCCACAGTGTAACATAGTAATACAGTCATTTAATGTCAGAAGGAACTCTAGGTCCATCATGTCCTCCCCACAGTGTAACACAGTAAGATAGTAATTTAATGTCAGAAGGGACTCTAGGTCCATCATGTCCCCCCACAGTGTAACATAGTAACACAGTAATTTAATATCAGAAGGGATTCTAGGTCCAACATGTCTCTCACAGTGTAACATAGTAATACAGTCATTTAATGTCAGAAGGAACTCTAGGTCCATCATGTCCTCCCCACAGTGTAACATAGTAAGATAGTAATTTAATATCAGAAGGGACTCCAGGTCCATCATGTCCCCCCATAGTGTAACATAGTAACATAGTAATTTAATGTCAGAAGGTACTCTAGGTCCATCATGTCCCCTCACAGTGTAACATAGTAACATAGTAATTTAATGTCAGAAGGGACTCTAGGTCCATCATGTGTCCCACAGTATAACATAGTAACATAGTAATTTAATGTTCGAAGGGACTCCAGGTCCATCATGTCCCCCCATAGTGTAACATAGTAACATAGTAATTTAATATCAGAAGGTACTCTAGGTCCATCATGTCCCCTTACAGTGTAACATAGTAATTTAATATCAGAAGGGACTCTAGGCCCATCATGTCCCTCCACAGTGTGACATAATAACATAGTAATTTAATGTCAGAAGGGACTCTAGGCCCATCATGTCCCTCCACAGTGTGACATAGTAACATAGTAATTTAAAGTCAGAAGGGACTCTAGGTCCATCATGTCCACTTACAGTGTAACATAGTAACATAGTAATTTAATGTCAGAAGGGACTCTAGGCCCATCATGTCCCCTCACAGTGTAACAATAACATAGTAATTTAATGTCAGAAGGGACTCTAGGTCCATCATGTCCCCTTACAGTGTAACATAGTAACATAGTAATTTAATGTCAGAAGGGACTCTAGGCCCATCATGTCCCCTCACAGTGTAACATAGTAACATAGTAATTTAATGTCAGAAGGGACTCTAGGTCCATCATGTCCCCTTACAGTGTAACATAGTAATTTAATGTCAGAAGGGACTCTAGGCCCATCATGTCCCCTCACAGTGTAACATAGTAACATAGTAATTTAAAGTCAGAAGGGACTCTAGGTCCATCATGTGTCCCACAGTATAACATAGTAACATAGTAATTTAAGGTTCGAAGGGACTCCAGGTCCATCATGTCCCCCCATAGTGTAACATAGTAACATAGTAATTTAATATCAGAAGGTACTCTAGGTCCATCATGTCCCCTTACAGTGTAATATAGTAATTTAATATCAGAAGGGACTCTAGGCCCATCATATCCCTTCACAGTGTGACATAGTAACATAGTAATTTAATGTCAGAAAGGACTCTAGGCCCATCATGTCCCTCCACAGTGTGACATAGTAACATAGTAATTTAAAGTCAGAAGGGACTCTAGGTCCATCATGTCCCCTTACAGTGTAACATAGTAACATAGTAATTTAATGTCAGAAGGGACTCTAGGCCCATCATGTCCCCTCACAATGTAACATAATAACATAGTAATTTAATGTCAGAAGGGACTCTAGGTCCATCATGTCCCCTTACAGTGTAACATAGTAATCTAATGTCAGAAGGGACTCTAGGCCCATCATGTCCTCTCACAGTGTAACATAGTAACATAGTAATTTAATGTCAGAAGGGTCTCTAGGTCCATCATGTCCCCTTACAGTGTAACATAGTAATTTAATGTCAGAAGGGACTCTAGGTCCATCATGTCCCCTTACAGTGTAACATAGTAATTTAATGTCAGAAGTGACTCTAGGTCCATCATGTCCCCTCACAGTGTAACATAGTAACATAGTAATTTAAAGTCAGAAGCGACTCTAGGTCCATCATGAGCCCCACAGTATAACATAGTAACATAGTAATTTAAGGTTCGAACAGACTCCAGGTCCATCATGTCCCCCCACAGTGTAACATAGTAACATAGTAATTTAATATCAGAAGTTACTCTAGGTCCATCATGTCCCCTCACAGTGTAACATAGTAACATAGTAATTTAGTGTCAGAAGGGACTCTAGATCCATCATGTGTCCCACAGTATAACATAGTAATTTAAGGTTCAAAGGGACTCCAGGTCCATCATGTCCCACCACAGTGTAACATAGTAACATAGTAATTTAATGTCAGAAGGTACAGTAGGTCCATCATGTCCCCTCACAGTGTAAGATAGTAACATAGTAACATAGTAATTTAATGTCAGAAGGGACTCCAGGTCCATCATGTCCCCCCATAGTGTAACATAGTAACATAGCAATTTAATATCAGAAGGTACTCTAGGTCCATCATGTCCCCTTACAGTGTAACATAGTAACATAGTAATTTAATTTCAGAAGGGACTCTAGGTCCATCATGTGTCCCACAGTATAACATAGTAACATAGTAATTTAAGGTTCGAAGGGACTCCAGGTCCATCATGTCCCCCCATAGTGTAACATAGTAACATAGTAATTTAATTTCAGAAGGGACTCTAGGTCCATCATGTGTCCTACAGTATAACATAGTAAAATAGTAATTTAAGGTTCGAAGGTACTCTAGGTCCATCATGTCCCCCCACAGTGTAACATAGTAACATAGTAATTTAATTTCAGAAGGGACTCTAGGTCCAACAGGTAACATAATAATACAGTAATTTAATGTCAGAAGGGACTCCAGGTCCATCATGTCCCCCCATAGTGTAACACAGTAACATAGTAATTTAATTTCAGAAGGGACTCTAGGTCCATCATGTGTCCTACAGTATAACATCGTAACATAGTAATTTAAGGTTCAAAGGTACTCTAGGTCCATCATGTCCCCCCACAGTGTAACATAGTAATTTAATTTCAGAAGGGACTCTAGGTCCATCATGTGTCCCACAGTATAACATAGTAACATAGTAATTTAAGGTCAGAAGGGACTCTAGGTCCATCATGTCCCCTCACAGTGTAACATAGTAACATAGTAATTTAATATCAGAAAGGACTCTAGGTCCAACATGTCCCCCCACAGTGTAACATAGTAATTTAATATCAGAAGGGACTCTAGGTCCAACATGTCCCCCCACAGTTTAACATATTAACATAGTAATTTAATATCAGAAGGGACTCTAGGTCCAACATGTCCACCCACAGTGTAACACAGTAACATAGTAATTTAAAATTAGAAGGGACTCTAGGTCCATCATGTCCTCCCCACAGTGTAACACAGTAAGATAGTAATTTAATGTCAGAAGGGACTCTAGGTCCATCATGTCCTCCCCACAGTGTAACACAGTAAGATAATAATTTAATGTCAGAAGGGACTCTAGGTCCATCATGTCCCTTCACAGTGTGACATAGTAACATAGTAATTTAAAGTCAGAAGGGACTCTACGTCCATCATGTTCCCCACAGTATAACATAGTAACATAGTAATTTAAAGTTCGAAGGGACTCTAGGTCCATCATGTCTCCCCACAGTGTAACATAGTAATTTAAGGTCTGACGGGACTCTAGGTCTATCATGTCCACCCACAGTGTAACATAGGTCATAACGGGATCTCGATCCATCATGTCCTCCCATGGTGTAACACTGTAAAATAGTAATTTAAAGCGATTTACCAAGTTTTGATATATGAACGCATATACTGCAAGGTGACTGCATATAGAACTGATTCGCCATGTATTTTAATAGATGCATAGCCTATTTTAGCAAATTAAATCAGGTTTTCACCCTCACAAACCAGGAAGTGTCATTTTGTGTATTGGAGCCTGTATTTGGTGACCTTTGACACTCACTACCTTTGCAATGTCACCACAGGGAGATCTGTGCTCTGTAATTAAAATTAGTTCTTGGTCACAGCAATTCTGTCTTGATAACAGAGCTCTTGGTTGCAGCATGCAGCACGGCAATAGCAATGTCAAACAGTTCATTTTCAGGGTCCGATGATGAAAGCATTATGTTGTCCTGCACTAACAGTGATCTTTCGGACACTGAGATAGTGCCACAATTTGACAGCACCTGCATAGTAGATCCCCATAGGGATGACCCTATGACAGCAGCGAGAATGATGTGGGCAGTAGTTCAGGCAGTCACAGCAGTAGTCCTGATCCATTCCAGTACAGCAGCGAGAGCAGACTTAGCAACACGGACTGTTTAATATTATATTTTGCTACTTAGTGCTACAGTTTGACTCCCATCACTGCTGTCATTTTACTGTGCAAAATCAAGGTATGGTGTGTGTTCTGTTACTCCCAGCATCGATGTGCCCACACAAATGCTAGTGATAGTACCCTGGGTTTTTATATTTCTTTTTTTTTTTGGGGGGGGAGGATTGCTTTCCCTATGCTAACAAGTTGTTGGCCACTCCAGCTTGACACTGAGAGCATGGCTCGGTCTGGCGGCATTGCTTGAGCAGGACAAATGGCTCACAATTTGTCCAAATTCCTCACCTGGTACTAGTTAGTAGTGACTTCCAGCCAACTGATTTATCAGTCACTCACTCTGATGGAGCACAGGATGGAAATTACAAGCAGGCGCCTTGTACCCCAACCACTCTAAACCCCCAGCTTCACACATACACTTAGAAAAATGCTGCAGCATAGAACTTTTATTATCTGTAAATTATTTATACTGTTTGGGTCTGTCTTTGCCCTAGTGCCAACTGGTCTACGCTATAGCTTTCTTCTCTGTGTATGGGTGTGTTTGGGAGTGGGGGGCCTGCTTGTACTTTCCCCTTTAGAGGTATCAGTGATTGAGTAACGTGTTGAAGTCACCGGTTCCCAGCTTATGGCATGTTATAAATTTAAAACTACAAATTATTGCACCAGCTTTGTATTACCTCTAAGCCTCAGCAACTATACAGACTGAAGCTATCATTAGTGTCTGTATAAGCATCTGTAGTACCATCCTGGCATTGGCTTATTGCCGCTACATGTGTGCCTCCAGGTGTAATGAATTGAGCAAAAATACACAGCACAGTCGGAGATTGTCCCCCAACCCCCAAGGTTAAAAATGACACTGCCAATACCCTTCTCATGGAGAAAGAGACCGATTTATGTTTAGATAGCCTAAGTACCGTTTAGCACTTCTGTTAGCATCCTTTGCAAACTGTGTGAGAGGCCTTTCGGCACCATGCAATTCTGCTTAAAGCTGGACCAGCATAACATTCTGTGGTGATTTGCATATGCAGCCCATGATGCTTTGCATTGTGTGGGCATGTGTGATTTTGTATTTTCTTGAAACTTGGCTTCCCAGCCAAAAGCCCTTTGGGGTAACCCTTGCCTCAGTGTTTGCGCACAGAGGTTCTTTGTCTAAGTACCATTTGATTGGTCCACTACAAAAAGGGACGTATCCTTGCGGTAGGTACTCAAGTGTTAGATTGTATTTGAACCACCCTTCCTCACTTATGTCACCATACTTCATTACCACTTCGGTCTGTGTCAAGCCGTTTGTGTTTTTCCATGTTTTCCATTACAGTGAATCTCTGATGCACATGCGTAAAGTGTACAGCAAATGCAACAGATGCTGCACTATACTGTCCCCCATGCCTTACCGATGTCATGGTGCATTGTGTAGACTCCCTGCATTCATTGCTGTGTAGCCCATATTTTGGTTCAGACATTATTCCCTAAGTATGCTGAACTGACTAGCACACTTTGCAGTATAGCACCATAGAAGCCGTACATTGGTACCACAGTGTTGGGAGAGGATGGCAACTACAGTCTCTTCTTTTGCTGATGCTCCGGAGCACATACAATGATGCTATAATCCCAATTATAAATAAAGACTGTATGTTAAAATGTTAAAATGCTAAGTGTTTAATTTTGAGATACACTGTAAACTATGTACAATATAACTATGTACAGTATATAACTGATTTTATTGCATTCATTTATAAACTTAGCGAGGAGCTGGCAAGCTGGAGAAACAATTCAGTGCACCATGTCCCTTTATTCATGCACATCTAAGCACACTTTGGTGATCAGTGTTATGGTGCTTGCATGAGAACACCAAATGAGCCCAAGAAAACACAGGGGCACAGGAAGAAATATAAACTGTCTATAATGATGGTGACAATAGAAATGCAATAGCAAAGGCAGTTTACTGAAGCAATCACACTGGAAGCAGCACTTGCCAAAAATATAGTTTATTGCACTGTTCTCTTGGGATTGGACTGTGCAGCTCAGTGCTTATACTCTTGCTGCACATTACAATTCTGAACTGTTGAAAAAGTCATCCATTTAAGACAAGTACCAATACTGAAACGCTTACTTCAATTTATAGATCTGCTCAGTTCAAAAGTCGTCCTTTTATGTCCCAATACGCTACAGATTACAGTTCCACTCAGTTAAAAAAAAAATATTTTTTATACAGACTTGTTATAATTATGTACTTGTAGCACTTATTAAAACTGTTAACACTGTACTCAAGCAAATGTAGATTGTGATGTTCCTAGAACCGATGGACCTAGGACACAGAGCTTAGTCAGATGAGTAAAATTGAAAATCAGGAGAAATTACCACTTCTGCAATCCCAAAAGCAAGTATAACAGCTGCCAATATAACAAACAGTTTCAGTCATCAGTGCTGTAATTTTTGCCAGTTCAGTTTTGGATCTGCACTCACTGAGGCTGGGTCCAGGAGAGATGAATGAACGAGCAGTGAGAAAGGTGCAGTGGGAACACCTTCCCTGTGCTGATGTCACTCATGCATGTGGATGCACTGCTCATGTGCGAACTTCAAACAAAGTAAAAAACTTGCAGAGACAATTGTGGCACAAAAATGTTAAAAAACTAAGCATCTGAATATATTTAATTCTTAACTTCAGGGCAGCTGAGCTTTGCATCACTCAGTGAAGGGAAGGTGATCTGCAAACATGACATCAGGGGAAGTTGGTAAATCACTTTAAGGGTGGAAAGGACTCTAGGTCCATCATGTCCCCCAACAGTGTAACATACTAATTTAGGGTCCATAGGGACTCTCAGTCCATCATGTGCCTGCACATAGTAACATAGTAATTTAAGGTTCGAAGGGACTCTAGGTCCATCATGTCCCCCACAGTATAACATACTAATTAAGGTAGGAAAGGACTCTAGGCCCATCATGTCCCCCCAGTGTAACATAGTAACTTAGTAATTTAGGGTCCGAAGGGACTCTAGGTTCAACATGTCCTTCCACAGTATAACATAGAAATTTAAGATCAGAAGGGACTCTAGGTCCATCATGTCCCCCCCACAGTGTAACATAGTAACACAGTAATTTAATGTCAGAAGGAACTCTAGGTCCATCATCTCCCCCCAGAGTGTAACACAGTAAGATAGTAATTTAATGTCAGAAGGGACTCTAGGGCAATCATGTCCCCCACAGTGAAACATAGTAACACAGTAATTTAATGTCAGAAGGGACTCTAGGTTCAACATGTCCTTCCACAGTGTAACATAATAATTTAAGGTCAGAAGGGAGTCTAGGTTCATCGTGTCCCCCCACAGTGTAACACAGTAACTTAGTAATTTAGGGTCCGAAGGGACTCTAGGTTCAACATGTCCTTCCACAGTGTGACATAGTAATATAGTAATTTAAGGTCAGAAGGGACTCTAGAACCATCATGTCCCCCCACAGTGTAACATAGTAATTTATGGTCCGAAGGGACTCTAGGTCCATCATGTCTCCCCACAGTGTAACATAGTAACACAGTAATTTAATGTCAGAAGAGACTCTAGGTTCATCATATCCTCTCCACAGTGTAACATAGTAACATAGTAATTTAATGTCAGAAGGGACTCTAGGTCTATCATGTCCTTCCACAGTGTAACATAGTAACATAGTAATTTAATGTTAGAAGGGACTCAAAGTTCATCATGTCCTCCCCACAGTGTAACATAGTAATTTAATGTCAGAAGGGACTCTAGGTCCATCATGTCCTCCCACAGTGTAACATAGCAACATAATAATTTAATGTCTGAAGGGACTCTAGGTTCATCATGTCCTCCCCACAGTGTAACGCAGTAACATAGTAATTTAATGTCAGAAGAGACTCTAGGTTCATCATATCCTCTCCACAGTGTAACATAGTAACATAGTAATTTAATGTCAGAAGGGACTCTAGGTCTATCATGTCCTCCCACAGTGTAACATAGTAACATAGTAATTTAATGTTAGAAGGGACTCAAAGTTCATCATGTCCTCCCCACAGTGTAACATAGTAATTTAATGTCAGAAGGGACTCTAGGTCCATCATGTCCTCCCACAGTGTAACATATTAACATAGTAATTTAATATCAGAAGGGACTCTAGGTCCATCATGTCCTCCCACAGTGTAACATAGCAACATAGTAATTTAGTGTCAGAAGGGACTCTAGGTCCATCATGTCCTCCCACAGTGTAACATAGCAACATAGTATTTAATGTCAGAAGGGACTCTAGGTCCATCATGTCCTCCCACAGTGTAACATAGCAACACAGTAATTTAATGTCAGAAGGGACTCTAAGTCCATCATGCCCCCCCCACAGTGTAACATAGTAACACAGTAATTTAACATCAGAAGGGACTGTAGGTTCATCATGTCCCCCCACAGTGTAACATAGTAACATAGTAATTTAATGTCAGAAGGTACTCTAGGTCCATCACGTCCCCTCACAGTGTAACATAGTAACATAGTAATTTAATGTCAGAAGAGACTCTAGGTCCATCATGTGTCCCACAGTATAACATAGTAACACAGTAATTTAACGTCAGAAGGGACTCCAGGTCCATCATGTCCCCTCACAGTGTAACATAGTAACATAGTAATTTAGTGTCAGAACTGACTCTATGTCCATCATGTGTCCCACAGTATAACATAGTAACATAGTAATTTAATGTCAGAAGGGACTCTAGGCCCATCATGTCCCTCCACAGTGTGACACAGTAACATAGTAATTTAAAGTCAGAAGGAACTCTAGGTCCATCATGTGTCCCACAGTATAACATAGTAACATAGTAATTTAAGGTTTGAAGGGACTCCAGGTCCATCATGTCCCCCCATAGCGTAACATAGTAAAATAGTAATTTAATGTCAGAAGGTACTCTAGGTCCATCACGTCCTCTCACACTGTAACATAGTAACATAGTAATTTAAAGTCAGAAGGGACTCTAGGTCCATCATGTGTCCCACAGTATAACATAGTAACATAGTAATTTATGGTTCGAAGGGACTCCAGGTCCATCATGTCCCCCCATAGTGTAACATAGTAACATAGTAATTTAATGTCAGAGGGGACTCTAGGTCCATCATGTGTCCCACAGTATAACATAGTAACATAGTAATTTAATGTCAGCGGGGACTCTAGGTCCATCATGTGTCCCACAGTATAACATAGTAACATAGTAATTTAAGGTTCGAAGGGACTCCAGGTCCATCATGTCCCCCCACCGTGTAACATAGTAACATAGTAATTTAATGTCAGAAGGTACTCTAGGTCCATCATGTCCCCTCACAGTGTAACACAGTAACATAGTAATTTAATGTCAGAAGGGACTCCAGGTCCATCATGTCCCCTCACAGTGTAACATAGTAACATAGTAATTTAATATCAGAAGGGACTCTAGGTCCATCATGTCCCCCCACAGTGTAACTTAGTAATACAGTAATTTAATGTCAGAAGGGACTCTAGGTCCATCATGTCCCCCCACAGTGTAACATAGTAACATAGTAATTTAAGGTTCGAAGGGACTCCAGGTCCATCATGTCCCCCCACCGTGTAACATAGTAACATAGTAATTTAATGTCAGAAGGTACTCTAGGTCCATCATGTCCCCTCACAGTGTAACACAGTAACATAGTAATTTAATGTCAGAAGGGACTCCAGGTCCATCATGTCCCCTCACAGTGTAACATAGTAACATAGTAATTTAATGTCAGAAGGGACTCTAGGTCCATCATGTCCCCTCACAGTGTAACATAGTAACATAGTAATTTAATGTCAGAAGGGACTCTAGGTCCATCATGTGTCCCACAGTATAACATAGTAACATAGTAATTTAAGGTTCGAAGGGACTCCAGGTCCATCATGTCTCCCCATAGTGTAACATAGTAACATAGTAATTTAATGTCAGATGGCACTCTAGGTCCAACATGTCTCCCCACAGTGTAACATAGTAACACAGTAATTTAATGTCAGAAGGGACTCTAGGTCCATCATGTCCCCTCATAGTGTAACATAGTAACACAGTAATTTAATGTCAGAAGGGACTCTAGGTCCATCATGTCCCCTCACAGTGTAACATAGTAACATAGTAATTTAATATCAGAAGGGACTCTACGTCCAACATGTCCCCCCACAGTGTAACATAGTAACACAGTAATTTAATGTCAGAAGGGACTCTAGGTCCATCATGTTCCCCACAGTATAACATAGTAATTTATGGTCTGAAGGGACTCTAGGTCTATCATGTCCCCTCACAGTGTAACTTAGTAACATAGTGATTTAATGTCAAAAAGGCCTCTAGGTCCATCATGTCTCCCCGCAGTGTAACATAGTAACATAGTAATTTAAGGTCTAGAGGGACTCTAGATCTATCATGTCCAGCCAGAGTGTAACATAGGTCATAACGGGATCTCGGTCCATCATGTCCTCCCATGGTGGAAGACTATAAAATAATAATTTTAGGTCAGAAAGGATTCTATGTCCATCATGCCCCCCAACAGTGTAACATAGTAACTTAGTCATTTAGGATCCGAAGGAACTCTAGGTCCATCTTGTCCCCCACAGTATAACTTAGTAATTTAAGGTAGGAAAGGACTCTTAAGTCCATCATGTCCCCCCACAGTGTAACATAGTAACTTAGTCATTTAGGATCAGAAGGGACTCTAGGTTCAACATGTCCTTCTACAGTGTAACACAGCAATTTAATGTCAGAAGGATCTAGGTCCATCGTGTCCACCCACAGTGTAACATAGTAACATAGTAATTTAAGGTCAGAAGGGAGTCTAGGTCCATCATGTCCCCCACAATGTAACAAAGTAACACAGTAATTTAAGGTCAGAAGGGACTCTAGGTCCATCATGTCCCCCACAGTGTAACATAGTAACACAGTAATTTAATGTCAGAAGGGACTTTAGGTCCATCATGTCCCCCCACAGTGTAGCATAGTAACATAGTAATTTAATGTCACAAGGGACTCTAGGTCCATCATGCCCCCCCCACAGTGTAACATAGTAACACAGTAATTTAAGGTCAGAAGGGACTCTAGTTCCATCATGTCCTCTGGCCCCACTCCCATAGTGTAACATAGCAATTCAAGATTGGAAGGAACTCTAGATCCTTCATGTCCTTTGCCCCTCCAGAGTATAACATAATAGTTTAACGTCAGAAGGGACTCTAGGTCCATCATGTCCTCTGGCCCCACCGACATTATAACATAGTAACTTGAGGTTGGAAGGGACTCTTAAGTTCATTATGTCCTCTGCCCATCCCACACAACTTCTTAAGCAGGGATGAGAGTCAGTATGAAGAGGTGAGGAGCTTGACTCCTGGAGAAGTATGGCCCCCCAGCTGCATTGAGGAACAGCATCAACATCCAATTGCAATAGAAAGAGGCAAGTGTTTGGGTCCTTTTTAATTTTTTTTAAGCTGCTGGTCCTAGTTGACCTGTAATATATTTATCGGTTCCATGACAGCACTCTTGTAAGAATGATCTCACCCTCGTGCACATTGTTGAAGTGTGAGAACTGTGAACTAAGAATACAAACTAATGGTATAAACATCTAAAACTGACTCTCCTGAAATCAGTGTCACCATCAGCAAGTTCCACTGGATTTAGATGGCCAGGAAACGTTGCCACTTCTGCTTCCAGCTCCCCCCCCCCGAGAAAATCCCTAATTATCATGCTTTTCTGTTTCTCCTGCCTTTCAGGTGTGGGAGTGTCTGAGGTTTTTTCCTCCCCAGTTTCCGGCACCCTTGACTCTCCTCTGATCCTCTGCAGACAGCAGAAAGCCGGGCCAGGCTGGAGTTATGTTGCTGAGTGTAAACACCTGCTCAGAATTCAACAAAAACCTGCTTCAAGTGGTTGGTTGGTTCAGCAGCCAAGATAGGGCTGGCTTGGATCACACGGTGCCACTGTACAAAGGCAAACCTTAGAGGATAGAGGATAGAGGAGGGAGGGGGAGGGTGACTGGAATCACGCGGAGTGTGATTAAAGCAAACAGCGCCACAGATGGTGATCTTATTTACATCAGGGCATGGAGGACGCTGGAATAAGAGGGTGCTGT
This sequence comes from Neoceratodus forsteri, assembly GCA_016271365.2. Lineage (NCBI taxonomy): Eukaryota > Metazoa > Chordata > Ceratodontiformes > Ceratodontidae > Neoceratodus > Neoceratodus forsteri. The sequence goes on from JADMNL010000033.1 coordinate 46,151,112, forward strand.
GATGCAGAGCTGCTGGGACACGCATCTCTGTGACATACGGGGCTTGGGGATGCTGGGTTGATGGGAGATAGAGGACTCAGGAACTCAGGGATGCTGAGACATGGAAGACTCCGGATTTTGGGACACAAAGATGATTAGACATGCGGCTGCTAGGACATAGTGGGCTTCGTGATGCTGAGAGATAGAGGACGGGGGGACACATGGATACTGGGATATGGGGGACTCAGGAATGCTGAGACACAGGGACACTCAGACATGGGGGAACACTGAGACATGGGGACACTAGGACATGGGGGCTCAGGGACACTGGGGCAAGGGGGAATGCTGAGACATGGGGACACTGGGACATGGAGACACTAGGACGTGGGGGCTCAGGGACACTGGGGCAAGGGGGAACGCTGAGACATGGGGACACTGGGACATGGAGACACTGGGATATGGGGGCTCAGGGACACTGGGGCAAGGGGGAACATTGAGACACAGGGACACTAGGACATGGAGACACTGGGATATAGGGGACTCCGGGATGCTGGGACATAGGAACACTGGGATATGGGGGCTCAGGGACACTGGGGCATGGGGGAATGCTCAGACATGGGGACACTGGGACATGGGGACACTAAGACATGGGGACACTGGGACATGGGGACACTAAGACATGGGGACACTGGGATATAGGGGACTCCAGGATGCTGGGACATGGGGACACTGAAACATGGGGATGCTGGGACATAGGGGACTCAGGGGCACTGTGACATGGAGATGCTGGGACATGAGGATGCTGGGACATAGTGGATGCTGTCATAGGGGACATGGGGACACTGAGACGTTTGGGCGCTCTGATTACTTTGCCCACATTTACTGGCAATGTCTGTCTGCAAACCAAGTAAAAGATGTGTGTTGGCATCTCTAGATGAAACACTACACCAGCTGGTTCCAACAGATTCTGGCAGAGCCATGCAATGAGAATGTGATATCTGGGTCTCCCCAGTGGGCATGGGGTCATAATGTCGTGCCCCAAAACAGCGTGGCAAACAATGCCGCAGTCAGAATGTCGTGCTCTGACATAATGTCAGGTACAACAGCTAACACACAGGAAATGCACACACCCCATTGCAAACAATGGGACTTTTTCTTTTTTGCGCCCCAACGTGGGAAGCTTTGCCTCCACACACCACGGACTTTAAATAATCAACTCCATGGGGGTGGACTTTGAGGATGGGGAGAAACTTGGGATGGGGAGAAATTAGTTAAAAAAACAAAATGGTAACACCAGAAGGGAACTGAACCGTGGTCTCCCAGGTCTCCATCGCTGCTGTGTCCTGGTGCCTTAATCACGTCACCATGGGAGTGGCTCGACCAGGCACAGCAGAACAGGCTTCTTGACTCCTTCCTCTACTTCACAGTCAGTGACAGGGGTAGCAGTAATTCCCTACTGCTCTTATACCCCTATCACTGTAAATCCTTTTGTCCTTCACACAGCGTGGTTACTGCCATGCTTTTTGTGAAGCACTGTATTTACCTGGTACCTCCCCAGTGCCTGAGAGATTACATGCCATGGAGATGATCACAGAACTAATCCTGACATCATCTAGATACCTGCACTATCTGCAGACTGGCGAAGACTGAGAAAAAAACTTTACTTTGCTATCCTTTAAAAAAACTGTCTTGTAGGCTGCCTGACTGGCCCACTGGCAGCTCACTGCATTGCTATGCAGGCCACCAGATTTGCAGGTGGACTTGGGTTGCCATGTCAGGGAGCAGGCCAGGCTGAGATAGCTGTCCCATGGTAATGTGCCTCAGTTAGGGAGGGTCTTAGTCGGGGATGGTTGGTTGTAAATTCTGGCCCCACAGCGTTTGACTGCGCCAGGAAGCTTGCTCTCACTGCAAGGATACTGTGTGTGTACTGGGCCAACAGTGGCAATGCACACATCACGGGATGGAAGTAGGAAGGGACATAGAGCCAACAGTGGCACTGCACACATCATGGGATGGAGGGAGGGACATACTAACATACTAAAAGCCAGAAGAATAGGCCTAGTGGTCTGTCATATCTGCTCAGTAGCCAGCCACCTACTAGGACACAGGGCTAACAGTGGCACTGCACACTTCATGGGGTAGAGAGAGGGTCAGAGGGCCAACAGTGACACTGCACACAGCATGGGGTTGTACCATTGTAGGGAGAGACACAGGGACAACAGTGGCACTGCACACATCATGGGATGGAGGGAGGGACACGGGGCTAACAATGGCACTGCACACAGCATGGGGTTGTAATGAGAGACACAGGGACAACAGTTACACTGTACACATCATGGGGTAGAGGGAGGGACAAACAGTGGCACTGCACACATGCTGGGGAAGAAGGAGGGACACAGGGTCAACAGTAGCACTGCATACACTGTGTGGTAGAGGGAAGGGCACAGGACCAGCAGTGGCACTGCACATATCATGAGGTAGAGGTAGGGATGGAGGGCCAACACTGGCACTGTACACATGCCGGGATAGAGAGGGACACAGGGTCAACAGTAGCACTGCACACTCCATGCGGTGGAAGGAGGGACACATGGCCAACAGTGGCACTGCAAACACCATGGCATAGAGGCAGGGATGCAGTGCCAACAATGGTACTGCACACACCTCAGGATGGAGGGTGGGAGGGACACAGAGCCATCAGTGGAACTACACACATGGTGGGGAGGAGCAAGAGACACAGGGCCAAAAGTGGCACTGCACACACCATGGGGTAGAGGGAGGAGCACAGGGGCAACAGTAGTGCTGCACATATCATGGGGTGGAAGGAGGGACACAGGGCCAACAGTGGCACTGCATACACTGTGTGATAGAGGGAAGGGCACAGGGCCAACAGTGGCACTGTACACATGCCGGGATAGAGAGAGGGACACAGGGCCAACAGTAGCACTGCACACTCCATGTGGTGGAAGGAGGGACACAGGGCCAACAGTGGCATTGAAAACACCATGGCATGGAGGCAGGGATGCAGTGCCAACAATGGTACTACACACACACCACAGGATGGAGGGAGGGAAGGACACAGTGCCAACAGTGGAACTACACACATGGTGGGGAGGAGCAAGAGACACAGGGCCAAACGTGGCACTGTACACACCATGGTACAGAGGGAAGGGCACAGGGGCAACAATAGCACTGCACACACCATGGGGTGGAAGTAGGGACACAATGCCAACAGTGGCACTGCATACACCATGGGGTGGAAGGAGGGACACAGGACCAACAGTGGCACTGCACACACCTTGTGGTAGAGGGATGGGCACAGGGTCAACAGTGGCACTGCACACATCACAGGTAGAGAGAGGGACACAGGGCCAACTGCAAACACCATGGGTGAAGGGAGGAACCCAGGGCCAACAGTGGAACTGCACACACTGTGGGGAGGAGCAAGAGACACAGGGCCAACAGTTGCACTGCACACATTGGGGGGAAGGGACACAGGGCCAACAGTGGCACTGCACACACCAAGGGACGGAGGAAGGGGACAGGGCCAACAGTGGCACTGCACACAGCATGGGGTGGAGCAAGGGACACAGAGCCAACAGTGTCACTTCACACACACCGTGGGGTAGAGGGAGGGACACAGCCAAGAATGGCACTGCACACACCATGTGCTGTAGTGATGGACAAGGGGCCAACAGTAGCACTGCAAACACCATGGGGGGTAGAGGGAGGGAAACAGGGCCAACATTGGCATTGCACACACCACAAGGTGGAGGGAGGGACACAGGGCCAACAGTGATACTTCACAAACACCATGGGGTGGAGAGGGAGTAGGGTCAACTGTGGCACTTCACACAGCATGGGTTAGAGTAAGGGACACAGGGCCAACAGTGGCACTGTACACTCCATGGGGTGCAGGGAGGGACACAGGGCCAACAGTGACACTGTAGACAGTGTGGGGTAGAACAAGGGACACAGGGCCAACTGTGGCACTACACATATCATGGGATAGAGTGAGGGACACATGGCCAACAATGGCACTGCACACAGCATGGAATGTAGGGAGGGACACAGAGCCAACAGTGGCACTGAACATACCATGGGGTGGAGCAAAGGACACAGGGACAACAGTGACACTGCACACACCATGGGGTGTAGCAAGGGACACAGGGCCAACTGTGGCACTGCACATATCATGGGATGGAGTGAGGGACACAGGGCCAACAATTGCACTGTACACACCATGGGGTGGAGGGAGGGATACAGGAGCCAACTGTGGCACTGCACACACCATGGGGTAGAGGGAGAGGCACAGATACAACAGTGGCACTGCACACATGCCGGGGTAGATGGAGGGACACAGGGCCAAATGTAGCACTGCACACACTGTAGCGTGGAGGGAGGGACACAGGGCCAACAGTGGCACTGTACACACCACAGTGTGGAGGGAGGGACGCAGGGCCAACAGTGGCACTATATACATGCTGGGGTACAGGAAGGGACACAGGGTCAACAGTAGCACTGCACACACCACAGGATGAAGGGAGGGACACAGATCCAACAGTGAGACTGCACACAACATGGGGTGGAGGAAGGGATACAGGGTCGACAGTAGCACTGCACACACCAGGGGATGGAGGGAGGGACATCGGCCAATAATAGCACTGTGCATATCATGTGGTAGAGGGAGGGACAATTGGCCAACAGTGGCACTGCACACAGCATGGGGTGGAGCAGGAAGCAGGAGGCCAACAGTGGCAGTGCACACACCTCAGGGCGGAGGGAGGGACACAGGGCCAACAGTGGCACTGTACATGCCATGGGGTGGAGGGAGGGACACAGGGCCAGCAGTGGCACAGTGCATACCATGGGTTGCAGGGAGGGACACAGGGCCAACAGTGGCACTGCATACACCATAGGGTGGAGGAAGAGGCACAAGTTCAATAGTGGCATTGCACACTCCATGGAATGGTGTGAGAGACACAGGACCAACAGTGGAACTGCACACATCCTGAAGTGGTGTGAGGGACACAGGGCCAACAGTGGCACTGTACACACCATGGGTGAAACGAGGTATACAGGGCTAACAGCGACACTGCACATACCATGAGGTGGAGCAAGAGACACAGGCCCAGCTGTGACACTACACATACCATGGGGTGGAATGAGGGAAACAGGGCAAACTGTGGCACTGCACACACCTTGGGGTTGAGAGAGAGACACAGGGTCAACAATGGCACTGCACATACCATGGGGTGGAGCGAGGGACACCGGGCTAGCTGTGGCACTGCACACACCATGGGTGGAACGAGGGACACTGGGCCAAATGTGGCACTGCATATCATACCCTGGGGTGGACCAAGAGACACATGGCTAACTCTGGCACTGCACACAACATAAGTGAAATGAGGGACACAGGGTCAACTGTGGCACTGCACATCATACCCTGGGGTGGAGCAAGAGACACAGGGCTAACTGTGGCACTGCACACAATATGGGTGGAATGAGGGACACAGGGCCAACAGTGGCACTACACACACTGCAGGGTGGAGAGAGGGACACAGGGCCAACAGTGGCACTGCACACACTGCAGGGTGGAGGAAGGGACACAGGGCCAACAGTGGCACTGCATACACACTGTGGTACAGAAGAAGGGACTTCAGGTGAAATGACTGTCATTGATGCCTTCTGGCCATGCTCCACGTGGATTCCCATTGGCCATGATGGTGGGGGTGCGGCAGAGGGGTCAGTAGCAGCATGAGATTCAAAAGAGAGTAGTAGGCGGCAACTCACGGGCCAAACAGCCGTGTGAAACAAATAGCCTTTTAAACACTCTGGACTTGAGAGCAGGACCCATGTTTACACTGGAACTGTGATTAGGATCAAACGATTCTGTGGGAACTGCATATTTAGAAAGTTTTTTGTGTTTATTTCTGACAGTTCCCAAGCTTTTCCCAGCTTTTCCACTTGGAATTGGCAGTGACCATGTGGCTGGATTTTGTACCTTTGGCCTTGGCTGAGTGGGACAATGTGGCTGTTCACATGTGGTGCCAGAAGGAAACGTAATTTTTTTTTTTTAATGTTATCCAGGAAAGGCTCCATTGAGCAATGCTCATTTACAAGGAGGTCCTGGTTAGGACAGCCAAAAGGTCAAAATGTACAGACTATGGTGTGATACACAGTATAACGAAAGAGGAGTAGAATCACAATACAGGTGAAAATACAGGTAAATGAATCAAAATGCATGCTAGGGATAAAAGCAAAACGTATGGTGATATGAAGAACATAGCATAACTGGTATATTGAGGCAGGGGATATAGAACATGGGAGAGAGATACCCGGCATCATTTCATAGTATAGTGTGAGGTTCGAAGGGGTATAACAGCAGTTACAAACATCAACACAATAACTGTCAAGCAGTGCTTTAAAGGCACTGAGTCTGTGTCCTGTAAGTCAAATTCTCCTGCGAATACAGGATTCTATTCTGTCGCAATTCTTAATTCTGTGATGAGACAGCCAGTGTTCCGCCAGTAAGTAGACAGTACTGTGAACTCCATGTTAAAAGACTGTGTGTTGCTTAATATAGCTCCTGTTGGGCCTTTTTTTTCTTCTATAGAGCTTTTTGACAGCTCCCATTTTGACCCTTTCCTAACAACCCTCCCCCCGGTTTTGTCACTGACCTTCTCAGAGATTAACAAGTTATTCAGCAATTACCCAGGACCATGTGTGGTAGGTGGCCTGCCCTGTCAGTCATGTTCAGACCTGCAGGAGGTGCAGGTGTCGTCCCAACAGACTGGTAGGTGGCCTGCCCTATCAGTCATGCTTGGACCAGTAAGGGGTGCCAGTGTCATCCCAGCAGACTTGTGGGTGGCCTGTCATGTCAGTCATGTTTGGACCTGCAGGGGGTGCCGGTGTCATCCCAGCAGACTGGTGGGTGGCTTGCCCTGTCAGTCATGCTTGGACCTGCAGGGGGTGCTAGTGTCAACTCAGCAGACCAGCCATTTTCTCCTCCAGGTGGTAGGGTCTGGGTGCTGGGGTGCAATGACGTGCATGCATGCATGCATCCTCTGTGGTGGGGTCTGGGTGACGGTGTGCAATGATGTTCACTCATGCATCCCCAGTGGTGGGGTTTGGGTGCAATGACATGCACGCATAAATCCTCTGTAGTGGGATCTGGATGCTGGTGTGGAATGAGGCCCATGAATGCATCCCCTGTGGCAGGGTCTGGGTGCTGGCATAGAATGATGCCCTTGAATGCATCCCCTGTGGTGTATCTGGGTGCTGGTGTGCAGTGATGTGCATGCATGTGTCTCTTATGGCAGGGTTTGGGTGCTGGCAAGCAATGAAATGCACACGTGTCCTCTGTGGCAGGGTCTGGGTAGTTGTGTGCAATGATGCCCTTGCAGGCATCCTCTGTGCCAGAGGCTGGGTGCAGCATGCAATAACATGCATGCATGTGTCCCCCGTGGTGGAGTCTGGGTGGTGGCATGCAACGATGCACACACAGGTGTCCCCTGTGGTGGGATCTGGGTGGTGGCATGTAATGAAGTACACAAAGGTGTCCCCTGTGGCGGGGCCTGGGTGGTGGCATGCAATGAAGCACACACAGGTGTCCCCTGTGGTGGGATCTGGGTGGTGGCATGCAATGATGCACATGCATCTGTCCCCTGTGGAGGGTCTGGTTGGTGGCATTCAGTGATGCACATGCATCTGTCCCCTGTGGGGGAAGGGGGGACTGGCCAGAACAGAATTAAAATCTTCCTCCTCCTCCACAGTGCAGAGCTTGGAGAACTCTGGGTGTGGAGAGTGGCTGGGGGGCAAACATGTTCAAAGTAATCCCTCTTGTGCCAGAGCATTTTGCATTGTTCTCCCAGCCCCTTGGGGTATCAGCACTCTAGACACTTCAAGTCCGCACACACAGTGCATGGTGGAGTGGAGCACAGCTGGTGTCCCCCTCCCACTTTACCTCTGCTGCACTGTCCCCCCCTAGGTGGCAGTGTCATAGCAGAGGTAATTACCCTCTGTCCCTAGAGGAAAACAGCATCCTCTGGGTGCTCGCTCTACCTCCCCCAGGCCAACCCCTAATTATCAAGGGTCATTTCCTAACCCCCACCACCAGTATCGCGAGTCATAGCACTACAGCTGTGATGGCATGCTGGTCAAGGGAAATGATTCTGATATCACAAGCAGAGGGTTGTGATTTCAAGACAGGAAGAGCAGCAGGAACAGATATGTCTAAAGGGCTAAGAGCCTATTTTCATGCAAAATGTCTTCAGTAATAACAAATAGAAGGTCCAGAAATTCATTTTTTTTGCCCCCCCCATGCCCCTAGTAGCCCCACTTTCAGGACTTGCATTGTATCCCTTCTCTGCCTGTTGGACTCACTCTTGCCAGCACCGCCCACTGTCGGCTCCCTGTTTGTCCCCTCCAGTGCCTGGGTCAGTTCTGTTCCTCCCTGGGGGGGGGGCCTCTTCCTGTGGTGTGAAGGAGGAGGAGAGGTGGAAGTGAGCCACCAAAGTCAGTGTCCAGCTGCCAGGGGCTGGGTAATGGACCGACTACTGATGAGGTTTGGGTGGCATGAGGGAGCACACAAGGAGGCTGTCACCGAAGGCTTCCTGGGCAGACATTTCCACCCATTCTCCCTGCCCGTCCCTACCTCCCACCTGCGGCACGCACCGTGTCAGTCAGGTCCCCCTGGCGCATGGTTGCCCATGCCAGCAGTGGCCCCACGCAACTACCAGGTACTGCTCTCTGAGCAGTGCATGTCTCCCCTACAGCAGGGAGGACAGTGTCCTTGCCAGCCTCCGCTCCTAACATCTCGAGCTTGGGGTGCAAACCTGTGTCACCAGCATGTCGGAGCAGTCCCTTACTGCTCAGCACCATGGAGCCAGCTAAAATTCAGATCTGGGGGAATTTTGCGTAATTTGAGTTCTGCTGATACCAGCTGTCAATTGTCTGATGGAAATCAGAAAATCTCTTTGAACTACTGCATGTGTTCCCATATCCTTCTATCAATTGTAAATGGTTATATCTGACAAAGAATAAATATGTTAAAAAAAATTATGTATATCAGAAATTTGTTTTTGAAAAGGAAAATACCTTTTTAAATGACGTATATTGCATCTGAAAGAGCTCAAGCCCCCAGAACATTTGGGGGCCTAGGTGATCCCCATCCTTTAGGTTAAATAATTTCTCCTGGTATATTAAGCCGTCCCCATCAACTCTTTCCATCTACAGCTGCCCCGTGCTAATGTCCTCTGCAAATATGAAGGGCAACATCATGTCTGTTTTTGTTTTTAGCACCCAGCCACACATGTGATTATCTAATGGCTCCAAGTGCAAACACTGATACCCCACCGAGAAACTGGCCTGGTAGGTTTTATTCTTGAGGGCATCAGAAAAGTACGCTAGTGGAGAACAGAGTCTAAAATGCAGCCTGAACTTCCCAAGTAAGAAATAAAATTCAAATCAACCCGCTCCTGGAAACTAGGTCACAAAAACCTTTTTTACTTATCTCTGTAAGTCATGATTTATGTGAATGGTATTGTACCTCTTTTAAAAATATTACAAAAATAAAGTTTAAAAAAAAACAAACACCTTTTTTACTCTCTGAAATACAGTAACTGAGAGTTTCACCAGCTGGAATCTACCCAAAGTGTTCTGGCAGAGAGCCCAATGTTGACCAAAAACAATGCACTTCCCTCACCCCCACCCCATTAACCCATAACAGCACATTTGCTTTCAGTAAAAGCTATGCAGTGTGTGTGTGTGTGTGTGTGTGTGTGTGTGTGTGTTGGAGGGGGGCATTTGCTAAACCACCATTGGCCAGTTCCATGGCCCATGGACAGTACCTACGTAGTGATGGTGGGGGTGGGAGAGAGACTCAGATAATTGGCTGATGGTTGGCTTAAGATAAACCCCTGCCAGATATGGCCCTCCTCCTCCTTCTCTGCAGGAGGCAACTTCAACCTGCACACAGCTAGAGTCACACACATTCTAGGAGAATCTACTCTCATCACAGGGCGCACCAGAGAAATTCTTCATCAAACGCGAGGTAAGATGCCTCTTGATTTTCTTCTTTAAAGTTTTCTGTTGTGTGGGACTATCCAGCTCTGACCAGGACACAACAGGTAGCAGCGTACAGAAATGTGTGGGATCTGCTGTACATAGACAGGGACAGGGTGGGACAAATCAGGTAGCCACGCAGTTGGCCAATGGCTTCTAAACAAACTGGTTTGGCTACCAGATTCTAAAAGTTACTGGCCAACTTGGCTATCTGCCAACAAAGTGATTTTTGAGCCCTTAACAAAAATGTACACTAAAAATATTGGTTTGGCTATCATATTTTGAAAGCTAGTGGTCAAACTAACCACAAGCTGTCAAAATGATTTGCCCCACTCTGGATAGGGGGAGCATTTAAAAATCACTGAATTAAAAGGGAGTCAGGAACTATATCACAACGGAAAGCGATGGGTTACAAATCAATGCACAGTACTAGCTTAAGCTTTTTGGGGTCCTAGAGGGAAAGGGGGCCTACGCACTTGTTTCAAGGGCCATCAACAAATGACATAGTAACCTTATCATCTTTGCAAATTTTGGACCTGCAAATAATTTGCATTTGGGCAGGGACCATATAACCCCCCCCCCTTTCAGGAGAGCCTGCCTGCTATCACCTCTCCCTGACTGCTATAGCTGTAGAGGGCATGCAGGTAATTATTAACAAGGGGCGGCAGGAGCATATTAGGGCACACAGACCTGACAAATAAGTCTCGTCAGAAAAACAGCCGTTTCACGTCCTTATACAAACGTGGAAAATACTTGTCTCCCTGTAAAGTGTCCAGTTCTATTTACACAGTGGTCTCTCTCCCCCCCCAAACCACAACTGACCGACAGCAGGTAGTATTCCAGTAGCTGGGGCCCCAGAAGAGATGTGACCCTCTTGGGCAGCGAAGTGTTGAGTCAGACCTAAATTCTTGAACACTTCTGTGAGGCAGCACGCTGGTAATGCAGCCCCTGAAAACAGGCTTACAGAGGCAGTATAGCGCAGTGGTTTAAGGCTCTGCGCTGCAAATCTGGTGACATCCAGCAGACCAGACCTAGGTTTGAATCCCACAGCTTCCACTTGCATAATTGTATGACCCTGAGCAAGTCACTTAACTTCCCTGTGCTCCCAGGTCGCTCCTGTAAAAAAACTTTCACCTTAGTGTGCTAGTCCTAGTTAAACAACTAACAAAAAAAAAAAACAGTAGTACTTAAAGGAGTCCGGGTACTCCCACTGAGCCAGTAGGGGAAGAATTCAATGGAATGGGTCTTCTGTCATTCTTAAAATCATAGATTTATTCATATGAAGGGTTTTGCTTATAAAGGAAGCAGTCTCCCACTCCTTCCAAAAAACTGAATGGGACCATGCACCACAGGGGTGGGAGAAGACTGATTTTTATCAGATGGACCACAATTTCAGGAAGTCAGGTTTCATATGTGTGATTCACTGTACACTGTCTTTTACAGTCATTTACATGCATTTTCGTACTCCCCACCTTAGGCTTTTTGCATTTTTCAAAATGTGTGCACAAATTATAGTGCTCCCCTTGTTAGCTGTGTATACATGGTTTTTTTTTGTTTGTTTTTTTGCTTATTCACATTCATGATAACATTTCTGTTGTTATTATTATTATTATATTATTAATGATTCTGACTTTATTCCAAGAAATAAAACAGCATTTGAGTCTGGAGCAGGGTCCTGAGTGATGATATGGGTAAGAATCCTTCTGGGTTCTCCCTCTTCTCCTGCACTGGCCCCCACCACCTCCCCCATTCCTTCACTAGTCGAGCACTGAGGGCATTACTTGTAAGCACACTACCCAAGCATACTGTCTTTTAATGCACTTAACGGGACGCTGGTATTGACTTTGCATGTCCCTGTGTGACGCTTCCTATTGTAATCCCAGTGGATAATCCTCCTTGCCCCCTTCCCCCACAGGATGTCCTTTTGTTCATCCTTAATCTTATCATGTGCCTTTCTTCTCTCATTGTGTACCTGCACAGCTCCTGCTCACTGGTGTTCCAGTTCTCAGTTATTTTCATGCCCACCCCTACCCAAAAAGTCCTTTGGGCTAGGCATGTTACAGAATAAAGTGAGAGGTAATGCGATATGATCCAGAGGGTAAAACATAAAAATGAAAAAAGCTCAATTTCCATCACCATTATGGAATCACTTTGTGACCTTGAACAAATCACTTGACCTCCCTGTGCTTCAGTCTTGTCAGCTGAAAAATCAGATGTAAGTGGGACCCTAGTGAAAACAGGATCCTGCATCTCAGCTGGTTGCACCATTATCTACAGTGAATCATAACTGGGAGAGACTGTGATTGCTGTGAACCCCCCACAGTCAGTGCTTTGGTCCTACACGATTACCAACAGTGACTCCTGCTGGAAGCAGGTAGGACTACAGTAGCTGTGAGCTCCCCCACAGCCGGTAGTACTATACCATTACCTACAGTGTCTCTTGCTGGAAGAGACTGGGACTGGAGTAATTGTGAGCGCCCCTCGTCAGTGCTCCTACACCATTACATACAGTGACTCTTACTGGGAGAGACTAGGACAGGAGTAACTGTGAGTCTCCCTGAGTCAGTGTTCCTACACCATTACATACAGTGTCTCTTACTGGGAGAGACTGGGACTGGAATAACTGTGAGCCCCCCTCGCCAGTGCTCCTACACCATTACATACAGTGACTCTTACTGGGAGAGACTGGGACTGGAGTAACTGTGAGCCCCCTCAGTGCTCCTACACCATTACATACAATGACTCTTACTGGGAGAGACTGGGACTGGAATAACTGTGAGCCCCCCTCGTCAGTGCTCCTACACCATTACATACAGTGACTCTTACTGGGAGAGACTGGGACTGGAGTAACTGTGAGTCTCCCTGAGTCAGTGCTCCTACACCATTACATACAGTGACTCTTACTGGGAGAGACTGGGACTGGAGTAACTGGGAGCCCCGCTCGACAGTGCCCCTACACCATTACATACAGTGACTCTTACTGGGAGAGACTGGGACTGGAATAACTGTGAGCCCCCTCAGTGCTCTACACCATTACATACAGTGACTCTTACTGGGAGAGACTGGGACTGAATAACTGTGAGTCTCCCTGAGTCAGTGCTCCTACACCATTACATACAGTGACTCTTACTGGGAGAGACTGGGACTGGAGAAACTGTGAGCCCCCCTCGACAGTGCTCCTACACCATTACATACACTGACTCTTACTGGGAGAGACTGGGACTGGAGTAACTGTGAGCTCCCCACACTCAGTGCTCCTACACCATTACATACAGTGACACTCTTACTGGGAGAGACTGGGACTGGAGTAACTGTGAGTCTCCCTGAGTCAGTGCTCCTACACCATTACATACACTGACTCTTACTGGGAGAGACTGGGACTGGAGCAACTGTGGGTCTCCCTGAGTCAGTGCTCCTACACCACTACATACAGTGACTCTTACTGGGAGAGACTGGGACTGGAGTAACTGCGAGCCCCCCTCGTCAGTGCTCCTACACCATTACATACAGTGACCCTTCCTGGGAGAGACTGGGACTGGAGTAACTGTGAGTCTCCCTGAGTCAGTGCTCCTACACCATTACATACAGTGACTCTTACTGGGAGAGACTGGGACTGGAGAAACGGAGCCCTCGTCAGTGCCCCCACATCATTACATACAGTGACTCTACTGGGAGAGACTGGGACTGAGTAACTGTGAGCCCCCCTTGTCAGTGCTCCTACACCATTACATACAGTGACTCCTACTGGGAGAGACTGGGACTGGAGTAACTGTGAGTCTCCCTGAGTCAGTGCCCCTACACCATTACATACAGTGACTCTTACTGGGAGAGACTGGGACTGGAGCAACTGTGAGTCTCCCCGAGTCAGTGCTCCTACACCATTACATACAGTGAATCTTACTGGGAGAGACTGGGACTAGAGTAACTGTGAGTCTCCCTGAGTCAGTGCTCCTACACCATTACACACAGTGACTCTTACTGGGAGAGACTGGGACTGGAGTAACTGTGAGCCCCACTCGTCAGTGCCCCTACACCATTACATACAGTGACTCTTACAGGGAGAGACTGGGACTGGAATAACTGTGAGCCCCCCTCGTCAGTGCTCCTACACCATTACATACAGTGACTCTTACTGGGAGAGACTGGGACTGGAATAACTGTGAGTCTCCCTGAGTCAGTGCTCCTACGCCATTACATACAGTGACTCTTACTGGGAGAGACTGGGACTGGAGAAACTGTGAGCCCCCCTCGTCAGTGCTCCTACACCATTACATACAGTGACTCTTACTGGGAGAGACTGGGACTGGAGTAACTGTGAGCTCCCCACACTCAGTGCTCCTACACCATTACATACAGTGACACTCTTACTAGGAGAGACTGGTACTGGAGTAACTGTGAGTCTCCCTGAGTCAGTGCTCCTACACCATTACATACAGTGACTCTTACTGGGAGAGACTGGGACTGGAGCAACTGTGAGTCTCCCTGAGTCAGTGCTCCTACACCATTACATACAGTGACTCTTACTGGGAGAGACTGGGACTGGAGTAACTGTGAGCCCCCCTCGTCAGTGCTCCTACACCATTACATACAGTGACTCTTACTGGGAGAGACTGGGACTGGAGTAACTGTGAGTCTCCCTGAGTCAGTGCTCCTGACCTACACCATTACATACAGTGACTCTTACTGGGAGAGACTGGGACTGGAGAAACTGGGAGCCCCCCTCGTCGGTGCCCCTACACCATTACATACAGTGACTCTTACTGGGAGAGACTGGGACTGGAGTAACTGTGAGTCTCCCTGAGTCAGTGCTCCTACACCATTACATACAGTGACTCTTACTGGGAGAGACTGGGACTGGAGTAACTGGGAGCCCCGCTCGTCAGTGCCCCTACACCATTACATACAGTGACTCTTACTGGGAGAGACTGGGACTGGAATAACTGTGAGCCCCCCTCGTCAGTGCTCCTACACCATTACATACAGTGACTCTTACTGGGAGAGACTGGGACTGGAATAACTGTGAGTCTCCCTGAGTCAGTGCTCCTACACCATTACATACAGTGACTCTTACTGGGAGAGACTGGGGCTGGAGAAACTGTGAGCCCCCCTCGTCAGTGCTCCTACACCATTACATACACTGACTCTTACTGGGAGAGACTGGGACTGGAGTAACTGTGAGCTCCCCACACTCAGTGCTCCTACACCATTACATACAGTGACACTCTTACTGGGAGAGACTGGGACTGGAGTAACTGTGAGTCTCCCTGAGTCAGTGCTCCTACACCATTACATACACTGACTCTTACTGGGAGAGACTGGGACTGGAGCAACTGTGGGTCTCCCTGAGTCAGTGCTCCTACACCACTACATACAGTGACTCTTACTGGGAGAGACTGGGACTGGAGTAACTGTGAGCCCCCCTCGTCAGTGCTCCTACACCATTACATACAGTGACCCTTCCTGGGAGAGACTGGGACTGGAGTAACTGTGAGTCTCCCTGAGTCAGTGCTCCTACACCATTACATACAGTGACTCTTACTGGGAGAGACTGGGACTGGAGAAACTGGGAGCCCCCCTCGTCAGTGCCCCCACATCATTACATACAGTGACTCTTACTGGGAGAGACTGGGACTGGAGTAACTGTGAGCCCCCCTTGTCAGTGCTCCTACACCATTATATACAGTGACTCCTACTGGGAGAGACTGGGACTGGAGTAACTGTGAGTCTCCCTGAGTCAGTGCCCCTACACCATTACATACAGTGACTCTTACTGGGAGAGACTGGGACTGGAGCAACTGTGAGTCTCCCCGAGTCAGTGCTCCTACACCATTACATACAGTGAATCTTACTGGGAGAGACTGGGACTAGAGTAACTGTGAGTCTCCCTGAGTCAGTGCTCCTACACCATTACACACAGTGACTCTTACTGGGAGAGACTGGGACTGGAGTAACTGTGAGCCCCACTCGTCAGTGCCCCTACACCATTACATACAGTGACTCTTACAGGGAGAGACTGGGACTGGAATAACTGTGAGCCCCCTCTCGTCAGTGCTCCTACACCATTACATACACTGACTCTTACTGGGAGAGACTGGGACTGGAATAACTGTGAGTCTCCCTGAGTCAGTGCTCCTACGCCATTACATACAGTGACTCTTACTGGGAGAGACTGGGAGTGGAGAAACTGTGAGCCCCCCTCGTCAGTGCTCCTACACCATTACATACAGTGACTCTTACTGGGAGAGACTGGGACTGGAGTAACTGTGAGCTCCCCACACTCAGTGCTCCTACACCATTACATACAGTGACACTCTTACTAGGAGAGACTGGTACTGGAGTAACTGTGAGTCTCCCTGAGTCAGTGCTCCTACACCATTACATACAGTGACTCTTACTGGGAGAGACTGGGACTGGAGCAACTGTGAGTCTCCCTGAGTCAGTGCTCCTACACCATTACATACAGTGACTCTTACTGGGAGAGACTGGGACTGGAGTAACTGTGAGCCCCCCTCGTCAGTGCTCCTACACCATTACATACAGTGACTCTTACTGGGAGAGACTGGGACTGGAGTAACTGTGAGTCTCCCTGAGTCAGTGCTCCTGACCTACACCATTACATACAGTGACTCTTACTGGGAGAGACTGGGACTGGAGAAACTGGGAGCCCCCCTCGTCAGTGCCCCTACACCATTACATACAGTGACTCTTACTGGGAGAGACTGGGACTGGAGTAACTGTGAGCCCCCCGTCAGTGCTCCTACACCATTACATACAGTGACTCTTACTGGGAGAGACTGGGACTGGAATAACTGTGAGTCTCCCTGAGTCAGTGCTCCTACACCATTACATACAGTGACTCTTACTGGGAGAGACTGGGACTGGAGAAACTGGGAGCCCCCCTCGTCAGTGCCCCTACACCATTACATACAGTGACTCTTACTGGGAGAGACTGGGACTAGAGTAACTGTGAGTCTCCCTGAGTCAGTGCTCCTACACCATTACACACAGTGACTCTTACTGGGAGAGACTGGGACTGGAGTAACTGTGAGCCCCGCTCGTCAGTGCCCCTACACCATTACATACAGTGACTCTTACAGGGAGAGACTGGGACTGGAATAACTGTGAGCCCCCCTCGTCAGTGCTCCTACACCATTACATACAGTGACTCTTACTGGGAGAGACTGGGACTGGAGAATCTGTGAGCCCCCCTCATCAGTGCCCCTACACCGTTACATACAGTGACTCTTACTGGGAAAGACTGGGACTTGAGTAACTGTGAGTTTCCCTGAGTCAGTGCTCCTACACCATTACATACAGCGACTCTTACTGGGAGAGACTGGGACTGGAGAAACTTTGAGCCCCCCTCGTCAGTGCTCCTACATCATTACATACAGTGCCTCTTACTGGGAGAGACTGGGACTGGAGTAACTGTGAGTCTCCCTGAGTCAGTGCTCCTACACCATTACATACAGTGACTATTACTGGAAGAGACTGGGACTGGAGAAACTGTGAGCCCCCCTCGTCAGTGCCCCTACACCATTACATACAGTGACTCTTACTGGGAGAGACTGGGACTGGAGTAACTGTGAGCCCTACTCGGCAGTGCTCCTACACCATTACATACAGTTACTCCTTCTGGGAGAGACTGCGGGCCTAATTCTAGAATGGTTAAGCATGTCGCAAAGTGACTTGTGCCAAACAAAATGGCGCAAGTAGCACTGCATCGTAACAACATTCAGTATTCCAAAGGCAGCTCTATGCACATGTGGCAGGCTGCCTGCACCAAAGCTGTCCTACGCCACTAGTTACGTCTTAAACCCCCACGACACCAAGATCTGCAACAGAGTAGATGATCCAGATGGGGTGGGCAGAATTAGAAGAGATCTGGATAAACTAGCAGAATGGTCAAAAGAGTGGCAACTGGGATTTAATGCAAAGAAGTGCAAAATCATGCACATAGGGAAGAGAAACCCTGAAGCCACCTATAGGCTGGGAGGGGAGTTCCTGGCAGTCACAAGGGAGGAAAGAGACTTGGGCATCATCATCATCATCACAGATGACCCGAAATCATCCAAGCAGACCCCTAAAGTAGTAGGTAAGGCTAGGGGGATGTTGGGGTGTATTAGTAGGGGTATCACAAGTAGTAAGAGGGAGGTAATAATCCCTCTTTACAAGACACTGGTTAGGCCCCATCTGGAGTACTGCATGCAGTACTGGAGGCCACACCTTCACAAGGACATTAACCAAATTGAGGCAGTCCAGAGAAGGGCAACCAAAATGGTGCAGGGACTGCATCAGCAAACATATGAGGACAGATTAATGGAGCTCAATATGTATACCCTTGAGCAAAGGAGCGAGAGCGGTGATATGATCGAAACATTCAAACACCTTAAGGGTCTTAACAAGGTGAAGGAGTCTAACATGTTTCAATATAAGAAAAATATCAGGACAAGAGGATACAGCATGAGATTAGACGGAAGACGATTAAGGGGTAATGTGAGGAAGTTCTTTTTCACAGAAAGGGTGGTGGATGCATGGAATGGCCTACCTCAGGAAGTGGTGGATATGAATACAGTGCAGGGCTTCAAACAGGCATGGGATAGGCATAAGGGAGCAATACAAATGAGTATGAATAGATAGGCCACTGAGATAGCAAAGGCTGATGGCACATTTATAAGGTAGAAAAACAAATGGGCAGACTGGATGGGCCTTGCGGTCCTTATCTGCCGTCAACTTCTATGTTTCTACGACATGGCGCAAAGGAGTTTATGGCTGTTGGAACAGCACATGTGCCATTCCAAGACAACCCCCGGAAGACATTGGTCTACGTACAGTTTGAGCAGCTATTAGCTGGTCTAAGTGAACTTTACATCCGCTGGGGGTGCACCACTTTGCCATGTCCCCCAACAGCCACCCCCCCCACGGTCTCAGATAAGCCCCTCCACCCATCCCCCATTGGCAGATGCCCTGGAAAGCCCTCTGTGGGCTGCTGGCACCTCCAAGCCCCGATCCACGAGTAGTGCCCCGCAGGACAGATCATGTCCCCCGGTCCCCAAGCCCCGATCCTCGATCACCAACTCTCCGCTATTGTCATACCTGCCATGCCACGTATTCCCTGATAGTCTAGTGGCCCCCACCCAGCAGTGCCAGTCCACTCCCCCCCCACACCTGTTTCCAGTTGGCAACTGGCATAATCCACCTCTCACCTCCACGGCCAGCCACCGACTGATCTCTCTCCACGCGCATACTACTGTATACAGTATGCGCTCAATAACTGAGTGAGCACGTACTGTATACAGTAGTATGCGCTCTGAGGGAGCTCAGTTGGTGGCTGGCTGTGAAGGTGAGAGGTGGGCTGTGCCAGTCTCTGACTGGAAATGGATGTGGGAGGTGGGGGTGGACTGGCACTGCCAGGTGGGGGGCGCCACTGGACTACCAGGGATCATGGATACTTATCGCCAGGTGCCTGGCATGGGGCTGTGGTGGGAGGATGCCTGACAGACCCTGCGAAGCAGGCAGTTGTTTCTAGGGTCGGGCCTTGGGGGGGGGGCTGCAGTGGCTAGAGGGGCTATGGGGGAGGGACCTACACCCTATCAGAGGGCATACGTTACGGCTTGCATCATGCTGAGGTGCGCTCCTTCCTTTGGCGCACTGCCTGGGGTGCTGCATGTTGCAGGACATAGCCGCCGGGGACCCTGCCTGTTCTGGAATCTGGCACAGGGTCCCCAGTCTATCAGCATATGTTGCAACTTGCAAGTGTCGACGAGTTGCGACATATGTCTTGGAATTGGGCCCCTGGGTCTTCAGTAACTGTGAGTTCCCCAACAGTCAGTGCTCTCACACCATTACCTAGCATAGAATGAGGGAGCTGTCCCAACCAATCAGAGCACTTCTTTCCTCTGCGCGTAAGACACTCATTCTGTCAAGAGTATCTGATGCTCAGCTGCCTTGGAAACAGGCATGTCTGGGTAAGGTTTTTGAAACATTTAATATATTATTGATTGAGCTTGATCAATAATATGCGGGCAACGAGACCGCTCTTACAGCTGTAAGGTTTGTCTCTCTACACCCCTTAGGGTATCAGAACTGCTCCCCTTCACTTCATGGCTCTCACACCCTAAGAATGCACGTGAGACCACTCTTACAACTGTAAGAATGGTCTTGTTGCCTGTATTAACATACACAGTGACACCTGCTGGGAAAGGCTGGGACTGCAGTCTCTGTGAGCTCCCCCACAGCCACTGATCCTACACCATTACCTACAGTGACCCCTGCTGGGAGGGGCTTTGACTGCTGTAGCTATGAGCTCCTCCCACAGTCAGTGCTATTATAAAGTTGGTTAGAGTGCCTTATCATGGCAGCTCCAGGTGCTGGCAACATCCTGCTTTAAGACACTTTAACTGTTGACATTGACTTTTTTATCTTTTTTCTGTATCATTTCTTTATTCTCCTAGCCTGACACTCCACATCTGGCTTTCTCTTGGAATTTCCAAACCCAGCAACCCTCATTCATCTGCTCCTTGGTCTCCCATGGCCCCAGACCCCCAGGCCAGGTTTTCATGGAGCTTACACTCCCTGTTGTGATACAGTCCAGAATTACAGTGGTTGTGAGCGCCCAGTGTCTGACAGTATCACAGCCGGCATTTTCCACCAGTGATTTTCTTCTCCTGTTGTTCCTCCCACCACCCGTGGCACCAGGCCAGCCCATTGCCGGCCTTCCAGAAGCTGGAATGCAATGCCAGTGGTGGCTTTCTCTCCCAGTCTGCCACCATATCCACAGCATCTCAAGTTTGCTCCTAAGCCTAGCTAAAGTCTGTTCCTTAACCTAACTCTCTCCTAACCCCACGTCTGCTCCTGATCCAAGGTCTGCTCCTCATCCCAGGTCTGCTCCTGACCCCTTGTCTTCCCTAAAGCCCATGTCTGCTCCTAACCTAAGGTATGCTCCTGAGCCCAGGTCTGCTCCTAACCTAAGGTCTGCTCCTAAGCAAAGGTCTTCTCCTGAGCCCAGGTCCGCTCTGAGCGAAGATCTGCTCCTGAGTTAAGGTCTGCTTCTGAACCCACGTCTAATCCTGATCCTAGGTTATCTCCTGAGCCTAGGTCTTCTCCTGAGCCCAGGTCTCATCCTCAACACAGGCCTGCTCTGGAACCCAGGCCTCCTGAGCCCAGGTCTGCTCCTGAGCCCAGTTCTGCTCCTGAGTTAAGGACTGTTCCTGAGCCCAGATCTGATCCTGAACCTAGGTCTTCTCATGAGACCACATCACATCCTCAGCCCATATCTGCTCTGGAACCCAGGTTTCCTGAACCCAGGTCTTCTCCTGAGCACAGGTCTGATTCTGAGCTCAGATCTGATCCTAAACCCAGGTCTGATCCTGAACCCAGGTCTCATCTGGAACCCAGGTCTGATCCTGAACCCAGGTCTGGTCCTTAACCCAGATCTCATCCTGAACTCCACATCTGATCCTGAATCCAAGACTGATCCTAAATCCAGGTCTGATCCTGAACCCAGGTTTGATCCTAAAACCAGGTCTGCATCAGAACCCAGGTCTAATCCTGACCCTAGGTCTGCTCCTGAGCCCAGGTTGTTTCCTTATCCCAGGTCTGATCTTGAACCCAGGTTTAGTCCTAAACCCAGGTCTGCCTCTGAGCCCAGTTCTGATCCAGAACAAAGGTCTGATCTGGAACCCAGGTCTGCATCAGGACCCAGGTCTGATCCTGAACCCCAGTATGCTCCTTAACCACATCTGATCTTGAACGCAGGTCTGATCCTAAACCACAGAAACACAGAATTTGATGGCAGATAAGGACTGCTTGGCCCACCTAGTCTGTCCATTTCCCTACCTAATGGATAAGCTGCAGATCCTAGTTAACCAACAGCCTACTTCCTCCTACCCCCCACTAGAACTGCCTTATGTCTGTCTCATGCATTCTTGAATTCTCCCACTGTTTTTGACTCCACAACCTCTTCATGAAGGCTGTTCCATTTATCCACTACCCCCTCTGTGAAAAAAATATTTCCTCATATTACCTCTGAGCCGTCCACCTCTATCTTCAAATTGTGCCCCCTTGTTCGTGCACATCTCTTTTTCTGAAAGATGCTACTTTCTTGGACTTTGTTGATTCCCTTGAGGTGCTTAGAGTTTCTATCCTGTCCCCTTCTCCCTCCTCTCCTCGAGGGATATACATATTATGCTTCAATCTCTTGTAATGTCTTCTGGTGCAGACCCTGCACCATTTTGGTTGCCTGCCTGGACAGCCTCCATCCTGTCTATATCCCCAGCAGAGATGGGGTCTCCAGAACTGCATGCAGTACTCAGATGGGGTCTCACCAACTGTCTGTACAGAGGGATAACAACTTCCTGTTTTCTACTGGGTGATGCCTCTCCCTATGCATCCCAGTATTCCACCAACCCTCCTTACTGCCTTCTCACATTGCTTGCCCACCTTTAAGTCATCTGATGTGACTACCCCCAGGTCCCTTTCCATTTTTGTTGTTGTTAGCATCTCACCCCCCATTGTGTACTCTTCCCCTGGGTTTTTGTTTCCCAGGTGTATTACTTTGCACTTCTTTGCATTGAATCTAAGCTGC
Organism: Neoceratodus forsteri; assembly: GCA_016271365.2. NCBI lineage: Eukaryota > Metazoa > Chordata > Ceratodontiformes > Ceratodontidae > Neoceratodus > Neoceratodus forsteri. The sequence goes on from JADMNL010000033.1 coordinate 46,173,739, forward strand.
CATACATTTGACCATTCCTCCAACCTTGCCAAGTCCCTTCTCATCCTTTCCATCCCACCTTCTGTATTGACCCTGTTGCAGATCTTTGTGTCGTCTGCAAAGAGACATACTTTTCCTTCCAGTCCCTCTGCAATGTCACTTATAAAGACATTAAAGAGGACCGGTCCCAGTACTGAACCCTGCGGTACCCCATTAGTAACCCCTTTTCTTCAGAGTGGACTCCGTCTACTATTACCCTCTGTGTCCTGTTGTCCAGCCAATTTTTTACCCAGGCTACCACCCTGGGACCCACTCCAAGGCTGGCTAACTTGTGTAGTAATCTTTTTGGTGTGACTGTGTCAAATGCCTTGCTAAAGTCTAGGTAGGCCATATCCACAGCCCCTCCCTGGTCTACTACTTTGGTCACCCAGTCAAAGAAATGTATTAGATTCGTCTGACATGACTGTCCTGCTGTGAATCCATGCTGCCTTGGGTCCTCTGCCCCATTGACCTCTAGGAACTTAACATTTCTTTCCTTCAGAAGTGATTCCATCATTTTCCCTACCACTGAGGTCAAACTAACAGGTCTGTAGTTTCCTGCCTCTGTCTTGCTCCCACTTTTGTGAAGGGGAATCACATCCACCCTCCTCCAGTCCTCAGGTACCACCCCATCCTCCCATGATTTGTTAAAGAGAGTAGTCAGTGGTGTCACTAGTTCTACCCTTAGTTCTTTTAGAATTCTTGGGTGAATCCCGTCAGGCCCCTTTGCTTTGTCCACCTTCAGTTTTAAGAGTTCTTTCAGAACCCTTTCTTCTGTGATTGCACTGGTATCGACCTCCCTATCCAGAGTGCTTCTATTCTTTGATTTAGGTACCTCTCCCTCCTCTTCTTTGTGAATACTGAGCAGAAGTATTCATTCAGTATCCCTGCTTTTTCACTGTCACCCTCTGCCCACCTCCCTTCCCTTTGTTAAGCCTCACTATCCCTCCCTTGGTCTTTCTTCGCTCCCTAATGTACCTATAAAAGGTTTTATCCCCCTTCTTAACTGAGTTGGCTATCTTTTCCTCAGTTTGTGCCTTTGCTATTCTGACTGCCTTCCCCGCTTCCTTCTGCTTTATCTGGTACAGTTCTCTGTCCTGCTCCTTCTGTGTTTCCTTATACTTCCTGAATGCTACCTTTTTCTCCTTCACCTTCCCTGCCACCTCTTTTGAGAACCATAGTATTTTTTTTCCTTTGTTTTGCTTTGTTGATTTGCTTCACACAAAGGCTTGTTACCTCTGTGATGGCTGTTTTGATTTTTCCCCATTGTTCCTCCACCCCTCCTTCTTGCTCATTTGCTAGTGCTTTTCTGAGGCACTCTCCTATTTTCCCAAAGTCAGCCCTCCTAAAGTCCAATGCTCTTGCTTTTGTATGGCTTGACTCTATGGCTGTGTTTATTGTGAACCACACTGTTTGGTGGTCGCTTGTTCCCAGATGGCTACCTACTTCTAAATCTGAGATCCTTTCTCCGTCCTCATTTGACAGTACCAGGTCTAAGATTGCTTCCTCCTGAGTTGGTTCCATCACTAGCTGTCTGAGGCATGCCCCCTGTAGGGCATCGAGAATAACCCTGCTCTTGGATGTGGCTGCAGCAAAGGTGCTTCAGTTAACATCTAGCATATTCAGGTCCCCCATCAACAATATCTCCTCTTTTTCTGCCATTCTAAGGATACCTTCTATCATTTCCTTGTCCACTCCCTCCCCCTGAGATGGGGGTCTGTATACAACCCCCGTGCAGATTGTGGTGCCATTTTCTGTCTCCAGGGTGACCCGCAGTGCCTCCTCTACTCCCTGTTTATCCCTTAGTTCTGTTGCTTTGATCCGGAACTCAGATCCAGAACACAGATCCGATCCTGAGCCCTGGTCTGATCCTGAAACCAGGTCTGCATCAGAAACCAGGTCTGTGTTGGAACCCAGATCTGTTCCTAAACCCAGGTCTGATCCTGAACCCAGATCTGCTCCTGAGCCCAGGTCTGATCGAGAACACAGCTCTGCTCCTGATCCCAGGTCTGATCCTAAACCCAGACCCACATCCTCGCCTGAACCATGGTCTGATCTTAAGCCCAGGTCTTATCCCAAATCCAGGTCTGGTCCTGCGCCCAAGTCTGTGTCAAAACCTAGGTTTGCTCTGAATCACAGATCTACGCCTGAGCCCAGGTCTGCATCACAAACCAGGTTTTCTCTAGAGCCCAGGTCTGTTCCTAAGCCTAGGTTTTCTCCTGAGCCTTGACTTTCTCCTGAGCCCAGGTCTCATCCTCAACCAAAGTCTGCTCTGGAACCCAGGTCTCTGAGCCTTGGTCTTCTCCTGAGCCCAGGTCTCATCCTGAACTCAGGTCTGTTCCTGAACCCAGGTCTTCTGCTGAAACCAGGTCTGATCCGGAGCTCAGGTCTGATCCTGAATCCAGGTCTGATCCTAAACCCAGGTCTGATCCTAAGCCCAGGTCAGATTCTGAGCCCCGGTATGATCCTGAACCCAGGTCTGCATCAGAACTCAGGTCTGATCTTGAAACCAGGTCTTCTCCTAAGCCCAGGTCTCATCCTCGACCCAGGTCTGCTCTGGAACCCAGGTCTTCTCCTGAAACCAGGTCTGATCCTGAGCTCAGGTCTGATCCTGAAACCAGGTCTGTTTCAGAACCCAGGTCTGATCCTGAACCCAGGTTTGTGCTTTAACTCAGGTATGATCCTAAACCCAGGTCTGATCCTGAGCCCAGGTTGGATCCTAAACCCAGGTTTGTGCTTTAACTCAGGTATGATCCTAAACCCAGGACTGATCTAGAACCCAGGTCTGCATCAGAACCTATATCTGATCCTGAACCCAGGTTTATTCCAGAGCCCAGGTTTGATCCAGAACCCAGGTCTGATCCTGAACCAAGGTCTGCATCAGAACCCATGTCTGATCCTGAACCCAGGTCTATTCCAGAGCCCAGGTTTTGATCCAGAACCCAGGTCTGATCCTGAACCCAGGTCTGCTCTTCTGGAACCCAGGTCTGATCCTGAGTCCAGGGTTGTGGCAGAACCTAGGTCTTCTACTGATCCCAGATTTTCTCCTGAACCCAAGTCTGATCCTAAATTTAGGTCTGCTCCTGAAACCAGGTCTGCTCCTGAAACCAGGTCTGCTCTAAACACAGACTGCTCCTCAGCCCAGGTCCACTCCTGAGCCCAGGTTGCTAACTGTAGGGTCATCAGACAGCTAAATATTGATTATTTGTTTTATGTAATCTTTTCTCCTTCTATCGATGCTTTTCATCCCCTCAGACCAGGGTAATTACCCTACCCTATCAACCATAAGCCCACTGCCTGGTTCCTCCTTTACTCCTACCACCACCACTCATGGCAGGGCCCGAGGGGGAGCTCCATCTTCATGTCTTCCCTAGCAAACAGGGTCTGTAGGGCTGTAGGAAGGTATCCATGGCATGGGGTCTGGCCTCCATTCAGACGGTACCAGGGTTTCCCTAATTTGTCTTCCTTCCCCCCCATTCTTCACTGACTAGGTAGCGCTTCCACCCCAGTGAAGGCCTTGGTACCTGCACCAGAGCCTTTAGGGGAGGAGCGAGCTTCTTTAGCTTATTAGTAGAGTTCTTGACTTTAATTTTCTCAGCTCTTAAAGACCTGGGTTTGATCTCAGCCAGGGGAAACCTAAAGAGGTCCACAGGTCTGCTGGGTCTCTTATAGTGCCATACCTTGTACAGTACATATTTGCACATATATTAAATATTATCCTTTCTCAGCATCCAGTATTACACTTGCACTGTATACTCTGTTGATTTCTTTGCTGTTATGCTTGTTTACATTCTGTTACACCTTGTAATGGTATTGATCGTCTTGTTATGTCCCCCCCCCAACACACACACACCAGGAAGCATCCGAAAATGAGCTGTTGCCAGTTTAGTATGCTCTTCCTGGTAAAACTTATAAACAGCATGCATGCCAGTGAAATGTTTTTTCAAACAAAGATGTGCTTCCCCAGCAATGACATCACTTTCTATCACAGGGTTCCATGAAATGGTTGCTGCCTTGAAACAGTATAGGGTGGGCTTAGACATAGATAGCTCCTAACTGCTGACACCTACAGGTAAGTGTAGGAAATACCTGAAGGTGCCAGCAGTTAGAAATAATTTCTAAGTGTCTTGTTGGCAATGGAAATAATTCAGTGCGGGAACCAACCACCTTTGATATAGGATCGAACATACCTGACAGGGGTCTGGGGACACATTTTGTCATTATATGTTGCATTGCTACTCACAATTTAGTCCATTTTATGCCTTTAGGGTTTTACACAGGAACAGACCTTTCCCATTTTGCTCCTGGGACTGAGCCAGAAACTTTTAATACAATCCTGGAACTGCGTTCCCCAGGTTTTGCCTCATTTCTACCACTGCTCCACTGTAGCTCTAGTACTTTGAAAAAGCTTTTCACTAGCCCTGGTCATGGTGAGCTTTCAGGCTATGTATGAAAGATGAGACCCTGCTGCTCACCGGTGTCCCTTTCATTTAGTTGTAGTAAGTGTGTCCTGCCACAAGGTGGCAGCAGAGAGCCATCAGCACAGCTGGGCAAGTCCACAGCCTCTGAAGTCACATTACAAGCCCATAAGATGTTTTGTTGACATGGGGTTTCACTTAAACCCACTGATCCGTTAACTCTCACAGCACAACTCTGTTGAGCCCAGTAGAGGTCAGACCTATGTCAGAAGTCACTGTTCACTGCCTGTGTGACTGCGTTTAGAATGATGCGCTGTGGCAATGAAGCCTGGGCTTTTAAAACTGAACTTGTGTACTGATGTCTTCAGATGACTTTGTCAATAGGCCCTCATTTAATAGTGAAATCTTGAATAAAAATAAATGTTGTTCCTACTGGAGGGTGTGGTACCTGTCCTACTCTTTTCAACCTGCAATACCTTATTTAAATCTATAGTAACCACTTCTAAGGAACAGGGAGGGTGCAGAAACAGCTGTGGGCTTCTCCACAACTGGTGTCGGTGAGCAGTTGATGCTAAGAAACCATAAAGGGCACCGTTAGGTGCTGGGAAGTCAGTATCCCCTGGGGCCAGTCATACCCACCTCTTGACTGAGCCCATGTCCTCACTAATACGGGCATAGCAAAGTCACTGAAACCCGCCTTTCTGGATTAACTGCAACGATACATTCTGTTTTTTTAGATTTCACCAAATGTCAAGTGGGCTGTACCTTCCGACCAATGTGATGGCATCAGACCATGGACTGACCCAATCTTCAGTAGCAGGGGAGGCCCAGCTGTACGATGGGATGTTGGCAGAGGAATCACAGCATAGCGGAGGGGGAGAACCCAGTAACCCACAGTTGAAGATGGAGGTGCAAGGAGAGACTTGGATGCATGGTGTCGATTCCAGTAACTCTCCCTACACTGGAGCAAAAGGAAGCAGCTTGGGCAGCTACACAATGTCCGTTCCAACAGACACCTGGGGAGGGCTGTGTTCTCCTAACTCACATGATGACAGTGTAGCTTTGCATTCTCAGCTATCACCCCAGCCAAAACAATCTAGTCCCACTGGCCAGGGCAATTCACAACACAACAAGCCTAATGCCTCTATGGCAGGCCACTGCCAGCTTGGCCAAGAAGAGACTCAACTTTCCCATGGTAACACCAAAATGGAGGTACCCTGTGAATCATCACTACAGGCAGAGATAGGCTATCTTATGCCTACTTCAACTGAACCAGGAGTTGGCAGCTTGGAAGAAATGCAGGTAGCAACTGACAGCCCCTCAATGACCAATGATAAATGCACAACCTCTTGTTCCAAGGGGAGCAACGGTTCTCTGGAACCTAGTTACCTTGAGGTCATTAGTGAAATGGAGCAGGTAGGCTCTCAACACAGTGGGTTAGAATGTCCAGGCAGCACAGGCGGTCTGACTTCATCACAGAGACATGAAATATCCCCAGTCATACCAGGCTCACTGGGAGATGAGACCAAACAATCTGAAGATCAAGAGGAAGGCTGCCGGAAAGTCAAAAGTCTAGAAAACAATAGGAATCTGGCACACTGCAAGGAAGAGCCAAGTGAAGGAGGGGACAGCCATCTTTTCACTCCTGCAACTGCTGGCAGGTGGGAACTGACTGCAGAAAACACTGACAAACCTGAGCCAGCAGTGCCATTCAAGAGTGCCACTCCAACAGAGCAGCAAAGCACCAAGGCAGCAGCTGTGACAGAACAGCAGCAGCGCATCAATGCAGCAGCTCCAAGACAGCAGCAAAGCACCAATGCAGCAGCTTCAACAGAGCAGCAAAGCACCAATGCAACAGTTTCAAGTGAGCAGCAATGCTTCAGTGCAGCAGCTTCAACAGAGCAACAAAGCACCAATGCAGTCGCTGTGACAGAACAGCAGCAAAGCACCAACGCAGCAGCTCTTACTAAACAGCAAATCTGCAATCCAGCAGCTCCAGTGGGGATTTGCTTACCAACAGATACAGTGCCTGTGCTCAGCAAAAACTCGAATAATGCTCAGTCAGACCAGCAGAGGGAGGATAACTCAATCTCAGCCTCTCAGCAGGTGGAAGCACTCCCTGGACAAGCCAATCAGGAGCCAGTTTCTGTCCCTAACCAGGAGCAGGGTGTGGGCACAGCAGGACAGGAGAAGGAGGGGCTGTCTGTTACTTTAACAGGTGAGGTGAAAGGAAAGAGCTCACCTGAAGGTGAGCCAGAGCGAAACGTAACACAGGAATCTGGGAGTGTTAAAAGAGAAGCACAGGTGAAAAGAGGAAATCACAGCTCGGTGAGGACAGATTCAGACAGCCCTGAAACGATCACCACTAGCTGCTTTGGAGAGCACGGCTCTGCTGTAAAACAGAACCATCCTGACTCCTGGATACAGACCCAGAGCCAGGTTACCATGGAGTTGGATGGTAATTATCCTGCTTATGATAACATGAGTGACAGCGGAGTGTCTGATGATTTCTCACCAGGCAGCACCTTGGATGGTCCCTTGGAGCCACCCAGGAAAGAAACCCCAATTGAACGTGAAATCAGACTGGCCATGGAAAGGGAAGAGATCCTAAGGCAGTCCCGTGGCATCTCTAAATCCAAAGCACATGACGAGTATGTGGAGATCAAGGTGAAACCCATCCTTTGGCAGAGCCTTCCAAACTCCCTCCCCCTGCCCAAGGACAAGGACCGACTCCTTGCTGGGTTCCAGATGCAGAAGGAGATAGAGGTGGAGACCAAGCGGGAGGAAGACCTCGTCCAGCTGGGAAAAGTCAAGGGGATGTATGACAAGGGGTCTCAGCAGGAGCTTCAGGAGAGAAAGATGATCTTTGAACAGGTACCAGAACAGCAAAGCACTGAATTGATTGCCTCAAATTGGGCAACTGACATGTCACGCACTGAGAAGGAACCCACAGCCAAAGGATCCACTCCAGTCACAAAGGCTGCCTCTCCTGGCAATCTAGAAGCCAAGAAGGGCCCTTCCTTTGTAGAAATTGGGGATAACAATGTCATCATCCTCGAACATGGACTCTTACTGCACCCTGTCACCACAGTCTCTACCCCAAAAGCCTCTTCCAGCCATTCTATTCTGAAGAGCCCATGGCCCCTGGAAGTAGAGAAAATGACAGTGTTGGAATCATCACATGTCTTCTCCACTGGCCCCCAAGGGCCTCCCCAGTCTTTGGACTCCACACACAGCACTTTGGACTCCACACAGAACACTTTGGACTCAATCCAAGACAACCCCTTTTTCAAGCTCCGCTCCAAGGATTCCCAGTCCATCCTTGAACAAGAGATTCGAGAGGCACAGGAAAGGGAGCAGGAGCTGCGGAGGCAGCAGTACAATCTGTATGGGATCAAACTCTCTCAGAAAGCAACCAATCCCAAAAGTGCAATCAATGGCATCCAGCATGCAGTGCACCAGGAAGGTAAATTACTGCAGGTCATGTTATCTCTGTATCCTGTAAATATTATTATTACTGAAGTTAAAGGAAAAACAGTTTATATTGAGGGTCCTCAGAGCTCTGTGTCTGTGTAGCCACAGAGCAGGTCACAATATTCACTTCCTGTCATAGAATGTAAGTGTTGCCTTAAAATTCACCTTTTGTGGTTATTTAAGCAATAAAACATGACAGGATGTGCATTATTATGAAATAAGTCAGGAAGAGAGGCATGAGGCACTGCTGAGTGCCTTGTGCTTGAGAAGTGCTGTTATCCCACAGTTAAGCACATCCTGGAGTGCCTGATTGCAATTATAAAATGGTTTTACTGATTATTATTTTAAACAACTAAACTAAGAAAGTTCAGAAAGTTGTTTTTTTTTTTCTATATGTACTTTATCCTCCTTCCGCTTCCAGATGCCCCTTCTGACTGACCCACCCCCAGCCCTGTCACCAGGTATCACAGGGACTTACTCCCTGCCCGTCACCGGGTACTTGACCTGTGCTGTTAGAATAATGCCAGTCATGTGATCACATATGACCAATCGCAGGTGTTGCTTTCTCTTACCTATTTTATAATTTCATTTTAAAAATTACTAGTTTTCCAAAATTCCAGGCTGCTTTCACTTCTCCATTTGTCCTCAAGCCCCTCCCCCACGTGTAATATCTCATGCCGTCGATGCCATCACCTGGTATGTTTGTCAAACGCTGGGCAGACACCCACCCCAGAAGTAAATAATTCCTGTCACAGAAGGGAAATGAACATGCCACAGGACCTTAAGGCCCCAACGTGTAACTTAGGGCTGAGGGGCCACAGGGAGCAGGGGGCCCTGTTTCGACTATTGGGTTGGGGGTTCCTTTTATTTTCACTTGGTGCATATTCTTATTGCACCTTGCTGACCCCTGTTGGAATGGCCCCCCCAGCCCAGTTATACACCATCCCTGGAACATGCTCCTGTCCCCCCACAACTTACGTCCTCATGATGGGGTCAGAGGGGCTTGCCCTTGCCCCTCTGCAGCAGGATCCAAGTGAGTATCCAGATGGTGGTGCCAGGCCTGTGGGGGCCATTCTTCATCCCGCCCGGCAAGGGGGTGTAGCACCCTCCTAACTTTGTATCCTGGGACTTGACACACAGTGATGAGGAACAGCCATTAGTGTCCTGTATCCTTCTGAGCCACCTCAGTGCCTTGACACTCAGTCGCTGCTAGGTGTCAGGCATAGTGCAAGAGGTGCAACCCCTCCCATGAGAGGAGAGCAGTATTTCAGATGCTCAATCCTCACCCCTGGCAACTCGAGTTAACTCCTTAACCCAGGTCACTGGCATACCATAGCCCTACCACTGCGCTACTGGACCAAACAAGGGCACTCATCTTTTAACATTTGTTTCTCTGATTCTTTTCTCTGGTTTTCTTCTTGTCCCCCCCCCCCAAGATGTTCCAGGTTGCTTGGGCTGTTCCTTTCCTCTGACTGGGAGGAAGTTTCCCTGCCACCCCGCCCCCGTGCTGATGCGCCAGGATGCTTGGGCTGTTCCCATCCTCTGACTGGGAGGAAGGTTCCCCCCAGTGTTGATGCTCAAGGTTGCTCAGATTGTTTCCTCCCTCTAATGGGAAGGCAGGTCCCCTCCCCCAATGCTGATGCTCAAGGTTGCTTAGATTGTTTCCTTCCTCTAATGGGAAGGCAGGTCCCCTTCCCCAATGCTGATGCTCAAGGTTGCTCAGGCTATTCCCTTCCTCTGACTGGGAGGAAGGTTCCCCCCCAATGTTGATGCTCATGGTTGCTTGGGCTGTTCCCTTGCTGTGCTTGTTGTGATGGGGAGGCAGGTCTCCCCCTCCCATGCTGATGCTCACGGTTGCTTAGGCTGTTCCCATCTTCTGTGTAGGAGGAAGGTCTCCCCCAAGCTGATGCTCCTCCAGGTTGCTCAAGCTGCTCCCTTCTTCTGACTGAAAGGTTCCTCCTCCACACTGATGTTCCAAGTTGCTTGGGCTGTTCCCTTGCTGTGCTTGCTGTGCTTGCTGTGACGGGGAGGCAGGTCTCCCCCCCCCATGCTGATGCTCAAGATTGTCCGGGCTCCTCCCTTTCACTCCCTCTAGCCCTGCTGGCTTCTACTTCAACATTTCCCCTATCTTGCCAAAGTCTGCCCTTCTGAAGTACAGGATCACAGGTTTTGAACTGGAGTGATGTGCTTCTCTGGTTGTGGAGAACCACACTGCATTGTGGTCACTGGACCTCAGTGGATTCCTTCACTCACCTCTGTTTCTCTAACTATCTCAGCATTTGATGGAACCACATCATGGAGAGCCCCCCTGTCTAGTATAGTTCCCTGACCCCACTGCATCACTTGCTGTGCCGCTGGCTGCTGGCTGCTGGGATTTCCCTGTACACATCCGGCATATATAGGTCTCCCGTCGACACCACTTCCTATTCAGCTGATGCCTTTTCAGTTTCCCTCCCATTACATGTCCCCTTCCTTTTTCTGGTTTGGTGGTCTGTACAGCACTCTGACCCTGATCTTTTTGTCCCCTCCCATGTTCAGTTATACCCAAACCATCTCTATTCTGTGCCTGCCCCCCCAGGACTAGTCCCCTCTGTGGACTCTATGCCTTCCCTAACATACAGTGCCAGCCCCCGCCTTTTTGTCTGGCCCTCCTGTACAGTGAGTAGCCTGGTAATGCAAGATCTCAGTCCTTATTGCCTGCTGCCCATGTTTCCATTATGGCTAGCAGGTTCATCTTAACCTCTGCCACCACCGCCTGGAGTTCACACATTTCTTCTTGCATTTAAACTTACCACCCTCCAGGACCCTTGACTTCTACTCTTACCCCTTCTGCTGACCAGGCCGGCTGTACTCATTCCCTATCTTGTCCTGCCTTTGCCCCCCCCCCATGTGGTCCCTGGTCTCTGAGATATGCCCCTTTCAATAACATGATTTATGTTGCTGCTGCCACCTGCTGGAGGACTCCTACCTAGGTCTGTCACACCTGAGTACTCACCACAGATGTCCCTAGCCTGAGCCCTCCTGTGCTAGTTTAAATGCCTAAAAGGTATGCCTCCGGCCCTTACCCTAATGCCTCTGGTCCCCCATTAGGATGAGGGCTGTCTGGTTTAGACAGGCTTTTATCCCCCCAAAAGGTACCCTAGTCTCCCAGGAAACAAAACTCCTTCTGGGCACACCACTCCTACAACCAATTGTTAAACTGAAAGATTTTCAGTTTCTTGTCTCCCACCCCACACCCCACTGCCTGTGCACTCGTGAGGACCTCTGGAGATGGTCACAGTGCCAGTTAACCCCTTCAGCCTGGAAGCCAACATACTACAGCTAGCCTTCAGTGCTTCTAATGGCCTTCCTGCCAGATTCTTCATCCCAAGACAGACAATAACATCTGTCCTCCCTCCTTCCCTCCCTCCCACTTCCTAACTGACCCGTATATCCTGGGGAGTACTCTATCACTCCCCTAACTGACCTGTATATCCTAAAGAGTACTCTATCGCTCTCTAACTGACCCATATATCCTGGGGAGTACTCTATCACTCCCCTAACTGACCCGTATATCCTGGGGAGTACTCTATCACTCTCTAACTGACCCGTATATCCTAGGGAGTACTCTATCACTCCCTAACTGACCCATATATCCTGGAGAGTACTCTATCACTCCCTAACTGACCCGTATATCCTGGGGAGTACTCTATCACTCCCCTAACTGACCTGTATATCCTAAGGAGTACTCTATCACTCTCTAACTGACCCGTATATCCTAGGGAGTACTCTATCACTCCCTAACTTACCCATATATCCTGGGGGGTACTCTATCACTCCCTAACTGACCCATATATCCTGGAGAGTACTCTATCACTCCCTAACTGACCCGTATATCCTAGGGAGTACTCTATCACTCCCTAACTGACCCATATATCCTGGAGAGTACTCTATCACTCCCTAACTGACCCGTATATCCTGGGGAGTACTCTATCACTCCCCTAACTGACCTGTATATCCTAAGGAGTACTCTATCACTCTCTAACTGACCCGTATATCCTAGGGAGTACTCTATCACTCCCTAACTTACCCATATATCCTGGGGAGTACTCTATCACTCCCTAACTGACCACATATCCTGAGTACTTATCACTCCCTCACTGACCAGATATCCTGGGGAGTACTCTATCACTCCCCTAACTGACCTGTATATCCTGGAGAGTACTCTATCACTCCCTAACTGACCCGTATATCCTGGGGAGTACCCTATTACTCCCCTAACTGACCTGTATATCCTAAGGAGTACTCTATCACTCTCTAACTGACCCATATATCCTGGGGAGTACTCTATCACTCCCCTAACTGACCCGTATATCCTGGGGAGTACTCTATCACTCCCCTAACTGACCCGTATATCCTAGGGAGTACTCTATCACTCCCTAACTTACCCATATATCCTGGGGAGTACTCTATCACTCCCCTAACTGAACCGTATATCCTGGGGAGTACTCTATCACTCCCCTAACTGAACCGTATATCCTGGGGAGTACTCTATTACTCCCTAACTGACCCATATATCCTGGGGAGCATTCTATTACTCCCTAACTGACCCATATATCCTGGGGAGTATTCTATCACTCCCCAACTGACCCGTATATCCTGGGGAGTACTCTATCACTCCCTAACTGACCCGTATATTCTGGGGAGTACTCTATCACTCCCCTAACTGACCCGTATATCCTGGGGAGTACTCTATCACTCCTAACTGACCATTATATCCTGGGAATTACTCTATCACTCCCTAACTGGCCATTATATCCTGAGAGTACTCTATCACTCCCCTAACTGACCCGTATATCCTGGGGAGTACTCTATCACTCCCTAACTGACCCGTATATCCTGGAGAGTACTCTATCACTCCCCTAACTGACCCGTATATCCTGGGGAGTACTCTATCACTCCCTAACTGACCCGTATATCCTGGAGAGTACTCTATCACTCCCCTAACTGACCCGTATATCCTGGGGAGTACTCCATTTGCTTTCACCCTTGAGAGACAGTTTACCACCCTCCTCTCCAGAGGCACAGACCACAGTCTCTGCACCCCTAACTATGGAATCCCCAACAATAATTATCTCCTTCCTTATGCTACCTAACTGGCTGCTGCATCCCCCAGCAGGCATTGGTGCTGCTGCTGCTGGGGCCCTGACTGCAGTCAGCAGCTGTCCCCTGGAAGTGGGAATAGCATGCACCACTTCGCTCAGTGGGCTGAAACAGTTGCTTATTACGGTACCCCAGGTCCCTCTCATTCCCAGTTGTTGCCACACATGGCCTTCCTTCCTTACCCACTACCTTACAGCCTTGATTGTGAGCCCTTGGGGTGTCGCTGAGGATGAGGAGCAGCAGTGGGCATCCCCGGCCCCCACTGTAACATGCTCTGCAGCTGGTGGATTACAGCCCATGCTGCCACCAGCTCAGAGTACCGACAACTTCCTCCTAACCTCCTCCATGTACCCTGGAAGGGCATGGCACTGCAACCTCCTCCATGTACCCTGGAGAGGCATGGCACTGCAACCTCCTCCATGTACCCTGGAGGGGCGTGGCACTGCAGCCTCCTCCATGTACCCTGGAGGGGCGTGGCACTGCAGCCTCCTCCATGTACCCTGGAGAGGCATGGCACTGCAACCGCCTCCACGTACCCTGGAGGGGTGTGGCACTGCAACCTCCTCCTTGTACCCTGGAGGGGTATGGCACTGCAACCTCCTCCATGTACCCTGGAGGGCATGACACTGCAACCTCCTCCTTGTACCCTGGAGGGGTATGGCACTGCAACCTCCTCCATGTACCCTGGAGGGCGTGACACTGCAACCTCCTCCTTGTACCCTGGAGGGGCTTGGCACTGCAACCTCCTCCATGTACCCTGAAGGGGAGTGGCACTGCAACCTCCTCCATGTACCCTGGCGAGGCGTGGCACTGCAGGTCCTGCAACTAAGTAGTAGTTAAATAGTTTATTTCTCAACACCACGAAATAGGATAGACCTTTTGAGCTGAAACTCATTTACAATGGGGTCCAACCATTCATACACACAGTTTCATTTATACATAAAAAGAGTGAAAACATATCAACACTTATTTCAATTCCATACTTCACAAAACAGTACTATGTAATAACAGTTAATAATTTGATATGGTAGCCAGTAGTTGGACAGTTACATAGTACAGTAATCTCACACTATAAAATACAGTACATGTACATGTATGAAGTAAGCAAGTGTTTACATTTTACTAACTACTAACTAAATCCCCTTCCAAGGTCCTCTCCTCTGTCCGCTGTCCATGGCTACTCTAGGTCCTCTTTGTATTTCCTCTGCTTTGATATCATCTAGATGGGGATATTATACTCCTGCATAAGGTTGCATAAGGTTTTCTATTTTTCCTAGTTCCTCCCCAAGAATCCCTGAATACAATTTTATTTATTTATTTATTTTATTTTATTTAAAGCCTTTACACTGCGACTGTGTTACACCAGATAGCGTTTTGCCAGTCCTTTCCATGTTCCTACCCAACATTTCCTGAATACAATTCCCTATGTAGCATAACCCCAGATATGGAGGGTTTTGCTAATCTTTCCCATGTTCCTACCCAGCAATCCCCCAAATAGTCCCCTACACAACGTTACCCCAGATTGGGTTTTGCTGGTCTACCCCCAGATACTATTCAAGAATTATGTCCCTAGGTAAGAAACTGCAGCCCCAATTTACAGCTGTACTCCAGATAATTAGTCCAGACTATCCTCGGTGGTGAAACCAGGTGGCTCTTACCTTGGGCCAGGTGAAGAAATGGTCAGAGAGCACTGTGCTTCTGCGGATGCTCTGCAGGCATTGCCCTCCTGTTTCATGTTCCTTACACTTTGGGCTGTACGTGCAAAGGGTTGCTTGTACCTGTGAGGTTTAAATTAGATTCCAAAGCCCCTTCTACCTGCCCCCTCAAGATCGCACTGTTTCAAATCATTTTCCCTTCACTTGCCCGATTTATTTTGTCTTAAAACTAGCCTCTTGCTGAAATTGCTGTGCTCACTACTGGCAGACTCTGGGATGCATGAATGCTGGATGGTCCATGCCCTCCCTCCACCATGAGCCGAGTGCCTGATCTTCACAACACATCCAACCCCCATCCTGCTGCAGTAGAGGCTTCTGGGGCTTGACTGCAAACCCTCATCTCCTGGGTACCAAGGAAATGTTGTGCCGTTGCACCTCGGGGTTGACTTTGTTTAACATGTTTGTTAGCTGCCCGGGTTAAATAACAAATTATAAAATGGTATTTCAGGCAGGTATAAGTGCGCTGCAATGTATGTGACTCTGAAGTCCCTTGGGGAGAGCCAAGAAGCTTTGATGGAGTGCGGAGAAGGGGGCGTAGTGCCCACATAGCATCTACCCTGGGGAGAAACCAGGTCCAAAGCCTTCCGACCCCCACATTTTACCTCGCATTTTATGAGTACTGCACTAAATGATTTATACAAATTAAGGCCCACAGTTTCTTTCTCATTTTAATTTGTGTTTTAGATGATTA
Organism: Neoceratodus forsteri; assembly: GCA_016271365.2. Lineage (NCBI taxonomy): Eukaryota > Metazoa > Chordata > Ceratodontiformes > Ceratodontidae > Neoceratodus > Neoceratodus forsteri. The sequence goes on from JADMNL010000033.1 coordinate 46,189,197, forward strand.
GTACCAATAACTCTTTTGCCATAATGCAAATAACATTTTTTTTTTTTTGCTTGCTTTTTATACTCCCCCCTGCCCGCTGCGATCCACTCCCTTCGAGAGTCACCTATGGCCTTTTGTCCCCACCCTCTTACCTGGAGCATGGAGTGGTCGATCCCCAATGTGGCCGTGGTTTGCTCCCCAGGCGGGGACAAGGTGGCGCCCGTACACCCTGAATTCCTTAGTTTCGTTGGGGCACCTACTCCAGGACAGGGAGGGGCATTAGGGATCTGGGCCTGGCGCTCCATTTATTGGGAGCGCAGCGAGCCATTTTCCCATTTTTCTCTGCCATGTGATGTGTGCCTTGACGTCAAGGCGCAAGCGTCAACGTCCATCATGCAGCTCCCCCTGTGTGTGTGGCTGGGCTTGCTGTGCCTCGGGCCTCCACCCGGGGTCAGCCAAACACTGAGCCCCAATCCCCCACTCCCACCAGAGAAGGTGAGTGGTCCTAGGACGCTCAAGTCTCCTCCCCCCGCGATCTGCCCTCTGGCTTCCCCGGGCTCATTCCTGAACCCGGGTCACCGGCATTGCAAGTAGCACTACCACTGCACCAGTGGACTGGCTCGCAAATAACTGTTTTTATAAATAAACACATTAGGACTCTCTCTCTCTCTCTCTCTCTCTCTCTCTCCTCCCTTTTCTGGAAACCATGTTTTTACAATCTGGTCCAGGTGCTGTGCACTGTTCAGGGCATTCAGACATACTAACATACTAAAATGCCAGCAGAATAGGCCTAACGGTCTTTCGTGTCTGCTCGTTTGGTCAGTCCCCAACCTGGGTGCTGACCTTGCTGTCCCCCTCGCCTTCTCTGGCTTCTCCCTTCCCAGTTCCGGATATTCTTGCTGCATTGGATTTTGCTTCCAGAACCCTTCCCCTGTACCTGTCCCACCCCCTCTTGAACCCCTCCACTGTCTCTGCCTCCACCAGCCCCCTAGGCAGTGCATTCCATGGCTCCACCACCCTCTCAGTGAAGTAGCACCTCCTCCTTTCTCCCCTGAATCTTCCCCCCTCCAGCTTCCAGCCATGCTCTCTAGTGGCCCCTTCCTCCTTCCTTCGAAGCACCCCAACTGTTCCTCCCCTATTTACCCTCTTCATGTACCTAAAGACCTCTATCATGTCCCCCGGTCCCTTCTCTCTTCCAATGTGTACATATTTAGCTCTTCGAGCCTCTCCTCATAGGTCCTGTCCCCCAAGCCCCAAATCATTTTGGTTGCCCTCCTCTGGACCCTCTCCAGGAGGTTAATGTCCCGCTTTAATGTGGCCTCCAAACTGCACGAGTACTCAAGGTGCGGCCTCACCAAGCAGTTATACAGAGGGAGTATCATTCCCTCCTTCTGGAGGCGATCCCCTAGCAATGCATCCCAGCATCCTGTTGGCCTTGGCTGCTGCCCTCCTACAAGTCTCAGAGTTGTTCATCTTGACATCCACCACCACCCCAGGTCCCTCTCAGCCATCGAGGACTTGAGCATTCCCCCAGGGTGTACACTTGACCTGGGTTTCTGGCCCAGGTGGAGTACCTTGCATTTCCCTGCATTGGACCTCAGCTTCCACTTTCTAGACCATCTTTCCAGACCTCCAGTTCCCCTGTAGGGCCACCCTCCCTCCTCCCCATCCACCACCGCCCCCAGTTTCGGAGACATCTGCAAGAGACTCATCTCCTCCTGATTCCTGTCCTTATGTCAGATCGTGAGGCGTTGAACAGAAGGGGCCCAAGGACCTGAGTCCCTGTGGGACCCCACTCAATGACCCTCCTTGGGATGAGACTATCCCACCAACCACGACCCTCTGGGTCCGGTCCCGAGCCAATTGCCTCATCCATCTGATCATCTGGTTCCCACCCCATTTCTCCCAGCTTATCCAACAGGCCCATGAGAACAGAGTCAAATGCCTTGCTGAAGTCCAGAAAGAGGACATCTACTGGTCTGACCCAGGTTCAAGGCACTTGTCACCCAGTCATAGAACTCCAGCAGGTTTGTCTGACACGATTTCCCGGGATGAATCCATGCTGTCTATCGTCCAGGCACCCTGACTTATCCAGGTCCCCCCAGCCTCCTTGACAATGCCTCCATCACCTTGCCCACCACTGAGGTCAGGCTGACAGGCCTGTAGTCCCTGCCACCTCCCTTGATCCCCCTTGTGGATAGGCACTATATGCGCCACCTCCAGTCTTGGGGCACCCACCTGTCCTCAGAGAGATGGTGAAAAGTCTGCCAGGTTTTGCCAGACATCTGCAAGTTCCTTCAGCACTCTGGGATGTAATTTATCCGCCCCGTGCTTTCTCCGTCTTAAGGGAGCTGAGGGCTTCCCTCACTCTCTCAGCTGTGATTTCCACTTCGGTATCCCTTCTCCCTGCTTAGCCTCCCCACCTGCCAGTGATGCCTCCCCTCCCCAGACCTGCTGATCGGTGGGGTCCCCCTCCTCAGTATCTGTCTCCTCCATGTATGATGCAGCACCCCCATTTCCCTGGTGAAAACTGAGGTGAAGTACTCATTTAGTACCTCAGCCTGCTCCCCGGTTCTTGTGCCCATCTCTCCTGATTTAATCCTGCTAATCTGCCCCTTCACCCTTCGTTTTCCCCAATGTATCTAAAGAACCCTTGTTCCCTCTCCTAATTTCCCTGGCCAGGTTCTGCTCCTTCCTTGCCTTGGCCGCCCCTCACCACTCTAGTGGCCCTTCTAGCCATCAGCTCGGACTCCCTCGATCCCTTTCACTCCTTGAGCACTTGAATTGCTTATAGGCTGCTTTCTTCCCGCACCACCTCCTGGACCTCCTGGTCCACCAACAGGGTTTTTGGCCCCACGCATTTGCCTTACTCTTGCACAGGTGCTGGTAGCATCCTGCACCCCTCTCCTGATGATTTCCCACCTACTATCAGCGTCCATGTCTGACCCAATCCCATCCAAATGCTCCTTAGGATCCTTCCCATTTCCTTAAAATCCGCCCCTGAAGTCGGTTACTTCCGTCTTTGTGCAGCCTTCTACCCTCCTAGGTCCAGAGCAGAACCAGACCGTGGCATGGTCACTCCCCGCCAATGGGTCCCTTACCTCAGGCCCCAATCTGGTCACTGTCTGCCAGGACCACATCCAGTACCCGCTGCCTCCCTGGTCGGTTCCCTCACCTGCTGAGTTAGGAACGCGCCTTGAAAGACATCCAACAACCTCTTTTCCTGGTCACAGAGGATGTCATAGTCTCCCAGTCTGTTCCTGGCATGTTTAAGTCCCCCAACACCACCACCGTTCCTCTGCCCAGTCTGCAGTGTCTCCTAACATCTGCCACCAGTCTGTCCTCTAGCTCCTCCGCCAGGGCAGGGGGTCTATACACCACTCCTATTTTTACTCTCTTGCCCCCCCTTGTTATCAAGGTGACCCAAATCGCCTCCACGGTTCCCTCCGCCTCCTCAGACTGCAATAACCATGCCCTCCAGGATAGGAGAGTGCAGGTTTTATTCCCTCACTGAGAAATATCTGTTACCGAAACCATAGCCATCAATAAACACACCCACTAATAAAAGTCTTACATTGCAACGGGGCGTGGAACAGAAAATCTAACATGGAAAGTATCATTGTGTCCTTCCTGCAGGCCGTCCACTCCCAGCATTTATGAGAGAGGAGCATGGGACTGCTGTCACAGCTAGCCTTAATTACTCATGAGTCAGTCTGTCGCTCTAGTATCTGTTTGTCCAGCTGCTCCCATTATCTGAGATCATCTGCCTTTTTCTATCTGCACCGAAACAAAGGTTGGGCTACCATAAACACAGTTTTAGTCATTTGTCAGAAGCACAAGTCAGACTGAATGGCCCTCCTTTTCTGATGGATTGTGGACAGAAATACTGGTCCTGATGTGGGACAGTGGGAAGAAATGTCTGAGACTGTGTACTGTACACCACACACAAACATGCACTGCACAGCTGTCTCACTGTCTAACGCTGCAAAAGAAGGCAACAGATAGCAGGGCAACAGAGGACTGGATCTCCTCTTTTACCCAAGGTTTGGGCAACAGGGACAGAGAGAGAGAGAGAGAGAGAAAGAAGCAAGGAGCTCTGTAGCATGGTTAGCGGGTGGAGGGAGCACATTGTAGTTGGGTGAAGATGCGGTCCTCAGGGTGCTGTCCGGTCTGTATTGCACCAGTTGTGGTTTGGATACTGCTCCCATTCAGCTGTAATAGACTGGGCTGGTGGCATTGGGTCCTGTACTGACAGGTATCTTCAACACTTCTCTGCTGGAGGGTATTCTCCCAACACCTCTGGAGAAGGCAGTGGTGAGGCAGGCAGGCTAGTATAGCAGTAGCACTATGGCTTCCCATCCAGAGGACCTGGGTTCAAGCCCCAAGCCACGGAGGGTTTCTGGCACTTGTCTCAGGTGCCTCCTGCCTTGGGGAGGAAGGGCACCTCATTCTATTGCATTACTGCCTCCCTAGTGGCCCATGCAGACAGCATGTCATGTGAGAAGGAACAAGTGGTCCTTCTGGAGCTACCTTACGTCAGCACACACCCGCTCACCTGGCGAGTGATGTTGTGTGTGTGTGTGTGTGTGTGTGTGTGTGTGTGTGGTCTATCCCTTGCTCTGCTTTCTCTCTGTCTCTCTGTCTCTCTTTCTCTCCCTCATGACCCCTCATCCATCTCCTTCTCTCTTTCTATTCCCTTCTCCCTGTGTCTCTGTTTCTGTCTCTACCTGCCTTCTGCATGGAGCTCTGTGCATTCATTGGTCATTCCACCTACCTCTCATCTTACCCACAGTGATCCATGCTCTAAAAACCCTTTGACCCCACTAATTGCATCTCTAGTGACCCCTTGACCCTTGTGCCCAGGACGCCTACTGGTAGAAGCATGGTTAAATAGTAGCGTCTATTTTATAATTGTTGCAATGCACAGCAGGGCGTGTGTTGTGGAATTTACCAACACCCCATGTGGTGTGGCACAAGGCGCGCCTGAGTACTGTAAACCACCTGAGAAGTGGGTAAATCTTGGCAACACATGCCCTGCCATGCATTACTGCAATTATAAAATAGACACACATGCCCTGCCATGCATTACTGCAATTATAAAATGGACACACATGCCCTGCCATGCATTTCTGCAATTATAAAACAGACACATATGCCCTGCCATGCATTAATGCAATTATAAAATGGACACACATGCCCTGCCATGCATTACTGCAATTATAAAACAGACACACATGCCCTGCCATGCCATGCATTGATGCAATTATAAAATGAACACACATGCCCTGCCATGCATTACTGCAATTATAAAACAGACACACATGCCCTGCCATGCATTACTGCAATTATAAAACAGACACATATGCCCTGCCATGCATTAATGCAATTATAAAATGGACACACATGCCCTGCCATGCATTACTGCAATTATAAAACAGACACACATGCCCTGCCATGCCATGCATTGATGCAATTATAAAATGAACACACATGCCCTGCCATGCATTACTGCAATTATAAAACAGACACACATGCCCTGCCATGCATTACTGCAATTATAAAATGGACACACATGCCCTGCCATGCATTACTGCAATTATAAAATGGACACACATGCCCTGCCATGCATTACTGCAATTATAAAATAGATGCAGAGAAAAAAAAGGTGAAAAAAAAACCTCTCATTAAAACGAACAACTGGGACTCTACTTGTGTGTACATTGTAAGATTTATTCATGGGTAAAGACTTAGACTGGCCAATCAGGTGCCAGAATTCTTCTTGTCCATTTCGTGATACTCAGCATCCTTAGAAAACTGTCCTGTGAGGGCAGTCAAGCTTACACAGATATGTGTAACAGTAAACCTACTCTTATGTGTGTGTACGCGTACGTGCGTGCGAGCACATGCGCATGTACAGTATAGGCAGAGCAGGCATTAGCACAGTGCGGACTGTGCAGCCACCCAGGATCCCCAGAGCTGAAGGGCACCCAGGAAGTTATAGCTGTCCAATAAATCCCTGTGCCTCTGTCTGGTTATCTCGAGAATTTATTGCTGGGTCTGAGTATCTCTTTCTGCCTTTGAGAACACTCTAATAATTCGGAGAATGCTAAACACAGAGAAGTTGTAATGATGCCAAGTCATGTCAAGCTGAACAAAGGCTTGAAATCAGGGCATGTCGATAGAAATAAAGAGAGCAAGACACGCTGACCTTTCGGTGACATTTCAAATGAGCTGGGGACACTGCACGTGCACTTAACAGAGAATGTATACTTGAAGTATAACACCAAAATGAGAATCATGGTCAAAATGTATCATCTGGACAGCTTGTTTAGAATGTAACTTCCATTCCAGTGTAAAGGAAAATGAGACTGTGAATGAACTGTGGTGTAACACTGGCTGAAATAAAAAAAGCTGAGTTTCTCAAAAATTGCACAGCACTTTTCTGAACTAGCAGGAAGCCATGCGGAGGGATTGCAAACTGTAGGGATAAGGATATTTCATGGGGCTCTCCTCTACTGATTTGGGGTTCTGGTAAGAAAGTTTGCATAGGGCCCTGGGAATGCTAGAGCCAGTGCGGTTTTCTCCATCCCATAGGTCCGTACTAGGACCAGCAGGGAGTAGGAGCAAAGTGGGGTGGGGGGGTGGACACAAGTCTATTCTCAGATGAACGAGTCCTGAAGGAACTTGCATGGAAGTGGACGTGGCTATGGGACCAGACTTGATACTCCCAAGGATATTAAAGGAACTCAGGGAAGTGCTAGCAGCCCTACTGGTGGCCTTATTATAGGTTTTTAGGGCATGCCACGCCAGCTATACAGCAAGGGTTAACCTTTGTGTACCATGGCGTGTGTACACGTCCTAAAAACCTATGTGTTCTAAATCTTCTGGCAACCTAACAGTTAACAGCTCTCTGAAAACTGGCATGGTTCTGGAGGAGAGCAGATGTGGTCTCTCCACATAAGAGTAGCAGGGAGGAGGCTAGCAACTGCAGGCCGGTCAGTCTTACTTCAGTGGTGGGGATATTAATGGAAACCATGCTAAAGGAAAGGCTGGAAGAGTATTTTGGATCCAGTGGGCTGCAAGACCACAGGCAGGATGGTTTTACAAGGGGGGGGTCATACCAGATGAAGCTGATTCATTTCTACGAGTGGATGACCAAGGAAGTAGATCAGGGAAGGGCAGTGCACGTGGCCCATCTGTACTTTAGCAAGGTGTTGGAGCCTGTACCGCAGAGGAGACTGATTAAAACATTGAGCAGCTTGGAGGTGGGATCCGAAGTTGGGAACTGGGTTAGAAACTGGTTAACAGAGAGGTGTCAGAGGGTGGTGGTTAACAGCGCTCACTTTAATGATGGGAGAGTGACCAGTGGGGTGTCAAGGGCTCAGTACTGGAACTAGTCCTCTCCAATATTTTCATAAGTGATTTTGCAGAAAAACTAGAAGGGCGGGGGGGGACATGATAAAAACTTTTAAGTACCTCAAGGGAATCAACAAAGTCCAAGAGGGCAGCATTTTTCAGAAAAAGAGATGTGCAAGAACAAGGGGACACAATCTGAAGAGGGGGGGGATGGCTCGGGGCAATGTGAGAAGTATTTTTCACAGAGAGGGTGGTGGACGTATGGAATGGCCTTCCTGAGAAGGTAGTGGGTCAAAAACAGGTGGGGTTCAAGGCATGCAAGGGACAGACATAAGGCAATTCTTGTGGGGGTAGGAAGAAATAGGGCTGTTGGTTAACTAGGATCTGCAGCTTATCCTGTAGGCAGGGAAATGGGCAGACTAGGTGGGCCAAGCGGTCCTTATCTGCCATCAAAGTCTATGTTTAGGTATGGTATGCCTTTTTGCAGATGTGTAATAGGGTGGATGCTCAGGAGGGGGTGACTAGAATGTGCAGGGATCTTCGGAAACTCGAGGAGTGGTCATGGGTATGGCAGTTGGGGTTCAATGCCAAAAAGTGCAAAATCATGCACCTAGGGCACGGGAACTCAGAACCTGAGTACAGTATGGGGGGAGGTACTGACAGTCGCTAAGCAGGAAAGGGACCTTGCATTTATCATAACTGATGGCCTCAAAGTGGCAGGGCAGAGTGAAAAAGCAGTGGGTAGGGCTAATGGGATGCTGGGGTGCATAGGGAGGGGTATCTCCAGCATGAGGAGGGAGGTGGTGTTACCACTATATCGCTCGCTGGCGAGACCCCACCTGGAGCATTGTGTCCAGTTCTGAAGGCTGCACCTCAGAAAGGACATAGACAGGGTGGAGGCAGTCCAGAGCAGGGCAACTAAACTGGTGCAGGGGTTGCACCAAAAGCCCTACGAGGAGAGACTGAGGGATCTCGGCATGTACACAGTGGAAGAGAAAAGAGCAAGAAGGGACATGATAGAGACCTACAGGTTCCTCACAGGGGTGAGCAGGGTGCAGAAGAGTCTCTTTGAAATGGGAAAGAGCACCAGGACCAGGGTGCATGCGATGAAGCTGGGGGAAGGGGTGGAGTTTAAGAGGGATGTGAGGAAGTACTACTTCACTGAAAGAGTGGTGGACACCTGGAACAGACTGCCAGCAGAAGTGGTGGAGGTAAAAACAGAGGCGGGCTTCAAGCTTGCGTGGGATAGACATAGGGAAATATTAGTAAATAGACAGGGAAGAGGCAGGGTCACTGGCACTGGGATCTGTGGAGATGGACTAAGTAGGGGACAGCTGGGCAGACTGGGTGGACCAAGAGGTCCTTTTCTGTCCTCAAATTCTATGTTTCTATTAGGATTTGAATGAGGTGAGGCACTGCATCTCTGTTGCATGGTCATGGGTAAATAAACTGCCCTCCTGTAAAAGATCTGTCCACTGTCATTATGGACACCTGTGAACAGAGCTACTGGAGAGCTGCCTGTTGCCAGTACAGCAAGTGACCAGGGGTGCTGACACTAAGGAGGCAATGTGACAAAAGGAGAGGCCGTTTATGGGTTAAAATCGGTATGTACACACAGTGAGAGACCCAGCCACTATTGGAGCAGTTCCTCTTGTTCTCATCCTGATCTTTTACACTTGGCTTTAGTGGTTACTGAGAGCTTCCATGACCTACAGAAAAAAACACAACTCTGTTACCAGGTGTAAGTAAATTATTGCAATGGGCTCCAGTCACCAGGTGTGACTGAACAAAACTGTTGTTAAGAAAATGAGTTTTACAGGTTTTTGCCCTGGGATAACACAACCGAGATGGAATATCTCATTTTCCATGGGGTCCTGCTTCTACCCATTTTTATAGCTGGGCAGGAATGCAGCGCATTGGGGTCACTTGACTTGATTAGGGTCAGAGACTGAGCAAGTAGCAATGGTGGGATTCTAACCTGGGACCTCCTGATTCACAGTTCTGCACTCTGCCAGGCCACACTTTATTTATTTATTCCACATAAAACCCTTTAGGCAGGGCCTATTTACAAAGGGTTTAGAGTGTGCATCAATAGCAAAGTTAACCCGTGAAATACAGTACAAATAAATGCAACCCTTGAGCAGGGCAATACTTACAGCACTTCAGACAATGACGTGCTGTACATTATGTTTCACTAACTTATTACCTGCTACATTTAAGTGCTGCCACACTCAAGCTGTGGGCGCCTTTAAAAACTATTTATAATCCATTCACAATTAATAGCACTTGGTGCATCCTCAACTGCCAAAATGGAAAGGGTGAAATGTTTGACAACAAAAGACATTTCATTTTACCAGAAAGGAACAAAACAACATGCTTCTGTTTCTGTTTTGAAAGGGTTATTGTCACTGCTGGTTTGTTTCCCCTTTTTTTGTTCCTGGTATCAGGTTTCATGTTCCCCGGCCTGTGCTTATGCTCTCAGATGCAGAGATGTTGTTAGGACAGGTGATGGTGTTGCAGTGGGGCAGTCCCGACTCCAGTTTTATAAGCGTGTCCATATTTACACAGCAGAGGTACGTGCAGGGGGCGTGCAGGGGGAATGACATCTAGCCCGTGCTTCCACCATTCCCCTCTCCCTAGGCAGTATGCACCTCTCTCACCCTCCCCACTCCTCCCAGGGAGTCCTATCTGGCTAAGGGACAAAGGAGGGGACATGCTGCATAATATAAAGAACCCATTTAGTCCAGCAGGACAGGAATTGTTCTGGTCTCTCATTAAGATTAAACGTATTCCTTTCCATGGTATACATGTGAACCACAGTTTCCCACTATTGCTGTAGGGTAGACGACTGTGGGGTAAGCCACCTCCTGGTGATGCATTTCAGGGTGGGCACCAACAGGATGCCCAGTAAGTACTTGAGTTGTCTGTCCTTAAACTGCCGGGGATACTGAAACAAAAGGCAGAGCTCTGTGTTCAGTCTGATATCAGACCCTAATACTTCTGAGATGGCTACCTCCGGATCCCGGTAAAACTGCTGCAGTAGGGGGCAGGCCCACAGAATATAAGTGAGGGTAGCCTTAGCTCCTCTGCAGTCTCTCCAGCAGGAGGCGCTAGTTCCCTGTCCCTATTTGGATGTGATCCATGGGGCCCTTAAGAACCTCACTTAATGTTTCCATCCATACTTCTTCCAAACATAGGACAACGCCACCCTGCTCACCTCAGTACAGCCTCTTCCCACTGCTTAGGGTCCACTTGCCATCCCAGTTCTGCACCCCATTTATCAGTAAGACAATGCATAGAATATGCTTGTGTACCTTGGATGACTTGGTAATCACCAAAATGAGATGTCTGGTAACTTGGGAGGTGGTTTAGGCTACCAATGATGAGAGTAGGGGAGGAAGCTCAGTAGCCTCCCACACAGCAGAGGCCCAGGAGTACAGATAGTGCAGTGCCTGAAGACAGCAGTAAAAATCCCACTGTTCCAGGCCATGCTGAGTCTGCATCTCGAGGAAAGACCCCCCCCCCATCATGAAACTGAATTAAGCAGAGCAAATTCTTCCTCCGCTAGTGCCAGAATGCAGGATCATAAGTAGCCGGAGTAAAGCCATCAAGGTAGGCAATAGTGCAGAGCCATATCAATCCAAGAGCAACGTGCAATGAGAGTACTGCATCTCTCCAGGCACGTCCCACTGCCTCCGTCCACGGATTCCAGGTTGCAGTTCAGTGTCCCTTGGGAGGGTCCCAAATAGGAACTGAACTCTATCCCAGAAGGGAAGAGCACCCCGTTCCGTGGTTAACCACAGCGTGCCTGTCCCATCTGTATACCATTGAAAGGGGATCTTCAACTGAGTGGCCATATAATTTGCTCGATCAGGTAATGCTACCCCCCCCCCATTTGCTTTCAGGAGTATCAGGGTGCGGAAGCCGATCCTGAGTCAGTTTCCCACCCATGCAAACTGAGAAATGGCCAGCTGCCATTTTTTCCACTTCCTCTCCAGGACCTGGACAGGAATATTTTGAAAGACATAAAGACAGCGAGGCAATGTCACCATTCGCACAGTGCCTGCTCTGCAAATGAGGCTCATGGGACGACTGTACTAATCCTGAAGATCTGCCAGCAGTTGTACCAAAGAGGCTTTGTATTAACATCATATAACCTGTCTAGGTTAAACAGGATTTCATACCAACACACTTGATCTCTTATAAGTCCCATTTGAATAGGTATGTCACTCTCTGTAGAGTGGAAGAGGTCCAGTAGAGGCCAGAGGGGGAGGACCTCTGTTTTAGCAGTGTTCAAGCAATAGTCTGAGGCTCTGTCAAAAGCCTCTAGAATTCTGAAACTCTCCAGTAGTGAGGTATCTGAGCTGGTCATGTACAACAGGACATCATCCACTCCAATGATCCAATGCTCTGTACTGCCCAGAAGCCCTCCTCCCCCCACACACACACACTTGTTGCAGTACTCTCCCTTATTGCGTGGGCCAGGGGCTTGATATAAAGGGCAAAAAGGAGTGGCGATGGGGACATCCTTTACGGGTTCCCCCTGCCCAACTGGAAAGAGAGGGAGATGTGCCCAATTACCAACACAAATGACTGTGAAGAGGCATATATACGCTCGAGGAGGGCGATGAAATCTAGAGAAAAGCCACATTTCCTGAGGGTGGCAAAAAGATAGGACTATGATCCCCAATTGAACACCTTTTCGGCATCAGGACTGGCTAGCAAGTGGGGGTACTTCTGGTCTGAATCCAGTGGAGAATATGGAGCGTGTAGCTAGTATTATCCCCAGTTTGTTGGGCTCTTACAAACCCTGTCTGATCCTGTCGTATCAGGGACAGCAGGAGGGGATTCAGCCTACGAGCGATCACAGCCACAAATAATTTATCATCAGCATTCCGAACCAAGACGGGTCTGTATGCTTGGCATTCCATGAGATCCTTCCCAACCAAAATGGCGGTATACTGCCATGTGGTCAGAATGCCTTCCCCTGCCATGACTTCATTACACATTTTTGTCAGTTGAGGGTACCTAGAAAGACCTCATGACTTTGTAATAGTCAAGAATATACACATCCAGGCCAGGGGTGTTTGGGGTTTGAGCCCTCCACAGGACAACTTCCAGTTCTGGGCCCTGAATGGGACTAGTTAGCAAGTCTACCTGCTCCTGAGAGAGCTGCTTTAGAGTCAAGGGTGTAAATGACTCGGTGGCCTCCACATTATGGGGCTCCTCGGGGGTATACAGGTTATTATAGTAGTGGTAAAAGGCCTCTGCTATGTCAGTAGTTTTCCAAAGGTATTGCTTAGTTGTTGGGTGCCCTGAGCAACTGTGGCCATAATATTCTGCCTTCTAACTTGATGAGCCAACATGGGTGGCCCCGGGACCCACCTCATATTATGTATGATGGAGAAATGTCAGTACCATTTACATTTTCTCTAGAAGGATTTTATGGATAACCTGCTTTGTGGAGTCCAACTGGGGCTTGACAGATCTGTCTCCCTGCATATGCACTTACTGGAGCAAATGTTGCATGTCCTGAAGGTCCACCAGTTTCTGATTGTGGTCCTTTGCCTTTCTCATGCAATATGCTATTATATGGCCTCTAAGCACCTCTCCTAGGGTGTCCCACAGGACTGCCTCTGAGTGGGTCACCCCCTTATTTACTTCTTTTATGTGAGCAATCCAATCTATCAGAAATTTACAGAACTATTGTTACAACAATCCTCTGGACAATGTTAAACCTGCATGGGAAACTGAAGCTAATTGTGTTATCCTGGATGACACTTGGAAACTTAGGTTGCAGAGAGGCTGGAAGGTAACCTGTTCCCCAACATGGAAAGAGTTTTACTGGATAGTATTGGTCCATAACTTCAGAACCCGCACTATCACTAAACAGTTTAACATAACAAACACTGCAGATTGCTGGAGTAAATGCAGAGGGGTGGGTTCACACTGTTACATTTTCTGCAAGTGCCCTGTGCTTTCCACATTTTGGGCAGATATCCAATCCCACATACAACAGATTCTGGGGAGACAGATCCCTAATACTTTCACTGATTGGCTACTGGGCATTTCAGAGGTGGTTTAGACGAGAACTGACCAATGCTAACTGACACTTCACCTCCTTGCAGCGGTCCTAAAGGCACCTACAGCAGCTGAATGGTGCAACTGGGTAAATTTAATTCAAGACATAGAACAAATGGCAGCCAAATTCCACCTCAGGGAGGAGCAACACAGTATTCCCCCTGTACAACGACACTATTACAGCAAACACATTGATGCTGACAACATCAACAGCTCTCTGTAATAGTCCACCCAAAACCCTGGCACTCTGTCCCCCAGTCCAGCACCCCCTTCCTGAATCAACTCCAACTCAGAGTTGATAATCTATAAGTTTGGGGGGGTAACCGGGTCTCCTTTCCAATTTGAGGTTGACATAAATCCATTGCTGTGATGTTGGTTGACAAAATAGTTGTCAAATTGGCATCATAGATCCGTATGGTGTTGGCTACCCTGGCTTCAATGGGATGCCGCCCGGTGGGGGCAGGTTTTTAATTGGGGGGAAGGACTTGCCATCCAACCTCTCTGTCCCTAGTCTAGGAGCTCTTCTTTATCCATACCTACAAAAGGTTAATAGACTTTACAAAATGAATGTCATTCAGACAAAATGCATAGTTTAATTGTTGAACTGTTCATGTCTGTTGTATGAATTATAGATTTTCTTTATTTAGTTTAAACACTACATAGCATTAGACGTTAGTAATAATAGTCCTCCAGCATATATATTACTGGACATAAATTGATATTTTTGGAGCCACTTCGGAAATCTCATGACAGTTTGTATTGTGGGGTGCGTCACAGCTGATATCTAACAAAGCCTGGTGGGATGAGACGGCTTCATGGGACAAGGATATAAAAGGGTACACATTGTTCCAAAAATGTAGGAAGGAAAAGAAAGGATGTGGTGTGGCAATCTACCTTAGGAAAGAATTCAAATGTGGAACGCTTCAGCACCAGGGCCATCATCATCATAATAATGTTGAATCAGTCTGGGTAATATTAAAGGGACACAGTCAACCATTTTTGCATCATATTGTGTAAATACATTTTCCTTAGCTAGTCAATGCTAACTCATTCTATGTAGTATCCTTACATTAACAGTTACCCAGCTCCTGTATAGATATGAATCCCCCCCGTATATATGTTTATGTTGCTCACATCCCCGGGTCACACCTGGAAACGAGCCTCAGCTGAGTGTGCCTTTCTCGGTTACCACATTTTAAATAAATAAATATTATTCTGTGTTAAAACCCCACATGCTCTGGTTGCTTACCTTCTCTAAAATGTATTGATGTTTCTGGTTGCTTTATCTGCTTCCTTTCTTAGTAGCCCTGAAATGCATGCTAATAATGTAATTATACCTAACCTTGGTTTGTTTCAAACCTTTGATGTACTCTCACTGCATACCATTAGAAATACCCCAGTATAGTCGCCTCTCCCCACACTGCATCAAAAGTGGCTAGACTCTGTTGGGGGTGTTTCCCAGTCCAGGGAAGATACAGTGGGTGTTGATCAAATAATGTAAACAAGCACGTTTCTGTGTGCTACAGCCAGCATGGCGGAGGTTCAAGCTGCCAGCTACATCGGCAATCTCTACAGAATGTGACCGATCATGATACGTGTTTTTTAAACTAAAGACCCTTTGAGGCCTATGGGAGTCGACAGTGTCCCTTTAAACCAAGAGAACTCACAATCGGTACATCATACATTCCACCTGGCATCAACAATTAATTACACCCCAAGTACCTAGGAGGAATATCCCCTTACAGAAGCCAAGGAGACACATTCATTTTGGGTGCTTCCAACAGTCCTGGTATGATTAGAGTAAGTTATATGCACATACCGTGCAAGAAGAAAGCAGCTTATCACAAGTAATCAGACACAGTACCGGGGGAACAGTTTTCTAGAGCTCACAATCACAAATGACATATAGGATAAAGGATCCCCATGGGTCTAGTGACCACTCCCTAATCTTACTGTTACGAAATTGAAGGTTTTAACAAAGCAAAGGAAGGACAATATATTATAACTACAAAGAGCAGATTTTACAGGTATGATGGCAGAAATTGGTCTATGGGACTAGAAAACTGAGCTTTGAGACTCAGACACTAGTGTATGCTGGGAAACATTTAAACACAAACTATTTGAATTACTCAAGGCAAATGTGTATCCCATAATCCATGTTGCAACAGAAGGGGGAAACTTTCACCTTGCTACAGCAGAAAGCTGTTATGCGATTCAAACAGGAAGAGGCAAGCCTATAAAATGGTGATGTGTTATCCTGGTGCGGGCATTACTAATAAATATAAACATATGGTAAAAGTACTCAGAAAGGAAACCAGAAAAAATACAATGAATTATGAAATCAAACTGGCAAAGGATCAGCAGAACTTCAAAGTTTTTTTATGGGAACCTCAATTCAAAAAAGAAAACTGAACAGCAGGTAGGCCCCTAAACATTAATTATGATTACAAAAGAGGAAGAGATTGCAGAATCGCTAAATAGTTATTTCTGTTTGGTTTTCCAAGCTAAAACAATGGTTAATAACATCAAGGCAAAACGTACAGAAAGGGTGTACTGTATATCCGGGGGTGTATATAAAAGAGAGAAGGGTGCATACCCGGTGGTGTATATAAAAGAGAGAAGGGTGTACACCCGGGGAGTGTATATAAAAGATGGGTGTATACCCAGGGGTGTATGTAAAAGAGAGAAGGGTGTACACCCGGGGTGGATGTAAAAGAGAGAAGGTGACACCGGGGTGTGTAAAGAGAGAAGGGTGTATACCCAGGGGTGTATGTAAAAGAGAGAAGGGTGTATACCCGGGGGTGTCTATAAAAGAGAGAAGGGTGTATACCCGGGGGGTGTATATAAAAGAGAGAAGGGTGTATACCCGGGGGTGTATATAAAAGAAAGAAGGGTGTATACCTGGGAGTGTATATAAAAGAGAGAAGGGTGCTGGATGCGCTATATAAGTTAAGCATATCCAAATCAGTAGGCCCGAGTGCTGTTCCACCATACACACTTAGCGCCACATATTTTGTTTTGTAGTTTCTGTTTATGCTCCTCCCACATGGCACCCCCATCCAGCCACTCCTTCAGAGTGCCAAGGTCCCTGATGCCCACCTGACCCCTACCGCCATCTACCAACCCCTGCTGCAGCTTATCGAGTAGACCAACGTATCCCCTCATTGGAAGGGTCCCTCTCTTTCAGGGGGAAAGTGCCTTGACAGTGAATTCACATCCTGGGGCTGCAGGACTGGTCAGGGCTGCCTCTGGGGCTTCGTGGTGGCAGGAGCTGGCACTTGTCATCCAGTCAGGCAGGGAGCTCTTTTCTCATTTTTGGCCCTGCCCACGACAATTCTCGGCCTTGCGTGAGCGCAGGTGACCTTGAGCGGGAACGTGCAGGGGGCATGTTGAGGTATCATGTCCCCCAGGCATGGCACCCAATCCACCCACAGGTGCCAAGGCTGGTCCCACCCCCCACCAGGAAGGGAAGCATCCAATGGACACTGTGGATTGCCCTCCCTGCCAGTCTCAACTCCTGGTACCCGTGCTTGGGGCGTGAACCCGGGTGGCCAACGTGCCAAGTAAACCCCTTCACTCAGTGCCACAGAGACGGCTAGCATCACAGATTAACCAACCACTAGCACACATCTTTAACAAGTTCCTGATATCAGGAGAGGTGTCCCAGAACTGAAGAAGAGCAGAAGTGGTGCCGGTATTCAAGGAAGACTAGAAGGATAACCCTGTGAACTACAGACCCCTAAGTATTACATCGATAGTTGGAAAACTAATGGAGACAATGATCAGGGAAATGAAAAACACATGCATCATGCACAAATATGTAGACAAAACACAGCATAGGTTCAGACAAGGGAGTAATGCACAACAACCTTACTTAGCTTCTATGAGCATATTAGCAAAGCGGGGATGAAGGCAGTGTGGAAGACATTATCTAGATCTAAGTAAGGCATTCAATGTTGTGCCACACAAACTAATAACTAAAGTAAGGGTACAATTTCCAGACCTCTCTCCCCCTGGGACTAATTGAATCAATTATTGGCTGACTGATAGAACACAAAGGGTCAGATTAAATGGATTCACTTCAAGTGAGGGAGATGTCTTCAGCGGGGTCCCACAGGATTCCGTATTGGGATCAGCCTTGTTTGGTCTATTCATCGCTGGTCTTGGGGTAGATATAAGAAACTGGCATAATAGCTGGCCTGGTGGCACTTAGGATTTAGATGCTGGATGCCACACCTTGCTCAATGCTGGCAACCCTGGTTTGGAAACAAGCACAAGATGTCAGGAGTCAGCTGAGGAGGGAGAAGATCAAGCATCCGAGGGATTGCTTTCCCTTTGGGGAGGGAGGGAGGGAGGGAGGACTGCTGGCTCTGCCAAATGACTGCCACCAGGTGTAGGCCTGCTGGCAGTGTGGAATGGGAGATGCAGAAGTGGGAGGCGCTGCAGGACTCTGCAATGTGTGCATGCCTCTACAAGCCACGCCAATGTGCACGCCTGAGACAGGCTTGGGAGAAAAATCAGAGGACAAATAGCAGTGGGGAGGTATTCATGAAGCCCGGCCAACCCATCCCTCACCTGCTTCACCACCAGGATGCCGACAGCCAGAACCAAATTGTTGGACTTTGAGGGAGGGAGGATGGCTCATCTCTCCTGACCTTGACACGGGGGGGGGGAACCCTTGGGGGAACACAGGCCACTCGATAAGTCCTGTGGAAGTTGATGATGGTGGGAGCAGGAGGAGCAGGATGGCAGGGAGCCCAGCATGTACTGGTTGAAATGGAGCATAAAGTCAATATGAAATGAAAAAGAGAAATTAGCAAAGTAAATCTGCTGATTGTACCAAATTAGGAAGAATGGTAAACAATTCAGAGGATGATATAAAATTAAAAGACGACCTCAACACTATGGCAAGCTGGGCAGACTCCCAGGAAAAAGTACAATGAAACCAAATGTACAGAGATACAGTCAGGAGAAAATAATAAACATCACATTTACGTCTTAAAAGGGATTACACTAAATACAACAACAGCAGAGAAGGATTTAGGAGTAAAAATGTCATCAGAGTTCATGCCCACTCAACACATAAATGACGTCTTCAATGAGGCAAATGATCTACTTAATAACATTAAACAACATTCTAGCCACAAAGCCAGGGAAGCGCTACTGCCAATATATAAATTTATATCAGACCCATGGCAGACTGTTGTTCACAGTCTGGGGGAGGACTAAACCACAGTAAGAGTAAATTAGAACATATACAAAGAAAGACAACAAGGATGTTGTGGGGACTAGAACATATGGAATATGACAAAAGATCATACATACTATCCTTACACAGTCTTCATAGAAGAAGAATAAAAGGGGCCTCCTGTTATTCTATAATCTTCACATCGATAACGAAATGATGGAGGAACTGGGAATCACATTTTGCATTGACGACTATTTCACAAGAAGTAATGATGGATGGGTTAAAAGTACCAGTTTTAAAACAGATGAAAGGAAAATGTTTTACACTCAAAGAATAACAAGGTTATGGAACTCTTTACTAGCTGATATCATGGCTAGTACTGCTCCAACATCCTTTACAAATAAATAGGGCTACATAGATGGGGGAAATCTAAAAGATTATTTTTCATAACTTTGACACAGTGAAAATATAGTGTGCACGCCTTCTACTGCCTCTGAATTCCAAGTAGGATATCGAACAAATCAGGGAGCAGTTTGCACAAGGGTGATGACATCCCAATACAGTTAAGATCAAAGGGAAATAGTTAAATTGTTTATGCAAACAGAAGATTGAAAAGGAATAACAAGTAAACTGGTATTGTATATACTGAACATGCAATGGGCTGACTCAAATTATGCACTGTATCATCTATTGTGAGTGGTAAGGGCTTTTCAAGTTACTCGTGGCTCTGTCACTCATGAGTTGTGGTTCTGCCCCCTCTGTTGTGAAGACAGATTGTGTATTTTGAGTCAGGTTACTGCATATACTCTCATAATTAATTCCAACAGAATCATCTAAGCTGCAACTATTCTGTTTTGTTACAGACAGACCTTTGGGAAAGCTTGAGATAGCATGGCCTCCTCATCCAACGTCTGTCGGCCTCCTCAATGGAGACAACACAAATGAGGTAATTGAGAAACAGAATGAGGAGGGCAGTACCTGTTTACTTTTATATCACTGAGTGGTGGGTGACAGTGTCTCTGGGGGCTAATTATTGCTTATTTATGTGCTTTTGACCTCTACTCATCATAACACCTACATACACATCATTGTATCCTGTATTCTTCCCTCTTCCTCCCCTCTCTTGATGCCAGGCACCTTACCCACTGTTTGTTTTATCTCCAAATTTTGGTTTGACTCTCTCCCCTACAATCTTGCCTCTCTCCTTTCATCCTTCATCCTCACACACTCTTCGCAATGCTTGCTCTAGCTGTTTCCCTCAAATGAAATCTACTGCTGGCCAAGTTGCATTCTTGTTCCATTTCCCTAAACTATGGGGGTCCGTTCTCCCTTCTGTTCACTCTGCTCCCTCCATTCCTGCTCTTAAAGCTCTCCTCTGTGATTTCTCTTCGCACTCCTGCAGTTGTTTCTGATATTGGGTCAGAGGGAGGGAGCCCTTTCACCTGTAACTCCCATCACTCTTTTCAGCACTTTCCAGTTCCCTAGCATCATTTCATCCCCTCAGTCCCTTGTTTTGATATATTGATTAACATTTAATTGCCTTTTCATCAGTTCCACAAATTACTGGATGTAACTTACTGTTTGGCAATTTTACTCTTAAGCATTAAAGTCTTGTTTATTTTGACATACTTATTACCATTCTCTGTATTTTGTATCTGATCTCTCCTCCTCTCTTCCTCTCCCCTGGACACATCTGGAAATGAGCTGATACCGGTTCAGTATGTCTTTTCTTGTAAAGCCTTTGAAATAAATAAATAGATAGATAGACAGACAGACAGACAGATAGATAGATAGATACTGTCTGTAGATAGATAGATATATACTGTCTGTAGATAGATAGATACTGTCTGTAGATAGACATAGATAGATAGATACTGTAGATAGATGGATAGATAGATACTGTCTATAGATAGATATATAGATAGATACTGTCTGTAGATAGATAGATAGATACTGTCTGTAGATAGATAGATATTGTCTGCAGATAGATAGGTACTGTCTGTAGATAGATAGATACTGTCTGTAGATAGATATAGATAGATACTGTAGATAGACAGATGGATAGATAGATGCTGTCTATAGATAGATAGATAGATAGATATGTAACCCCTAGATGGCGTTATCCCAGGGGCTACTACCCCTGCCTGATTTGCCACTAACAGGTTGAGGGGCCTGGATCCAATGGCGGGTGCCTCCACCCAGAGGTCAGGGTTTGCAATAGTTAAACTAACTTGGTCACAGCCCTCTGGGACACTGCAACCCCCCTTTCTTCCCTCTAGTGGCCCACACAATATATCAGAATTACCTTCACAGTATACACTTACCCCAGGTGTGGTTCCGCACTGGGACCTCCTGTGAAATGAGATACAGTGCAACAATCACAGTACAGTACTTTAACATAGACAAATACCTCAGGCAGTATAACTTTGCTGAAACAAGCAGCTCTGATTTATTTAGGGATATAACAAGGACAGGGGGAAATCAGGTTAATTAGCTTATCACTCTAATAATTCATCTATGGCTCTGTGCACAGGCCTATCTCTATCAGTTACTGTCCCTGGGTACCCAAGCCCTAGTGGCTAGTCCAAACTGTGGCAGCTGGTAGGGGCCCTTTCACACAGAGAAAAGGAGAATTAAACAGTCAGCAGTACAGTAATTCCATTTGGATTTAATGTGGCAATTCAACAGGGAGCAACCCTGAATTAGTACTACGACCTCCAAATAAGATAGGGTCCTTCAATGTCAGCAGGGCTCACTTGAGGTACACAAACCTCTTCACACATCCATATAAAAGAAAGCACTATACCAGGCAGGCTGCATCTGTATCCCGATCGCAATTACTGCACAATACCGGAGAACACACAGCAGATTCAGTTCCTGACAGATCGAGTGCAATTTTCAGCAATTCCTCCAGTCTTCTACAGGGTGAGCCTGGTTTCTACTCTTCAGAGATCCTTTGATTCTTTTCACAGGACGGATTCAGTCCTAACAAGCTGTTACACAAGCTGCAGACCGGAACTCTGGGCCTTACACACGTTTTTGACTAAAACTGCACACTGAAAAGCACAGGGCTCCTTCCTTCTTCACTGCCAAAGCTCAACTGAAACTCCAACCGACAAAACCGGCACTTCCTTTGAGTTCCTCCCAGTTCTTGACTGGATTGGCTGTCACTCACAATAGACTGCTGCTGTTGGTCCAAAAGCCACTGAAGTCTAAACTACATCTCCCAGAGTCACTGCCCATACAATCCTCTTGTGGCTGGCTCAGATTATGAGTCAAGTTCTGATTCGTCCAAGGCACCATTTTAGAGCTAGCTTACCCCACACTGATTGGTCCAGTTCAGCAGTTCAAAACTAGAATGGGAACTAGCAGACACAGTTCTGACTGCAAAGAAAGCAGGTTAGACAAACTGTAATTTCATTATTACTCTAAATAATTTCTGGCAAACAGTTACATCTTTCAGATAGGTTCCTTTGCACTCCTAGTGACTGCAAAATGAAGTGAATTGGCAGCAGCTCGAGTGGTACTCAGAGAAGCACACAGTCCCCCATACAACTAATTATGTCTGCAAGCAGACAGCTCTTAAAGAGACAGTACCAGAGGCTCTAAAAACACTCACTGATAAATGGCTTAAATGCCAAACACCATTCAGGCTTGGAGCATTCAAGCAAGCTCCTGGAAGTCTTTTGGGAACCCCCATTTGTAGGGGGGTTACAGATAGATAGATAGATACTGTCTATAGATAGATAGATAGATACATACTGTCTGTAGATAGATAAATAGATATGATAGATACTGTCTGTAGATAGATATATACTGTCTGTAGATAGATAGATAAATATATACTGTCTGTAGATAGATAGATAAATAGATACTGTTTGTAGACAGATAAATACTGTCTGTAGATAGATAGAGACTGTCTGTAGATATATAAATAGATAGATACTGTATGTAGATAGATAGATAAATAGATACTGTTTGTTGATAGATAGATATATACTGTATGTAGATAGAGAGAGAGAGCTACTGCAGATAGACAGATAGACAGATGCTGTCTGTAGATAGACAGATAGATACTGTATCTAGATAGATAGATAGATACTGTCTGTAGATGGATATACTGATAGATAGATACATACTGTCTGTAGATAGACAGATACATAACTAGATAGATAGATACTGTCTGTAGATAGATATATACTGTCTGTAGATAGACAGATAGATAGATAAATAGATACTGTCTGTAGATAGATACATACACACTGTCTGTAGATAGATACTGTCTGTAGATAGATAGATACATACATACTGTCTGTAGATAGACAGATAACTAGATAGATAGATAGATACTGTCTGTAGATAGATAGATAGATACTGTCTGTAGATAGATAGATAAATAGATACTGTTTGTAGATAGATACTGTCTTTAGATAGATAGATATACTGTCTGTAGATAGATAAATAGCTACTGTTTGTAGATACATAGATATATACTGTCTGTAGAGAGATATATACTGTAGATAGATAGATAGATGCTGGTAGACAGATAGATAGAGACTGTCTCTAGACAAATAGATACTGTCTGTAGATAGATATTGTCTCTAGATAGATAGATTGATAGATAGATACTGTCTGTAGACAGATAGATAGATACTGTCTCTAGATAGATACAGTAGATAGATAGATAGATAGATAGATAGATAGATACTGTCTGAAGATAAATAGACAGACAGACAGACAGACATAAATAAATAAAATTTGGTGAACACGTGCCAAGCTTCCCTTCACTACACACATGTGCACGTTGCCTCCCTCACGACCCAATTTAGTCGACTCACAGTAAATGGACTCAGAGTGTTTTCACGAATTTTTCTTTTGTTTTATAATCAGCAGTTTATTGAGTTTTCAGTTACAGAATTCACAACAATACAAGAACATACATAAATCCACTGGTAATCAGAAAGTGTGACAATCACATAAGTAAAGCAGATAAGGGAAAGAAAAGAAAAGAAAATTCACTGGTAACTTACAGATTTAACAAGCATAACATTAAAAACTAAAATCCTGAGGGGGGTGCGGAGCCAACTGCCGAACTGAGTAGATGCACTTATCTGTGGCAGCAGACCAGAACAACTTTAATAACGGCAAAACAACTACATATCTTAAATTTTGGCAGTCACAATCGAAAGCTACAAGTATCTCATAATCTGTTGAATATTTTGATACCTAATTTGTCACTATGGGAAGAAATGCTCGAGGTGGACAAGCACCAGACGGGACAAGACCGAAAAGCAATAAGGCCCAAAGCAGCTCCATCCCATCAACTTCTGCCCCGCCGACTGAAGCTGGGCAACCTATGAATGCTGCCCTTCTACACATGATCCAGTCTATTGACGCTAAATTGGAAACTTTAGTCGGCAAAGTCACTACTCTGGACGCCGTAGCAACTAGGGTACAAGGAGAAGTAAAAACTGCTTCTGATATGGTGATGAAAGCCCTCACTACATCAGCAGGCCTAGTTAAGGAAAACTCTGTGCTTTGGTTGTGACTCGAGCACCTGGAAAATCAAGCCAGAGCTACACATGTTCGTATGGTAGGAATGCCTGAGGGTGTCGGCGAGGATGATTTTAAAGCCTTTATCACCCAATGGATCAAGGATCAGTTGCACTTTCAGGATTTTACAATTAAAAAACTGTACCGTATAACTCCTCGTTGGGCCTTGGGAGATGACCCTCCTCCTTGGACTGTAATGCTCGTGCTTGGGGACGAAGTGGAAAGGGATGAGATGCTGAATGCAGCCAGACAAGCTGAAGCCACGGAGTGGCATGGAAATGTTGTTCGCCTTTTCCCAGACCTCAGCTTTGCTACAAGATCCAGAAGGAAGGCTTTTGATGGTGTCCAACATCAACTGCGCACACTGGGAGTTCAACATGTGCTAATGCTGCCCGCCAGACTGTAGATTATATACGGGGGCAGAACATACATCTTTACAGATCTGAAGGACGGAAAATGGTGGTCCGCATTGGCCGAGAATTTGCGGCCCGCGGATCAGATTCTGATTCAGAGGAGAACCCCTGAGGAGGTATGACTTTTAAATACTTTGGGGTGTTGAATCAGGAGATGAAAGTGGCAGGGAAGGCCAAATGACTTTCTGAAGTTTTATCATTTGTGCCGTTAAAAGTTGATATGGCGCCTTCCTGCCACGGCTTCCATTGAACAGTCCTACAACTTGTTCATTTAACCCAGCTTAGTTTTTGCTTTTTATGAGTAGGGACTGTGTTCTGTAAGCAACAAAACACGACGGGGTATGTGTTAAACATATATTACTGCACGGCTATAGCGTAGTAAGTCACAAGGCCACCGGCCGAGTGACTTCAGCCACAGCCGTGCGGTAATATATGTTCAACACATACCCCAGAGTGTCTTATTGTGCTTATAAAATGGAGAACTTTTATTAGAAATCAGAAAAACAGTCAGGAAATATATAATTTACATTAAAATATAGGTTTATTTGAACAGTGTCCCTACTCAAGGAAAAATAGTCCCTTTTATTTGACTCAGTAGGTTGCCAAACAAACAATTAGGGAGTAAAAAGTTTTATTTTTTAATAAGAAATTACTTCAATTTTTTTTAAATGTTGAACCTTGAAAGTGTAACTGACTTGTAATTTTAAATTGACAGCTGTGAAATTGACAAGCTGTTAAAACTATAACGCTATCCGTTACAACCGTAACTTTATTACAACCATAACTTTTTAATAAACATCACAACCAAGGATAATTTGTTTATTTAGTCATGTTGATAAAATTAACTGTCCCACTGAAATTAACAGGAGCATTAAAACTGAAAGCGCCAGTCGGAAAGTTCATTGGTTGTTGCGATTTAGGTGATTGAGCTGACTGCATGGCTAAATGAGCTGACTGCACGGCTGACTGTACTGCATCACAATATGAACGCGAATCACCACTCGGTAAGTTCGGTTTTTGCCACAGACTTGACTGAGCTACCTGCTGCACTGCATCAAAATATGAACCCCAAGCGCCATTCGGACAGTTACTGTCCTTTGGCCATGGAGCTGACTGCACATCTGACTGACATGCTTGCATTGCAGTAGAATATGAATTCTGCTGAGACTGTGTAAGAAACTGCACCTTAGCTTGCTTTGGGAGATCTGGATTCTGCAATTTTTCTGCTTTTGGCAGCAGTACTCTCTGTTTCTTTATGATGTCTGGCTCCACGGTTTCTTCATTCTTTCCTAAAATGTTGCTCCATTTTCGGCGGTCGGTACAATTTGCAGACCAGTAGGATCTGAGGCTGGCTTCATTTCGGTGGCCAGTGACCGACATAATTTCACGGTCCTCGCAGCCAGCTTCAGATAACAAACGGACCGCTGTAGCATGAACCAAATGATTTGTGTATATTTGGGAAAGTTGAGCTTCCTTACTGAGCCGAGTCATCATGGTTGAAAGAAAGTTTAACCCCATCGCTTCACGAGTGTACCATGTGTCCTGGGTATCTAGAAAATCTTGTGGGACCTTACGAGGGTGGCAGTACAGTGATTTTGCATCTGCAGGTAGTTTTTGTATGTATTTTTTTAAACTTTGCACTGGGCAAGACGGGGATCCTGGATTATCGTAAATGAAGCCATGATAGGATTCTTTATTTGGTTCTCTTGGATCATTGTGTGGTTTTTGGTATGTTCGTTAAAAGTGAGTGTGGCAAACTCATTTCCTGTTTCATCGGTGTGAAATTGAAAGCCGTCAGGCTTCAAAAGTCGTAATCCTTCTCTGCTGCGCCTGGCCATGTACAGCTGGATGTCCAGCCAAACTTTGCGGACAAGGCCAGGCGCAGTACTGGGAGACAACACTGGAGAGTTACAGAGTTTGGTTAAGTCCACTTTACTAATCGGAGGATGATGCTTAGAGCAGTCTTTTTTACTCTCTCCGGTATTTTTTCATTACAGCAACAAAGACGTTGTTGCTTGATGTGAAGGCTTGGTCGGTGATAATATTTATTTTTCTGCCTATTGCGGTACAGTTTAACTGTCTGTTTAGAGCGGGCCTTAGGCTGCAGAAACTGCTGAGGGCATATTCTTTACCGTCAGTGTTTTGGACTTCCACGTAGAACTTGCGGAACGTATCATTTAGCACTTCGGGAGAAGCCATTTTGAAATCTAAGTGTATTTGCCTAGCTGCAGCCCAATCATTAAAAACTTTGACTCCCCATGTAGTGGAACGTTAGTATTTTGCTCGTTACGGGAGTCTTTCGATTGTGTTCAGGTCTTTCTCAGTGAGTATGCGGTGCCTGCTTGTTCCCACCACTGTTTTTGAAAATGACAGCTCTGACTGACTACTCACTGCGGCTGTCGGAATATCAGTGCTGCTGTCAGGAACATTTTCTTCGTTGCTAAATATTAGCTCAAGTTCCTCTTCTGTTAAACTAATACTGAAATTCACATCACTGTTTGAAGACATTGCTGTATTTCTGCTTTTCTCTGAGGATGAAAACAAGATTGCTAACTGCATTTTTCTTAACATTCTATTCTTACCTGTCAACATTCCATTTGGGTGAATTGATTTATTTGCCTGCTTTTTTTCCCCTATGTGTAATACCTATTTGACACTTCCTTTCTGGCCAATCACGATGCTTCTTTTTACATGCCTATTTTATAACCGTTGTTATTACACTTCTGGGACTTTAATTGAAACTTCTTGTTTCGACTAGGTGATGTTCATGCCTTTATGCCAGTAAAATCGGCTATCCCACAGTGTTGTGTAGCAATGTATTGTAACAGTTTCTTCTCTAATTGATTAAGGATGTTTAAAGCAGTTTATGCTCTATAATGAGTGTCAGTTGTTCGAGTACATGCAATATACAATTCTCTCCTAATCTAATTATTAGAGGACAATCGGTCCAGTTTTTGGATGGTACAATTATCCTTGTTAATCTCTTATCATGGAATGTCCTCATTCTTGGCAGTAACAGCTAATCCTGAGGAAATCTCTACAAAGTTTTGTAATCTGTATTACCCCTCATGTGGAGTAACTATAGCTAGAATTTTTTTGTGAAATCTTATCATTATATATTACCTGAGATGTGATCTATGCATAAAATTCTGGATTTACAAGCTTGTTTTTATTTGTGCAAACTAATAAAACATAAGTTAAAAAAAAAAAAAACTAAAATCCTAAAAACAGAATAGAATGTAAAATGCCTGACTGTTGGAAAAGGCATAATATGGGGAACTTGTGGGAAAAAATACTAATCAGATAGTCAATCACTGTAGATACAGAGAAAGGTAGGACTTATAATCCATTTGGAATCTTACAGTACTCAGAGTTAAGATAGAGGTGCTACATATCAAGGAATTTATCTATCCCATTAGTTCTCACACTTCGTGATAGTGAGCCTCCCCCAAGCCACGGAACAGATTTCGAGCCTCCCTCAAATTTGGAAAAAATCTTGGGCCTCCCTTAGAAAAAAATAATTATACTTTTGCACAGTACACCAGGAATCAAGCGAGACTAAAAATGTTGACAGAGTATATTCTCTTTTTATTCGACTTATTGTTCTCCGCCCCCAACCCCACACCCCAGGTTATCCTTGTCACTCCACTATTCTGACTCTTGGACCCTTATTATACTATTTCCTCTCTATCTGGAACAACTAACCTAGCCACATCATCTCTCCCCCTCTTACCCTGTTAAGCAACTTCTTGTACCCTTACCGAGGTCACACCTGAAACATACATTGGCTCAGTGTGCCTTTCCCAGACACCTATTTACATATAAAATAAATACCTACTGTTGAAATGAGCCTCAGCTCAGAGTGCCTTTCCCAGTCACTAATTTGCATATAAACACCTACTGTAGAAACAAACCTCGACTCCGTGTGCCTTTTTAGTCACCAATTTACATGTAAATATACACCTGCAGTATAAACAAACTTTGGCTCAGGGCCTTTCCTGGTCACCAGTCTATGCATAAGTAAAGAAATTCACCTGCCATTAGCCATATTTAGTTTGCTTGTTCCCTTCGCACAAAACATTCAAAACTTAAAATTTAAGTGCTGTACATTCTCAGACTTCACTGGGCCTCCCCTGGAACAGTATGGGGCCTCCCTTGGGAGGCTGGCCTCACCATTTGAGAACCACTGATCTATCCTATCCATACTGATATGAGCTAGCCTCTCGTAACTAGCCTTTATAGGGATATCTTATAACCATTCTAACACGTTCAGTGGGGTTGTAAAATTTCTAGTACCCAAGAATCACATTTTTGACATTAATGCAAGTTATATGTAACCAGTATTGGATTTCTGAAAAACTGTGAAATTAGATGAGTCAGAATATATACCTAGAATAGTCTCTTTTGCTACACATTTTAAAGATCACCTTTCCTGGCCATTGTTTTAAATGCTCAACAGGAGCCTTACCTGCCCCAAAGCTCAGTGGTACGGAAATTATAATTTTATTATTGCCAGAATTTGAAAGGGAAGGGATCTTAATTTTGACTTAATGGAACTGAGAGACTGATCCCGTCCACTTTCCGATTTACAGACACGCGTCCGCGTTCTCATGTTTTGTGATGTAAAAGTACAGAAAGTGCGAGGGCGTGCTCCAGAGAGTTGTACAGGGATCCATTTTTGAGTTCTTTTTTAATATTTTAGGGTGGTGACGAATCAAGGCTACCACTCAGCTAACAAGGACTGCGTTAGTGGAGCAGTGCCCTTGCTTTGTTGAAATCTGCACCCTAAAATGTTAAAAAAGGAACTTGAAAACCAGTCCCTATAACTCGTTGGAGCGTGCCCCCGCGGTCTCCATACTTTTACATCACAAGACGGGGCATGTCTCCAAATTGGAACATGGAAGGGATCAGGCTCTCAGCTCCATGGATATACTGTCTAGCTGTGTTTGTTACCCTTCCCCCTTGTATACCCCGTGTTGCACTTCAGAAAGGACACAACAAGAGTAAACACATTACAGCAGTACTTAGTTTTGCACATTCAGTAAATTCTAACAATGCGCCCATCATATTATAACTGCCTTGGGCTGGGGATCAGGCAGTGGGAGCAAACAAAATGACTGCCAGAGCCCAGAATGGTGCCCCCCTCCCAAATAAACTTGTATATCCCATGGCATCTGCATTCCTATGTCCAGAGTTCAGGGTCAGATTGTAAGCAAAACTATTTTCCTTTCTTTCTTTGTAACTTCATGTCTCCAGATGACATGAAGTGTTTGTTAGAGAGACAAGAACCTTTGTGCTCCTTGCTGTGCTGCAAGGACCGTGACTGGGATTCTTCAGTCTTGTTTTCTGGCCCCCCCCCCAACCCATCACTCCTCCTAATCAGGTCTTGCTTGTGCTGCTGGTGTCATATCAGCCTTGTTAGCTGCTCCCCTCACCATCCTGTCTGATGGAGATCTGCATGCAGTGGAGCCAAAGGTACCAACAACTGTCGTATAGACGGCTCATTACTTATTTCTGTCCCACTTTTCATCCGCAGCCCCTCCGTCCCATGGTGTGAGCAGTGCCTATGTCTGTCCCAGACTCCACGGCATCCCTGTGGTGGGAGGCAAGCTCCCTGGTTCAGCTGCAGGTCACTGTGGTGCCGGAACTCACCACTAACCCAGATACACTACCAAGTGGCAGCCACCTCAGCCTGGCCATGCCGTGGCGATCTGAGTCTGCTCCCAAACTGGGGGCATTGCTGCTGGGCTACTGGGGCAGCCTGTGATTCAGCATGCGACCTTAGATACAACTCTAGCCCAGGACACCAATAACATACAGTTTCAAAATCAACAATACTTCATTCCCTCATACAATAAGAAGATAAAAGTCAAGTCACTACCAGTAAGAGGGGGAGCAAGAGTAAGTACCCTTTCTTGTAATAAGTAAGACATTATCTGTCTACAGGACCAACAGTGGGACTGAGGCAGAGTCGGAGCTCTGCCAACAGCTGAGGTAATTCCAGTGGTTTGTTTTACTGGCTGAACTTAGTGTGAATTAGTATGACGTGCCAGGATGCCCTCCAGGCGTGTTGCATCATTGATACCCGATTGTGACAATACCTAGCGTGACTCAGAGTTAGCAGATGCTACTGTGGCTCTGATTTCTCTCTTTCTCTCTCTCTCTCTATGTATATGTGTGTGTGTATATATATATATATATATATATATATATATATATATATATATATATATGAGAGAGATGCATGTAGATATAAATATGGATATTGATATATACACACATAACATATATATATATATATATATATATATATATGTATAGTAATACAACATATGTTTTGAGATAACTGGCCAGATAAAAAGAGAGTGATAGCTCTCTGATATTAATTTCTTTCATGATGCATTATGTCATAGTTATATATATATATATATATATATATATATATATCCTTGTATCACTATGTCATAGTGCATTCATAAACAGAAGAAGCAGGAAATCTCAGCACACACCACTCCCAAACAAGTACAAATAGAAGGACTGGCTCACTTCGGAATTCTACAACCAGCGTCGAGCCTTGCAGCAGCTGTAAAAGAAGCTGAAAGTGAGTCACACCCTGCAAAGTCACAAGCACTTCTTTACCCCTTCCCAATCATGTTTATCCCAAAACATTGTATAAACAGAACATGACATGGTGGCCTGACTGAAGAGATCATATCTATCTTCATTCGAGGCCAATGATATTAAGATATCTCACACATGCCTTCACCGGGGGCCTTCACCACTTATAAGATATCATAATATTAATGGCCACTCATGAAGATAGATATGATATTTTCAGTCAGGTCATGTCATGTCTCCAAATGTATGTATAGGTGTGTTATATATATATATATATATATATATATACTGTATATATACTGTATATATATATATGTATATATATATATATATAAATAGGGATACATGATGGGCAGGAGTGGGATATGGAAAATATTCCCACTCCTGCAGAGTGAGATATCCATATACTACGATCTGCACATCATGTGTTTGATTTATGTAATAGGGCACATATATATGCTAGTTTTATTTGTCTTTGTAGTCAGTTTAGTATGGTTTGTTCTGTGGGAGTGTGCTTTGTTTTGTGAATGGGAGTGGCTGTTGGTATGTGATTGGTTGGCAGTATGAATGAGAAGTAGTTCTGTTTTGTCATTGGTTGGTATTTTGGGTTGTAGCTGCTGATTGGTTGAGTTTTGTTTCTGTGTGTGGTATGATTGGTTGGATGCGTTGAGTGGGCAGGAGTTTGTTTGGCGTCTTTCTGGATGGTGTGGTTTAAATTTCTTTCTATTTTACTGGTTTACCATTCATTTGTGCCTTCTGTGATGTTCATTTGGGATCGTGTATGCTCTGTACTGTCCTGGGTCCCGGTTTTATTTTGGAGTTCATTGCGCGTGTTATCTACAGTGCGGCTGGTTCTTCGCTTTCACGGATGGCATTTTCTAACTGGATCTACAATAAGGAATGAGGTAGTACTAAGAAATAGAGTTTGCACATTGTGGGAAGTCCTGCAAGAGAGATACATACCGTGGGGATGTGGCATATAGTTTTAGTGTTTAGTTTGCGGCAGAGGTTTAATGCTGGGTTCAGCTCAGCTATTATTTATTGAGAGCTGACGTTTTGTGGAGTGGAATGTGCATTTTTTTGTAGAGATTCTGTGGTTTATGTGTTTCTGTTGATTACAGTTGTGGTGTGAACGTTTTGTGGGGTATGTTTTGTAAAGTGCTATGTTTTTGAAATAGAAAGGTAGTCTAGTAAAGGCAGTGTTGTACTGACGTAGCTACAGTGAGAATATCACTTGCTGACCTAGGAACTGTGTGTGTAAATGTAAATATCTACCACAGTTCCTATGTCAGCAACATTTATCTCACTCCTGTGAGAATACATGTTTTTATCTGCAACGTTTATCAGCCACCTTATTATATAAATATATATATACAGTATATATATATATATATATATATGTAGGAGCTTTCTCAGTAGGATATACATGCCATTTCTCCACACTCTGCTGATGTCACCAGAGTGAGGATATCTTCACTGCAGCTTGCATCCTAAATGAAACTGCTTCAGAAAACAGTTTCTCTTTCTCACTGAAGCTGCAACTTACTCAATTAGCTTTGCAAAACACTCTCACCTGTGTCCCATAGTGTTTCTAGCACTCCTAGCCCATTACTGTGCTGATCTCAGCTTCAAAACAACCTGAATTCTAACTGAAACTCTTTCACAAAGCAGTTTCTCTTTCTCACGGAACCTAGGACTTACTCAATTAGCTTTGCAAAACACACTCACCTGTGTTTCTGACTCCCAGTCCATTCAGAACACACACACATACACACATGAGCAGGAAACACACAAAAACAGAAAAAATGTTCCTAAAACTCTCACCCCTGTTGTATAAATCGCACACATGATGTGCAGATTGTGGGATATGGAAAATATTCTCACTCCTGCAGAATGAGCCATGCATTCTCACTCTACATGAGCAAGAATGTTTTCCATATCCCACTCCTGCTCATCACGTATCCCCTAATATATGTGTGTATATACATAATGGGCAGGAGTGTGATATGGAAAATATGTTCACTTATGCAGAGTGACCTCTGGAAATGCACGAGTAACGAAGCCATGAGTGCAAGTATCCAGAGGTTACTCTGCAGGAATGAAAATATTTTCCATAGTACAAGACTGCACATCATGTGTGTGATTTATACAATAGGGGTTTCCAGAACTTTTTTTTTTATTTCACTTCCTCTTGTGGAACAAACAAAGAAGACACAGGACAAAAAAGGAAAATTCTGCTAAAACAAGCGGAAACACTGTCTTGCCATTTGGGATGAAGCAGGCTGTATTCCTTGGTAGCTGAGGTATTTGTGGATGTGGAAATCTTCGTTGTTTTTTGGCTTATTTCCCAGTATGAAACCTCAGACTGCTGTTTGCTTGCCTTGGGGCTTTCATAGAGTGCGCAAGACGAAAGTGACAGAGGGAATTACAGGTGCAGGTGTGACAGATGAGCTACAGTCTTGTCATTAACTTCATGAAAGCAGTTCCAGCACTTAGGCAGAATCTGAGTGTTGCTGGGTGACATCAGCACAGCTGAAATAAATGCTGATGAGGTAAGCACAGTGTGGATAAATGGCAATTATTATCACTGTGCTGATGTCAGCTGCATTTATCTCACCCCCATGAGAATAACACAGTTTATCTCACTGAGAAAGCTCTCACCCATTGTATAAATATATATATATATATATATATATATATATATATATATATATATATATTAGATAAATATAGATATATGTATGTATATGTGTGTGTGTGTGTGGATATATATATATATATACAGTATGTGTATATTTATGCATGCAACAGGTGTGGGTATACATTTATAAAGATAACTAGTGCTATCTTAGTGCCTAACAGGTGATATCTTAAAACTTAGCTCAAAGATATCACCTATGAGATGCATCACAATTACTATTGGTCATGGTTGACCAACAGTAACAAGACATACCACATTACCTCATAACAATGGTACCTTGACAAGCATAATTTCACACATTCTTCAGAGACACTCTGGGTGGGATATTCAGAATGCACCAGGCAGGGGCGCAAGCCCGGGCGCAGCGCAGCTGGGATGCGCCTGGGAGTGTGCTGGGCAATATTCAATGGTGCTGCACCATGGCTCAGCACCGTTGAATATGGCAATGTGGCCACCCACATTGCACATGGTGGAGTGGCACTGCGCCAGTGCAAGTGGCAAGAGAGGAGCAGGGGGATGTGCCAGCGCAAGTGCGGTTGTGCTAGGTGCAGGAACCGCGATATTTAGTGGTGGAAATGCAAATTGGGCCATAATGCTTACAAGGCACAACTGGGGCCATTAGCATGTCATTATGGCCCCATTTTCATGCAGGTGCGCCGATTCCCGGTGACTTGCACCTGGCGCCTTGCCAGGCTGCAGCCATCAGGGACTGACGCTCCCTGCACATCACAGCAAAGTGCCCAATGCCCGATCGTGGGCATAAGTATAATATAAAACAGTTGAACTATCCCTGGTGGTCCAGTGGACTGCTTCCAGCCCGATCGTGGGCATAAGTATAATGAAAAACAGTTGAACTATCCCTGGTGGTTCAGTGGACTGCTTCCAGCCCGATCGCGGGCATAAGTATAATGAAAAACAGTTGAACTATCCCTGGTGGTCCAGTGGACTGCTTCCAGCCCGATCGTCGGCATAAGTATAATGAAAAACAGTTGAACTATCCCTGGTGGTCCAGTGGACCGCTTCCAGCCCGATCTCGGGCATAAGTATAATAAGAAACAGTTTAAATTATCAAAATTTAAATAAATAAAATAAATATGTTGTAAACTACCTGTTCTTTGTACCCTCCTACAGATCGCCCCTGAAAAAGGGAATGCATGGTCTTAGTGGGCCTACCCAGGTTACCAAAATTCAAATACATATAAGATGAGCAAATGTATGATATTGGAAATATCGTCTTTCGTTGTACTTGACCTCTTGTGACCTCACTTGTGGTTTGCCACTCATAAGGTCAGAGGTCAAGTACAACTCAAGAAGATACTTCTGATTTGTTACATTTGCTCATCTCATAGCCCATTTGTGAGAGAGTGTGTATATATATATATATATATATATATATATATACACACACATATATATACACATATATATAGCTAATAAAATAGTAGGTATGTTTGGTGTATGGGGAAATATACCATCTAAGGGGCTGAAGAGCTCAATAGCCCACAGGCCAGAAGGACGATTAGGTCTATGAGCTCCTGAGGCCCCAAGAGATGATGGCTGTCCATCAGTATCCATGTCATCCCTCATCTGTCCCAGACGTTTGCCCATGACAACTCCGTCCATGGTATGTCCCTGATTCATGATAAGATTGTCTATGACTGATGCACACATGCCTGGAAACAGAATACAATCAGGAGAACTGAATCCACTTTCAGTTTGTTAAATGAAAGAAACAAGATTCTGATCAAATAACATGAGGGACGGCTATGATTATCCATGGTCTCAGTATGGTTCCAGTGTCCAGAAACTTAACATAGTTTTCGTGGTTTGTTTTAAACTACGACAGTAATCTGACCTCACTTATTGTAAAATCAAAAGGGACTGCTCTGACAGCGGCTGATTGGCTCTTCTTGATCACTTGTGATGTCATACACAATAAGGTCATAGGGCCGGTGACGTTAAAGGAGGAGGACTAGAACTAACTCTGTCAACATTCAGGTAGAGTGCTGTTCCACAGATCACAACAAGTATTGTCTGGCAGAAAATCTTCTAATTAACAGAAAGGGAACGGAAACAAATACTTCCGATATAAGAAGACATAGTTCACTACTTGTGAAAGTTAATGCAACTGCCCTCCCTTCTCAAGCTCCGCCAGACCAATCTCATCTGTGAGCTCTGCATGGGGGTTTGCCCATGGCCTGGGGGCCCCTCCCATGTCTAGGGGCTGAGCTGATGGTATTACTCACTGACAGGTATTCCTTGCAAACATTTAGCCACAGGCTGCTAACTCCTCCAGCCACGAGACCCACCGAGGTGCGACACCAGTGGACCAGATCTTCAGAGCTGGGCCACACGGTCTGAAAATACCTCAAGTCACACTTTATTTTATTATTTATTGAAAACTGGTAACCAGGAAAAGCACACTGAGCCGGAGCTCGTTTCCAGGTGTGACCGGGGAAAAAGGGAGTAGGGAGGTTACAGTCAAACAATTAATACAAATGTAGTACAACAGAAATTGACAATCTGTTCAAATAAGCAGTACATTAACAACGTAGGTTTAAACAAGGTGGGTTATGATAAGACTTGCAACTCAGCTATTGAAACTGGCGTACCGTGGAAAGCAATGCGGAGTACAAAAACAAGTGTAGGCTGTACACGGTGTGTTAATTTTAGGTGCGCTAAATGAGTGGGAAAAAAACAGAGCTACTGAGAGATGAGAAGTTGAAATATGGAGAAGAATTAGTGTAAGTGAGAGAAATGCAAGAAGGGTGAAAATTGTGAGGGGGACATGGAGACAAGGGAAAATATGGTTGATCAGGGGTATACACTCTGGGGGAGTGGATAGGGAGAAATAGGAGGGGGTAAGGTAAGTGGAGGTAAGAGGGAGTAGTAGAGTAGGGGAGGGAACAACGAGAAGTGCTAAGTCATTCTTGGGGGTATAAGGTACGATATAAAGTTAACATTTACAAGGGCAGGTGTTAGCTTGACCAGTTATGCATACCACACAGAGGGCACAGCTAGCTCATTGTTTACATGTCCCAAACCTATAAAGAGCAGGAGCCAAATGTATTAGAACAAAAACATATATTGCATGCTACAGGTCCCCCATCACAGTCATGAGGGAACCTGGGGCCATCGAAGGACCCACCCATGCCTCTACACACATTTACATGGGCTAGCTAATGTCAGGGTTGAAGTATACACCCTACTAATTAGTGCAGGTGTACCCAGGCATGGGCACCAAAACATGACGCAGACAGAGCTCATTGCATC
Organism: Neoceratodus forsteri; assembly: GCA_016271365.2. Classification (NCBI taxonomy): domain Eukaryota; kingdom Metazoa; phylum Chordata; order Ceratodontiformes; family Ceratodontidae; genus Neoceratodus; species Neoceratodus forsteri. Next base: position 46,226,359 of record JADMNL010000033.1, read on the forward strand.
TTACCCTACCCCCAGGCCTCGATGTCTCTGCGGCGCCCCTTTGTCTTAGGTTGATAGATCTGGTGCTCTCACTCCCTAACTGGGAGGCTGGGACATAAAGAGAACTTTGGTCACCTCACTGTCCCCTTGGACTTTTAGCAGTGATTACCATCAGGGGACCCTCCTTTCTTTTCTATACTTTCTTTATTGGGAAGCACCTGAGGAACATATACATGTACAGTATATAGAATCGCATTACTGTCAAAACACCTTCCGGTGCACACATTTCTGATACATCATATAAATGTTAAAATCACTCTCTTTTTGTTAGTTTTTTGTAATTAAAAACATTCCTAAATACTAGACTTGTGGAATGACACTCCATATTCAGGTCACCTTACCACTTCCTAGTAGGGCTTCTGTTCTCCAGCTAGGCCATGCCGCAGTAGGCGCAGCTGCCCCAACCTGTCCCACTTTCGTTACATAGATACATAGACAGTGTTGGCAGATAAGGACCTATGGCCCACCCAGTCTGCCCATTTGAGCTTGTAAGTTCAGTTTATGTTTTCCTAGAAGTCTGTTGCCCCTTACCCCTGACCTCCAGAATTCCTTTATGTCTATCCCATGCATTCTTAAATCCCGTGATTGTTTCAGCCCCCACCACTTCCTCTGGCAGGGTGTTCCACTTGTCCACCACCCATTCGTTATACCTCTGGGTACAGTTATTAGTCTCACATACCTTCCCCAGGGCTGACTGTAGTTCATGTTCCTCCACGGGTCTCTTGGTGGTCTTATATGGTTCAACATATCATCCCCTGCAATGGAATCTTGCATCATGATTACAGTTGTTGAAATCCGTGATTTGTAAGTGAGTTTGAATTTGTTCCTGTATCATTGTCTGAATTTATTTTTATATTTTTATATTACATTACTTCGTGTTAATGTTTATTGTAACCGATTAAGTAACCCGACAGGATAGCTTTGTAAATAGGGCCTTCGGGCCCTAAGTGTTTTATCCTGCTTAAAAATAAAGATATTCACTACTACTTATCCTGGTTTTCTCACTATGTTCTCTACTTTTCCTCCTCCACTGAACCTGTCTCGCTTCCTTCTCAACCCATTTCCTGCTTAGTCCATCTTGTCATTTAGACCTCTGTTCTGTCCTGGACTTGGAAGTAAGTCTTTCCATCTCAGAAATCCGCACCATTACTTCTTCCCAGTCGCATACTCTCAGAGGAGTCTGCTGGAGCCACCTTTGAGTGTTGGTTCTCGCTGCTGCAGCTATACAGATACACCACAGATACAGTGCCTCTTTTCCCCAGACTGAAGGCAGTCTAAGACCCAGTATCATACGGGAGAAGAGTAACCGCTCTCCGAGGGTAAACATGTCTTGTAACCTTTTTTTTTTTTAACTTTATGTTTATTGTTTTAAAAGAACAAACATACAGTTTGGTAATGCTAGCACAGATACTACAGTATGATCACTATGCTCTGTGAGGGCGCCACTCCTCTTAATATTCACATTATAATCATCTAATACTATCTGATACATCTTTGGGGGGGTATCCAGTTAATAACAAAGATATAAAGACAAATAACTGTGACATTGAGCCCAGGAGCTGCATGGATTGAGTTCCACAAAGTCTGAGTGTTAATGTCCAAGGTGTCCCCACCTAGAAGGAGGGAAAAAATAGATTCCATGCTCTACCACAATTATTTACACAGTGTGTGAGTCATACATTTGATAGAAACTTAAAGCCTATGACTAATTAACTAAAGTAACTGGCGCTGAAAATACGTCATGTAGGATCCCATTAATAGAAAAGGGCAAGAGATCCAGTCAACATAGTAAGCTCAGATGGGTGAACTATTTCTGATTAATATCCAAAATATTTTAAAGAACGTCAGAGTACGGAGACATTCATGGCAATGCAGCCCAAACAGGAGCTACACCCCACATGTCTGTTACAAAACTTTTAATAACTTTTCTCTCAACTGTCAGATGTTTCAACTTGTTGGGAGTCAAAACTGCCTAAAAATATCAGTAAGCACTGACATTAATGTCTCGATGATCCTCTGTTGGGTGGGTAATAACCAGGTATTGATGATGATGTGTTAGTCCATTTGAAAAAGCAAGAAACAATCTTGCCTGGGTACAAGTTACCCACCCCACTAGATGTTACCAGCCAGTTCCCATGGTGTTCAAATTTCTTCCTCATCCGATGATTGTTTCTCGGAAGCAGCGGTGTGTACCCTGGAGACTGCATATTTCTGGCTCCAGTTCATTGCATCATTTGGGTCAGTGAATAGATAAATCTTCCCTCAATAAGCTATTCCGAGTCGGGCTGGGAAGACCATGCCGCGAGGGACTGAAGCTTCACGCAATATGGCCTGAACTCCGTTGATTTTTTTCTGCTTCTGCCATGTGGCATAGCTGATGTCTGGCTATAGTCTGATGTGTTGACCATCCTGCAGGAAAGTTCTCCTCCAACATGCCATGACCAGTAGATAATCATGAGTACCTGTGCCATCCATTGCCACTACAATCATTCAAGGCACTTCAGGGTTGTCAGGGCGGCCGTGTTGGGTTACTCTATAGGCTTTTTGAAACTGTTGGGCCTTCACAGTCACTTTCTCTCTCAATTGCTGCCCAAACCAGTCTTGCAAAAACAACAGAAGGTGGTCACCCTCACAGCCTTTGGGCATCCCTGATTATTTGAATGTTTGGAGCTCGGACTTGATTTTCTAGTGTCTCAATGCGGGCTTTCCAATGGGTGCGTTCCTTTATAATCATGGAGGCCACCTCCATTGCTGCCTCTGCCCACTTCAAAGCCTCCGCTGATACTGTCTGGACATTTTCCAACTTAGTCTCTAGAGTTCTCACCCAATTAGTGAGTGCATCAAATTTGTCCAATAAAATGGTTACTGACTTGATAAGGTGAGAGATCTTTAAACCTCGGGTGTTTCCTCATTATGGGCCTGTGTAGACCTTGTGGTTGGAGCCGTGGGAGCATTTTTGGGTTTTGCTCTGGGTCCCTGTTGCTGTTTTTGTGAGGATTCCCCATTCTATACCAAAGGGGTTCAAATGCACTCCACAGTAGTGTTGGTATCAAAAGATCAGTGAAATTCAGCACTTTAATCAAAAAAGTCTGGCATCCAGCTGCAAAGCTCTATCAGTTAGCTGCCATCTTGCTCGGGCTCCACAGCACCCCCTCTTGTAACCTTTTTATCACTGCATCCCAAACTGGTCTCAGGAGCTGACAGAACCAAAAGACATGCCTGCATAGCCTGTGTTTCTCCAGAGTCCCTCCAACAGGCCACAGTACTACCCTTTCTCACTTTGCTTAGGGGGCCTTCCTTGAGGGGGAGCTACTAACAGGCCCTTGCCATCCCAACCTTCGTGCCCTCACCAGGATCTGAATGCTGGAGACCTGACCTGGAAGAAACCAGTGCCACTTTAGATCCACCAGCCTGCCATCACACTAGGCCCACAGGCCCCCCTTCAGTGAGTCGTAGTCAGAGGGGCCTTGCACCCCATGGGTGCTGAGTTCCCCAAGCTCCACTCACAGGCACCAGTCACATACTGAACTGAGAACTCTCTTTCCACCACAAGCGGGAGCTGGGCCCTATTCTCATACCCTGGGGGGGGGACAGGGAGTCTGTCTGCCATGAGGCCAGTCTGCTCCTGCTCTGGTCCTGCTCTGTGCACTGTATTTTTGCTGTTTTGGGACTCAAGTTCTATCACAATAGGGCCCTCCAGGGGGTTAGGTTACCTCCATTATTTATTTAGTTAAACATCAGTTTAGAAACCTTTGAGCCAGAGCTCATTTACAAAGGTACCTCGTCACATTAATCACCATACTGGGGCAAAAGCACTCGGCTTCACCTTGTGCTGCTCATTAAACCTAACCCCAAGGTTTTGTTTCACCGTTTCAACATCTGAAACTCCAGGATGCAGCGAGGCATTTTGGAATGGTTTCACCTAAGTGTGTTTATTGTCAGGTAAACTGAGCTACCTTAAGTGGTAGCCCCACCTTAAATTATTTCAGTCTGACTAATAGGACACCAAAAGCCTGTTAGAAATTGGCCAATTAACAGCTAACTGAGTTTCCACTGTAAGTGGCTGTGCCAAAGTTATTTTTACCCTCTGAGTGGTGCACCAGCTTTCCAGTTATTGCCACCCACCATGTCTCTTTTGGGCTTCTTAAATGAAAAAAAATGTTTTAATTGTCTGGGGTATTTCTCCTGAAACTTAGCTACACAGAAGCTGAAAAAGTCAAAAACGTCTACCTCCCAACCTGTCTACAGTAAAATACGTTGATAAAACTGAAGTAAACGAGCCGGCCCAGTGGCGAAGAGGGCTGAGGTGCTGGATGCTTACCTCATGCCACGCCGGCAACCCAGGTTCAGGAACAGACTCAGGTCAGCGGGGAGCCAGCACTGGGGGGAGGGTGGGAGCAGGATCGAGCTGCCCAATGGCGGCTGTCCTCTCGCGGTGGGGGTCACCCTCCTGCAGTCCCACCACCTCTGGGTGGAGGTCCAGTGGTGACGCAGGCAGGCAAGGGGCAACCAGTAGGGTGAGGCGTTCCACAGTGCATGATGTGTGTGTGCCTCCACATGCGCGCTGTCACACCAAGGACATGAGGGTGGGCAAAAAATGTGGGGAAATGGCTAAACAAATAAATAAAAAATAAAAAACTAGAGTAAACGGCCATGATATGAAACAGATTTAAGCATTTCAGCTTAGTGTGCTATACCTGGTTAAACAACTAAATAAATAAATAAATAATAATAATAATAATGCACAAGAGGTCATGGGTCATTGTGAAATTTCTCCATGCTTTGTGTGATGTGGCCCGAGACATAGCCAAGTGCCGTACACCACACAAGAAGCTGATAAATCCAACACCACATGCCCTGGGGTACATTATTTGAATGATATAATAGACTCCCCCAAAAAAAGATGGGAAAAACTCTAATTATAAAATGGGTAAGAGAAATACCATACTGTAATTGGTGGAATCCAGTTACATGACCATGCTGTTATCCTAGCAGAACAGCACAGGTCAGAAATTCGAAACTTTCTGAACCTCATTACTTGGTCCTAAAATTAAAAAAAAATCAGGGAAACCATTTTATAATCGCATCAAGTCATTCCTGGGTGTACGTAATTGAGGGATAACGGCATTTCTCAGGTGTGTAAAGCCTGAGGCAAATTCCTGAGGTGTGCCGTTATCCCACAATAATACACACCCTGTCATGCCTTATTGCTTAATTAACAGCTGGGACTTTACTCTTGTGGACATTATAAAGACCCAGAGGGGGGCCAATCAGATGGCAGTTTTTTCCTGTTCATTATACAATGTTTTTCTAATTATTATGTTTATTGTTTTCATCTATCTGGCTCCACTCTCCCCCAGCATGATATGGGGTTCACCTGACGGCACCCTTCCTCCAGTTGTGCGGGCAGATGAGCCATCGCCTTCCTGTGACTGTTTTCAGCTTGTACATGTGGGGTTGCCAGCATGCCATTGCTCAATCCCTCTCCTTCTCTGCCAGCCTCTGGCACCCGTGCTCACTCCTGAACCCGGGTCGCCGGCATGGTGCGAAGTGCAGCGACCAGTGCCTCTGCCCTCAGCGCCACCGGGCCGGCCACTTGGTTCTTTGCTTTGAACTGGGCAATAGCTCAAAAACCTTGTGTGTCATATCTCTGTTCTGGTACCATCAGAGACCAGGATTTTTTCTGAGGTTTAATAAAACAATATAACGCAGTATTGTAACCGGGTCGCCATGGAGGTTATGGTTACTACCCCTGCCTTGTGGGCTCCAACAAGGCTGAGGGGCCTGGGTTCTGACTCACCTGATTCGGCGGGGGTGTCATATCCAGATCTTTTAAGTTTAGTGTGGTGCCTCCCCCCAGAGTAAAGTGTATATGGGTCTGATGACAGAGTGGGTACAACCCCCTGGGATGCAGTTCCTCCCCATCTCCCCCCAGTGTCTCCCACACATGCAAAATCACAGTGCAACCTTAAATCCAACAAAAATGTAATTAGTGATTTATCACTAATAATATGCTCATGCGAAAAAATGTAAAACATCAACACAATATTTATTGGGGAATATTCACAAAGGATAGGAGAAAACAGGGCAAAACTGTTTTTGGAAGAAACTCATGAACTCTTGTTGCAGGACCGAAGTTAAGTGCCTGACTAGGCTCTGCCAGTAAACACTTTAAAACAATAACAGTGCCCATCCCCCACCAGGTAAGACAAGACAGTAGCAAATAAGAGGGTATTACCAGCCCATCTGTACCGGAGGCACTGTCCACTGGTGCCAGATTAAACCCATAGCCCTTAAAGGGAGCTCCCTATACTTCACTGGGTACCCAGCCATAGGAACGGGGCAGGCCTGATGATGTTACTGCGGGTTGGCCGGCGGTGCTGTGCTTTAAAACAAGCTGACTAAACACTTTCCAAACCCAAAACCCTGCAGGCCATGCAATTGCTTAAATGGCAAAACCTCCATATGAGGTATTTGTAACTCTTGGCCCATTGGCCAAATCTATTGATTTGGTGGCAACTTTATACAAATTTCCTCAGTTGCAGGGCAAGCCGTGAGAGTCGTTACAGTTCCAGTGTACCAGCTTCCCCGTCAACTGAGCTCCTTCTTCCTCATTCCTGCATGTGCAGGTCTTCTCAGACTGGTAGTTCAGGAGTGTAGGTGGGGGGGGCAGCTCAAAGATGTTTCAGGTTTCTGGTGCCTCTGGATGTAGATCAGCTCTCTGTGGCTGCAGTTGACTGAACCTCTTGGGCTCTTCCCTCCTCTTCCTCAGCAGTACAGACCAGTCTAAGGAGCTGGGGCCACACCTTACACCCACATCTAGGCTTCAGAACCCTAGTGTGGAGCATTAGCTAGTACCCGGCAATAGCACTAACCAGCCTTTTCTCAGACTGTTTGCAGGATCGATGCAGTCCATCTCTCACAGTTGTACTCAGGCAGTCTCAGGCGCCCACGGGCTGCCAGCTGTGGTGCATGTTCCCTCCTTTTTTCTCTGAAGGCAGGTCACAGTCTCTCTCACAGGAAAAATGTCATCCTGGCACTTAGAGCAGACATGCAGTTCAGACTCTGTATACACAGGTTGTACAAACCTCGGAAACCACTCCCTGATGGTTGGCTGTGGAAGGCCAGGCAGGCTTTCCTGGATGGCTCTCGCCAGCAGCACTAGTCCTCCTCACTCTATGAGTGCCTGCTGCCGACCTCTCTCTTCTTGATATGCCCTTAACCTTTCTTGGGGAAAGGCAGCTTCTGACTGGCACACAGGGCTGTCAATCCACAGAATTAGTATGCAGAATGTTCACTTGAGACCCTATTGACTGGTGTTAAGGGCAATGGACATACAGCACAATCACTCTCCCATAATGCCCTAGGAACCCTGTGCAGAGATCCCTGACCTCTGAGTGGTTGCCAGTGAGATCAGTGGTCATTAAGATAGTCGCTGTCTTTGAGGAGGATATAGTGCTTTGACTTTTGAGTTCTTTTCTAGAACTGCTGCTGCCCTGCTTTTAGTTTCACTGCCCCCCAGAGTAGACAGGCACACCTCTGCCTACTATCCGGTTCTGGATTTTTGGCAAGTGGCATTTTCACCACACCATCAGGAGTTCCGTGGTGCGTTGCTCCCATATAGGCAGAGAAGTCTCTTCAATCTGGAAGACAAACTATGCTGTCCTCAAAGGTGCAAAAGCACCAGACTTGTGCAGTCTTCTTTCTCTCCCCCACCTAGTGCCTCTGTGACCCCTGATGGCAGCTGAAGTCCCTGGAGCTGGAGCACACTACAGGGGCTACAGTCTGTGCGTAGCTGCGGCTGCAGTGATGCAATTGAGTGCCTTTGGGTTGAGTGTGCATAGCGCCTTGGAACAAAATTCGAGCTGGTGCTGCAGCTTGTGTGACTGAGCAGGTAATTGCTCAAACATGCACACACAAGCTACATGACAATGCATCTGTTCCTGATCATCATGCAGTGCTCCTTCAGTCCCAACTATCAGGCTGAAACCTTGGAGGGCTGGAGTGAGCAGGACCAGCTGACGAGCAGTCCAGGGGCACAAGGAAAAGGATCAGGTAAGCCACCACCATTTGGGGGGGTTACAGTACAAATATGCAACATAAAATATCATCACAATTCAAAAACACATACAACTAAAACTGTCATTATGAACTCTGTGAACTTTGTTTTAAACATACCATGAGATTTAATTGAATATAATTAGATAGAAGAGAGCCCCCTTCCCCGCCCTCTGTAAACAACATGCTGTATCTTGTCATCGCTGTTGGACTACCCTGGGTAAATAAACTGTAAAAAGAGGAGGATCACATCTCGAGCACCATATGGTCCATGTGGAGGAATGTTTCTAATCTTTTTGACAATCTGCATGGAATGACTCCAGCACCATGTGGAACAGCAGCACTGTGCATGGAGAGAATATTCTGGGACATCATTTAGGGGTTCACTTAAGGTCCTCTGAGTTCCACTGCTGCCCTATGATGATGGATAGTTGCCTTGCCATCCCCTCTTTTATGGATGGCATGGTCTTTCCTCTCCCCACCCTGGTCACCAGGTCACTGCGACCATAACTTTTCTCCAGTGGGGACAACTATCAGCGACCCCCAAGCTGTCACTCACTTCTCCTCCTTCTCAGGTCTCTCTGTGTGCTGGCAGTGACCCCTCAGCCCTACCAGCCACTCCCCCCCACTGTCGCAGTCAGTGGGGATCCGCACAAAGTAGGGCCTGAGGGTACCAACAGCCATCATATAACTGGCTCAGTGCTCATTCCTGTTGCCCATTTTCTCCCTTAGGTCCCTCCCTCCACCCCCATGGCATGAGCAGTGCCTACGTCACACTTGGTGTCACAGCGTCCCTGCCGTGAGAGGTAAGCTCTCTGGGCCAGCCACAGGGGTCACTGTAGCACTAGAACTTGCCACCAATCCACCCCGACTGAGGCACACTGCTGAGTAAAGGCTAGCTGAGCCTGGCCTGTCACCTGACACATGACCTGAGTCTGGTCTCACATCTGGCGTCCTGTACAGCAGTGCAGTGAGCTGATACTGGGCCGAAGGGTGGCCTATTTTCATGTCTTCTATATTTTTCCCCGTGGGTTCCTGCCACTACCCCGATGATCAGGGTCCCTAAAGCTACACCCTTTCTTCAGCAGGCAGGATGGTATAATCAGCTGATATCAATGCTGTTTCTTGGTAGGCTGGTTGGGGTAATGGTAGTTTCCATAACCCCAGAATGCCAGAACTCACAAAAGTGGTAAACTCCAGAACACCGGCAGTTCCAGTGGTTCTGGAGTTTACCACTTGTGCAGGTCGTGGTATTCTGGTGGTCCCAGTGCTTCATAAATTATACCAAGTCCCATGAAGTTTTCTTAGAACCACAGAACAGCTGGAATGCTGGAACCAGCACAAGGGGGAAATTCTGAAATTGTCAGAATGCAGAAACCCTCACAAAATGTATGCATGCTCCAGTGGTACTGGCCATTCTGTAGTTTACCACTTATGGATTCTGGCATTCTGGTGCTTCTGGAGTTCTGAATATTACCAAGCTCCACCTGGCAGGCTGGCAGCAGGTGGGTGAACACACTGGGTGGTCAATTAGTACCATCCTTTCCTGGAAGATTAACGCCTTATCTAGAGACATGCCTGGCCACCAGTTGATCTCAGCATGGGAGCTCAAAGATCACAAATGAACCCCGGTCTCCCAGAATGCAGTGCAATGCTCTGTCACCACTCGGCATAGTCAAATCTCCCTCCTTCTTTTCAGTGGGATAAGCCATGGCAACCCTCCTCAAAAGTTATCCCAGGTTTTCATCATTTAAAATGTGGAGAGGATGCAGGAGGCTTTGCAAACCCTATGGTTCTCGTGAAACAACATGTGCATATTTTTTGGTGTAAAATGTGTTGCACCTCAGAGGTATGCCCTGTGCAGGTAAGTATTATTGTGTCGCTGTTTTCTTCCTGAAGCAAAAGTAAAAATTCTGGAAGCATTAAAGTTTGTATGTATAAACGCAGACAGCTAACTCCTAGCTAGTTCAGTAGCTGTTTCTTCCAGAACTAATGAAATTGTTTCTACTACTCCAGCCCCTCTGTAACAAAAACAAATACAAATAGTGGCTGTCTTTATGCTGCCTTCCTACTCTTAGTCAGTCAAGTGATTTGCATTGTTACTTTGGGATCGAGTATGAAGTGGAGCAGACAATTGACATTGTTACTTTGGGGCTTAGTACGAGGTGTTGCAGATGGCTGACATTGTTTATTTTGTTACTGAGTATGAGGTGGTGCAGAGGGTTGACATTGTTACTTTGGAACTGACTATGAAGTGGTATAGAGGGTTGACACTGTTACTTTGTGGCTGAGTATCAGTTGGTGCAGAGTGTTGACATTGTTACTTTGGGACTGAGTATGAGGTGGTGCAGAGGGTTGACATTGTTACTTTGGGGCTGAGTATGAGGTGGTACAGAGGGTTGACATTGTTACTTTGGGGCTGAGTATGAGGTGGAACAGAAGGTTGACATTGTTACTTTGGGACTGAGTATGAGGTATTGCAGAGGGTTGACATTGTTACTTTGGGACTGAGTATGAGGTGGGGCAGAAGGTTAACATTGTTTCTTTGGGACGGAATATGAGGTGGCGCAGAGGTTTTACATTGTTACACTGCATCTGAGTATCAGTTAGTGCAGAGGCTTGACATTGTTACTTTGGGACTGAGTATGAGTGTTGCAGAGGCTTGACATTGTTACTTTGGGACTGAGTATGAGGTATTGCAGAGGGTTGACATTGTTGCTTTGGGACTGAGTATGAGGTGGTGCACTGGGTTGACATTGTTACATTGGGACTGAGTATGAGTTGGTGCAGAGGGTTGACATTGTTACGTTGGGACTGAGTATGAGTTGGTGCAGAGGGTTGACATTACTTTGGGATTGAATATGAGGTGGTGCAGAGGGTTGACAATGTTGCTTTAGGACTGAGTATGAAGTGGTCAAGAGGCTTGACATTTTGTTACTTTGGGACTAAGTATGAGGTGGTACAGAGGTTTGACATTGTTACTTTGGGACTGAGTATGAGGTGGTGCAGATAGTTGACATTGTTACTTTGGGACTGTGTATGAGGCGGTGCAGAGGGTTGATATTGTTACTTTGGGGCTGATATGAGGTGGTGCAGAGGGTTGACATTGTTACTTTGGGACTGAGTGTGAGGTAGTTCAGAGGACTGACATTGTTACATTGCAGCTGAGCATTAGTTGATGCAGAGGGTTGGCACTGTTACTTTGGGACTGAGTATAACTTTGTGCAGAGGATTGACATTGTTACTTTGGGACTGAGTATGAGGTGGGGCAGAAAGCTGACATTGTTACTTTGGGACTGAGTATGAGGTGGTGCAGAGGGTTGACATTGTTACGTTGGGACTGAGTATGAGTTGGTGCAGAGGGTTGACATTACTTTGGGATTGAGTATGAGGTGGTGCAGAGGGTTGACATTGTTGCTTTAGAACTGAGTATGAGGTGGTCAAGAGGCTTGACATTGTTACTTTGGGACTAAGTATGAGGTGGTACAGAGGTCTGACATTGTTACTTTGGGACTGAGTATGAGGTGGTGCAGAGTTGACATTGTTATTTTGGGACTGTGTATGAGGTGGTGCAGAGGGTTGATATTGTTACTTTGGGGCAGATATGAGGTGGTGCAGAGGGTTGACATTTTTACTTTGGGACTGAGAATGAGGTAGTGTGGAGGGTTGACATTGTTGCTTTGGGACTCAGTATGAGATGTTGCAGAGGGTTGACATTGTTACGTTGGGCCTGAGTATGAGTTGGTGCAGAGGGATGACATTGTTATGTTGGGACTGAGTATGAGTTGGTGCAGATGGCTGACATTGTTACGTTGGGACTGAGTATGAGTTGGTGCAGAGGGTTGACATTACTTTTGGACTGAGTATGAGGTGGTGCAGAGGGTTGACATTGTTACTTTGGGATTGAGTATGAGTTGGTGCAGAGGGCTGACATTGTTACTTTGGGACTGAGTATAGGTTGGTGCAGAGGGTTGACATTGTTACTTTGGGACTGAGTATGAGGTGGTGTAGAGGGTTGACATGGTTACTTTGGGACCGAGTATGAATGAGTGCGGAAAGAACTTTGAGATGGATTATGTTTCTGAGTGCAGAGTCCTTGGTTTATGGTGCTCCACAGGATTCCCAGGGAGTTTAGTTAAATCTTTATTTTTTATTTCGGAGGGGGGAAACAAAAACTTCCATGGAGCCATATTTTGAAATCCCTCTAGTGTTTTGGAAGTAATACTTCTGAATCACAGGTCCTAAACTGAGAGACTAATTGTTGGGTGTCAGTATAAATCATTATTGATCTTTCCAGAAAATCCCCCATTTTTGACATCCATGCCTGCAATATTGGATGCCACACAGTTTTTGTTTTTCCCTTTTGGAAGTCAAGTATTTCTCCCCCCATTATTTTGGAACTCTTTACTGTAGTTTAGGAAGTTAAATACTTATATAAGTCTTGGTGACGCCAGTACCCATGTTTTGTGTTGCACCTTTTATAACAAACCAACAAACTGTTCACATCTCAAATGTTTATGTGCAAATTCTTTAAAGGGCATCACCCATAAAGTAAGTGTGTGTGTGTGTGTGTGTGTGTGTGTACTGCTGATGCCAGCTCACCCTCCTTTGTGATTTGCATGCTGCTACCCACCGTGCTTTACATGTGGGACAGCCTGTACCACAGCTGCACACTAAAACTACAATGGAGACAAAGATGCAAGTTATACTAAGATCATGGTTTCAAATTATTGTTGACAAAAGAACAACACTAAGAAACAAAAGTGGCAACCTTTTTCCATGGTTCTGCTATTTCTCAGCTGCTATTACATTTTCTTGGGTAGAAATTATGTTTTGAGCAGCTATCCAGCAGTACTGGCAAAATCCATTGGTCCCACGGAATTTTCCGCTGGTCCAAGTGCCCTACATATGGAACTGTTACCCTCTCCAGTAGGAGCCAGCAGGGCTAGTTAAAGGAAAATTTGACCAGCCTGATTCAGCATCTAACAGCATTAGGCTAGAGGTCCAGTGTCAGTTTCAAACCCTGGTTGTTTACAAATACTTTGTTGTTTTCTTTGTAATGTGTTTGTCGTAGTCTATATGCCCCTCCTCCTCCTCCTCCAGGAAAAATCTGGAAATGAGCTGGTTCAATCAATCAGTTTATTTGAATCATCAAAAGGGACAAACAGCCATCAAAGAGATGCTAATTTACAATGGGGTCCCAATCAGAATAAGTACAAAATAGTTTTTTTATGATAAAAGTTTTTATCAGGTTTATCTTTTATAGCTGGCCCAGTGCAGGCATGGTTGTGCTTCTGCCCATCATGGCAGTAACACAGGTTTGGGAATGAATGAGGGTCGCTCATTGGACTGGCAGGGCAAGAAAGGATCGAACACCTGATGGCAGCTCTCCTTCCTGCTGCAGGAACTGCCACCTGGTGGAGGCCAGACAGCAGTACAGCAGGAATGCACAAGGGGCATGGTGAGAGATGATTGAGTGCGTCATGACAGCTGTCCTTCCTGGGGGGGGGCGACACCAATTTCTGCTGCAGAGACTGCCATCTGGTGGAGGGTACCAGTTCCTGCTGCAGGGACTGCCACCTGATGGAGGCCAGGCAGTAGCGCAGCAGGGGTGCATCAGGGGCAGGATGAGAGATGATCGAGCGCCTGATGGCGGCTCTCCTTCCTGCTGCAGGAACTGCCACCTGGTGGAGGCTGGACAGTAGTGCAGCAGGAGTGCACGAGGGGCAGGGTGAGAGATGATTGAGTGCCTAATGGCAGCTCTCCTTCCTGCTGCAAGGACTGCCACCTGGTGGAGGGTACCAGTTGCTGCTGCAGGGACTGCCACCTGGTGGAAGCTGGGCAGTAGTGCAGCAGGGGAGCATGAGGGGCAGGATGAGAGATGATCGAGCGCCTGATGGCGGCTCTCCTTCCTGCTGCAGGAACTGCCACCTGGTGGAGACCGGGTAACAGCACAGCAGGAGTGCACGAGGCTCAGGGTGAGAGATGATTGAGTGCCTAATGGCAGCTCTCCTTCCTGCTGCAGGAACTGCCACCTGGTGGAGGCCAGGCAACAGTGCAGCAGGAGTGCATGAGGGGCAGGGCTGGAGTGTGACGTGCTGGCACATGTCCTGATGCTCCAGCCCAGCGGAGGAAATCTGGAGGAAAACTACACCAGGCTGCTCCCGCTGGCATCCCCACAGGCTCTTGCACAACTGGCACCGCTGGCCGCCCACCCAACGGGTTCTTTACAAGTGGAGGATAACCAGTAAGTGCATGAGAAGGTCAATGACAGAGCTGGGGGTTGGGCATCAGGCAGACTCGGGTGGAGGAAAAATGAGTGATTGAAAATAAAAAGTCTATCCTTTGAGTTACAAGCATTCAGACGTACAACGGTTTACATACAGATATCAACATGTGTGTTACGTGATGCACACAAGTTGACACACAATATAAAGTACATAGACAAATTCCAATCATTCATTTAAAAAAATCTAAGGGCCAGCCAGACTGGCACAGCTGCTAGGTAGACAACTGGAGTTCGTGAGTAAGCTCGATGGACCATGGTGGGGGCAGGCTACATCACAGTATGCTGTCATCTCAGCAGTGCACTGCGATCATGGAGGGTCTGCATTGGGCTCTGGTGCTGCAGCAACCACTTCAGTGGGTCAAGGCAGGATGTCACTACATGCAGCTAAGGCCACCAGCAAGGCTCCACCCATGCCGGCAGAGAAGGAAGGAACAAAGGAGCATTGTGGGAGAAAAAAAATCCCATGCCCATCTGTATAACTGCCTGTGTTCCAAGAACTCCCCTGGGTCCTTTTGCTAGTGATACTAGGTCCTGGTCCACACAGAGGAGTGCCTCAGGGGGAAGATGGCCCTGTCTCTGGAGCCTCTGCCATGGAGGGAAGAACTATGGGTGACATCCAGATGCACATGGAGGGAGGGCAGGGTCAACAGGCCTAGCCAGGGTATATCCCTGACAAATGTGGCTGGGAGAAAAGTTCTATAGACTTAAAATACTACAAATCTAAATAATTCCAAAATGATATGATACATTTCTCTAATGCGGGGAGCACATGCATGAACCAGTACAGCCTGGTTTCTAGGCATTGTACACGTGACAGATAAACAGTATCTAGCAGCCTTAGAAAGGATCAACCTGTGAAGGCAAACCTCGGCCTCCCTATATCATTTTTCCCTTTGCCTGGGTATTCAAACGTAGTACTAGCAGCTGAGTGCAGACTGAGCGAGGTTTAGTTTGGCATGATGTTCCTGGTCATACGCTGTAAATAAAATGTGAGATGGCTCTCCAACTCGCAGTCTAAACTATCTCAGCCAATCAGAAAGCAGGTCTCTGCAAGGTCATTCACTAATGCTGTAATGAGAAAGCATGATAACTTGATTAGAGTGATGAACCACGCAAAAGGCTGCGACTGCCCTAGGGGGACAATTATCAGAGATAAACTAACCCCCAGAATGCTTTGTTATTAGTTAATGAAACATTTGTTTTATTAAAAAACAGTTTACATGTTAAAACCTTAGAATTTTCTTGTGTTCCATTGCATTTGATGGTTTTCTGGTAGTTAACCTAACCCTCTTAGAATGGCCAATCATACCACTCACTTGCTGACAGCTGTTATATTGTGCATAGAATATAGTAACTGTGATGCGTCAGGAAGGATCTTTTTTTTTTTTTTTGCTAATATAACACCATTCTACTAGCCAATCAGAATATGTGTGTTCTAACAGCCATTCTTTGAATTCTGTGTTATGCTTCCTTCAGTCTCTGCCTCTGTCTTCTCTTCGATGCCCAGTGTGTCGCCAGCCCATCCATAGCTGCTCTGGTCATCATCCTTCACGCTGCCTTGGCTTACTCCCCGTGTGGGGACAGGGTGGAAGGGATTTACCCCTGAGTGCCTTGAGTTTGTCAGGAGATGAACTTGGAGCAGTTGAGTCAGTCTGGGTGCACCAAAGTCCTTCACCTGTCGGAGGCAGGGCCATTTTTCTCTGTTTCTCCTGCACCCTCTCAGACACAGGCGTGCAAGGGAGACCAAGACACTTGCACGTGCTGAGTATATTGCTGCGTTGGTCCCCAGCTGACATCTGACCCACCCACAGTGCCTTCAGCTGCACTGCCACCTGTGGTCAGCCAGGTGACATTACTGCAGCATGGATGCCGATCCTCTATCTTTGATGGAGGCGAGCGTCCTCTGGGATACCCTCCCAACTGGCTGCCAATGATCCAGGCTTGTTCCCAAATGCGGGTTGCCACCATGGCAAGCAGTAGCCAGTGATGGGATGGCCTTCTAACAGCCATTTTAACATCTAGATTGGGGTTTCTTCTATTGCTGTAATTTCTGTGATTATGGTGCACAAGATGTTGTGGAAGCCTATGCTGACTTTCTTTTGTTCTTCCCCCACAGCCTCTGCAGGACAGAAGTCCACGGATCCCTCGCAGAAAGAGCACTTTGCTGCAGAGCTGGGAGGCGGGAATGTTTGCCAACCACCAGGAAGATGACTAGTAAACACGACTGGAAGCACACAGTTCTGGGTGGGGACATCAGCACAAAAGACAGGTGAAAATGTACTGTTCATACCCCCTCCACCCCCAGTGGTGAATCCATACACATCTACAGAACAGACGGGATCTCAGTGTTATTCTTCATGACCACTGTTCAACAGTCGCATCTGACTTGCTCCAGCAACTGACATCAGCTGGTAAAACACCCACTGCATTTTAGTTATTTCCCTCCGAACCTGATGGAGAAACTTTAGAGGTCCCAAAAGCTTGTGTAAAAATGTTTCAGTTACTGTAAAAAATGATATAACCCAACATTTGTGTGCCTGGCTTTCCTCAGACTGATGTGGTACCACAGACCAGCAATGCTTCTATGAACAGAATTACCCAAGGAAGGTGTGCACTGCTCAGGGTGGGGACCAGCAAAAATCAGCTCATCGAGAAATCAGACCCCCCCAGAGCTCTCAGAACTGTTAGCTCTCAGAACTGTTCCTGCCTGGTACAGTGCATCTGTGAGCTCACGCTGAAGACATGGTGCTGGTCAACACGTATTTCATCGGTTGCTGTTCAAGGATCCATCCCAGCTCTCTGCAATTAGCCGGTTTGCATCACTAGCCCATCTTTAACTACAGAGGTCTGATCACTGGTAGAGAGTTGGCTAACATGTCAACAGGACAGTGGCTTTTCCCCCAAATTTTCTTAATGATAGGATGGTTAGTAATTGTAAATTCTGTCTAATAAAATGTATGATTACATACAATATAGGCTAACAGTAGTCTCACTGGCCAGTCAATGGCTCTTTTTCATACAGATATTACAGAATCTGTCAATATTGGTTCTTTGTGTGTGCACACATTCATACATACACACAGTCATATAGCACACACTATTCACACACAGTGCATGAACATTTGGCCATTGCAACTTCTTGAAAGTACAGTATCCCTATGAGGAACCGGTAGTAGAGCCCAGTTTGGGCATAGATCAGAACACGTGGGCTCTAGCCTGTGAAGGTTATGGTACATAGTAGTTGTGATGTGGTGCACATAGTGGGGGTGATGTGGTGCACATACTAGTGGTGATGTGGTGCACGTACTAGTAGTGATGTGGTGCATGTACTAGTGGTGATGTGGTACACGTACTAGTGTTGATGTGCACAGAGTGGGGGTGATGTGGTGCACGTACTAGTAGTGATGTGGTGCACATACTAGTGGTGATGTGGTGCATGCACTAGTGGTGATGTGGTGCATGTACTAGTGGTGATGTGGTACACGTACTAGTGTTGATGTGCACACAGTGGGGGTGATGTGGTGCACGTACTAGTAGTGATGTGGTGCACATACTAGTGGTGATGTGGTGCATGCACTAGTGGTGATGCGGTGCATGTACTAGTGGTGATGTGGTGTATGTACTATTGGTGATGTGGTGCATGTACTAGTGATGTGGTGCATGTACTAGTGGTGATATGGTGCATGTACTAGTGGTGCTGTTGTGCACGTACTAGTGGTGCTGTGGTACATGTACTAGTGGTGATGTGGTACACATACTACTGTTGATGTGCACACAGTGGGGGTGATGTGGTGCATGTACTAGTAGTGATGTGGTGCACATACTAGTGGTGATATGGTGCATGTACTAGTGGTGATGTGCTGCATGCACTAGTGGTGATGTGTTACATGCACTAGTGGAGATGTGGTGCATGTACTAGTGGAGATGTGGTGCACGTACTAGTGGTGATATGATGCACATACTAGTGGTGATGTGGTGCATGTACTAGTGGTGATGTGGTGCATGTACTAGAGGTGATGTGGTGCATGCACTAGTGGTGATGTGGTGTATGTACTAGTGGTGATGTGGTGCATGTACTAGTTGTGATGTGGTGCATGTACTAGTGATGTGGTGCACGTACTAGTGGTTCTGTTGTGCACATACTAGTGGTGCTGTGGTGCATGTACTAGTGGTGCTGAGGTGCATGTACTAGTGGTGATGTGGTGCATGTACTAGTGATGATGTGGTGCATGCTCTAGTGGTGATGTGGTGCATGTACTAGTGGAGATGTGGTGCATGTACTAGTGGTGATGTGGTGCACATGTAACCCCCCTGCAAATGGGGGTTCCCAAAAGACTTCCAGGAGCTTGCTTGAATGCTCCAAGCCTGAATGGTGTTTGGCATTTAAGCCATTTATCAGTGAGTGTTTTTAGAGCCTCTGGTACTGTCTCTTTAAGAGCTGTCTGCTTGCAGACATAATTAGTTTGTATGGGGGGACTGTGTGCTTCTCTGAGTACCACTCGAGCTGCTGCCAATTCACTTCATTTTGCAGTCACTAGAGTGCAAAGGGAACCTATCTGAAAGATGTAACTGTTTGCCAGAAATTATTTAGAGTAATAATGAAATTACAGTTTGTCTAACCTGCTTGCTTTGCAGTCAGAACTGTGTCTGCTAGTTCCCATTCTAGTTTTGAACTGCTGAACTGGACCAATCATTGTGGGTAAGCTAAGCCTAAAATGGTGCCTTGGACGAATCAGAACTTGGACTCATAATCTGAGCCAGCCACAAGAGGATTGTATGGGCAGTGACTCTGGGAGATGTAGTTTAGACTTCAGTGCCTTTTGGACCAACAGCAGCAGTCTATTGTGAGTGACAGCCAATCCAGTCAAGAACTGGGAGGAACTCAAAGGAAGTGCCGGTTTTGTGGGTTGGAGTTTCAGTTGAGCTTTGGCAGTGAAGAAGGAAGGAGCCCTGTGCTTTTTCAGTGTGCAGTTTTAGTCAAAAAGCGTGTAAGGCCCAGAGTTCCGGTCTGCAGCTTGTGTAACAGCTTGTTAGGACTGAACTGCGTCCTGTGAAAAGAATCAAAGGATCTCTGAAGAGTAGAAACCAGGCTCACCCTGTAGAAGACTGGAAGAATTGCTGAAAATTGCACTCGGTCTGTCAGGAACTGAATCTGCTGTGTGTTCTCCCGGTATTGTGCAGTAATTGCGATCGGGATACAGATGCAGCCTGCCTGGTATAGTGCTTTTATATGGATGTGTGAAGAGGTTTGTGTACCTCAAGTGAGCCCTGCTGACATTGAAGGACCCTATCTTATTTGGAGGTCGGAGTACTAATTCAGGGTCGCCCCTGTTGAATTGCCACATTAAATCCAAATGGAATTACTGTACTGCTGACTGTTTAATTCTCCTTTTCTCTGTGAAAGGGCCCTCACCAGCTGCCACGGTTTGGACTAGCCACTAGGGCTTGGGTACCCAGGGACAGTAACTGATAGGATAGGCCTGTGCACAGAGCCATAGGTAGATTATTAGAGTGATAAGCTAATTAACCTGATTTCCCCGTCCTTGTTATATCCCCCAATAAATCAGAGCTGCTTGTTTCAGCAAAGTTATACTGCCTGAGGTATTTGTCTATGTTAAAGTACTGTACTGTGATTGTTGCACTGTATCTCATTTCACAGGAGGTCCCAGTGCCGGAACCAGACCTGGGGGTAAGTGTATCTGTGAAGGTAATTTGATATATTGTGTGGGCCACTAGTGGGAAGAAAGGGGGTTGCAGTGTCCCAGAGGGCTGTGACCAGTTAGTTTAACTATTGCAAACCCTGACCTCTGGGTGGAGGCACCCGCCATTGATCCAGGCCCTCAACCTGTTAGTGGCAAATCAGGCAGGGGTAGTAGCCCCGATAGCTCATCTAGGGGTTACATCTTGAGGCTCACGCTGGGATTGTGTGTCCTCTAGTGGCCATATTTACGAACCACTGTTAAGAAAAAATGGGTACCCGACAGAAGTGGCTGTGCACCGGCTGGGGAGGGTGTACTGGGGAGGAGATCGACCCTCAAAATGCTATGCTTATCCTGACATCCCCTGTATCAATACGGACACTGTGCAGGAGTACTTTCCAAGGTGGAAGGTTTACAAAACCCTGTGGTGGTGGGTCGGCATGCTAATCTGCTCACCCACACTTTCCTGGCCCTAGTAGAGTTTAAGGATCCCATAGATAGCTCCAAAGTGCCACAGACCATTACCCCAGAGGGAGCCCTCACTGCTTGGAGAGTGATAACTAAGGACAGTAAAGACCTGGGGAATCAGCCCCACCACTATCTGAAACTTTGAGGAGAAATTTGCTGAATGGTTGCTGGGAGAGGGAAAACTGTGGAGGACTTGAAGAAACTATTCTTGCCACCTGGGGTGTTCCTCCCAACACCCTCTCCTGCTCCAGTGCCCGTAATGGTGGCTGAACCAATGCAGACTCCTATTTCTGCACCTGCCATTAGTCACGACTCTTACCGAAGGTTGAGGATCTTCTGGCACCCTCCCCCCCCCCAAGGGAGGATGACTGGGAGACCTGGATAGACTATGTTGCCCCAAGTGCTAGAATGGCAATGCCTGAAGGCGAAAAGCGAAAGAGGGTGAGAGCCCGAGGTCCTGCCCTGGCTACCATCCGTACAAACGGGCCAGTAACCCTGAGCGACTGCACAGGCCTATCTTGAGGCCTTGGAGAATGTGTATGGGAGCCCAGATTCTGATGAGGACCTATGGTGGAGAGTAAGAAATGCACAACAGTACCAAGGGAGCTGTTGTCTGTGTATGTCTCGGCTGGAAAAATTGTTGCAAGAATGCCTCAGAAAGGGTAGTTTGCCAGCATTGAACTGGACCGAACCAGACTGGACAGAATCTTAAGTCTGCCCCTTCTCAGAACTGCTGTTGCTTCAGTTACGCCTGGCAAATCGACTGGAATCCCACCCTCCTAAGGATGAGTTAATGAGAGAAATTGAGGAGTTGAGAAAAGGCGACCTCGGAGGTACCTGCACCAACAGCTGTGGTACCCGAGTGACTGAGGGTGACCCATCAAGTGAAGTTCAGGGCAGAGGTTGACAGTCAATGAGTGCTCTGACAAGGAAAAGATATGCCACAATGGGGCGAACTGTTGAGAGAGATCCGGGAATTCAAAAACAGTCCCTTTATGAAGGCCACGCCTGCAAGTACGGGCCATGACCTATATCCGACTGCATCTGCGATGGGGGTGGGGGTACCCACCCATGTATCTCCTGCTGATAACAGCTCCAAACTCAATTCCTTGACCATGGAAGTGGAGAAACTGACGAGATGTCTCCAAATACTTATCACGCCGCAGACTGAGATGGCACCCAGGTTTCCAGTTAGTAATACCCCGCCCTGGCTCCCAGTGTGGGCCTCGCCAGCTCAAACTCCAGAAAGTATGTTTTGCTATAATTGTGGGAAAGATGGGCACATGAAAAGGAATGCCAGTCCCCAAAAGACACTGACAAAGTTGCATATAGGCTACAAGGAGAGCTTGAGAAGAAATCAGTGGTTAAGAGGTGACGACATGATCCCAGTGAGGGAATGCTAATTCACGTCCTTTTGTGGCAAGGTCAGTTGCCCAGGCCCCCACTACCGCCTCTCCAGACTGGTCCAGAATAGTGGGTCCCTCCATGGAGACCACTGTAAAGGTGAATGGAGTGTCTACGAGAGCTGTATTAGACAGTGGCTCCCAAGTGACAATTATGTTCCAGGATTGGTATCAGAAGCATTTGTCAGACGTACCCTTACAACCATTAGAAGGACTGCATGTATGGGGGTTAAGTGAGAAGGCCTACCCTATTCCGGTATATCCGAATTTGGCTGTCTTTCCCCACCTCCGTGGCTGGAGTGGCCAACAAGTAGAGACCCTAGCCTTAGTGTGTCCCCCACTGGACTGTATGATGGTGTCCCTTGATTGGAACAAATGCTCATATGTTCGGAAGGCTGGCACAGTTGTGTTATGAAAAACAGGGGTCAAAGACTAGTAGAGCTTTAAGAGTTCGGCTTTAATTAAGAAGGCCTATGAGGCACAGAGAGATGCTGAAAAACAGAACCAGAGGAACCGGTCGGAATTGTATGGAAGAAGGATCCTGAGTCTCTGATCCTGGCGCCAAATGCCCAGTGTACCTTACAGGAGAGGTCCGATCAGAAAGGATGTTAAGAATAAAATATTAATGTTGGATGCACCAGGCGATGGAAAATTGCCAGAGGGACTGCTGGTCAAGCCTAGTATTTTGCCCGCTAGAGCCCATGCTTATGCCAGAAGGGTAATGGTCCAAGTTCATAATGTGTCTGAAAGAGACATTCGAGTAAACAGAGGTTGCATCCTGGCTAATGTGCATTGTGCAGACACTGCAGTGCTACCCAGCAGCAAGAGTTCAAGGAAGAATGACAGAGTAACGCCTGACTTGTTTGATTTCGGCACTCCCCTGCCAGCTGAATGGAAAGTGAGGATCAGTGAGAAGCTTGCCCAGAGAGACCAGGTGTTTCTTTAAAGGAATGGGATGTAGGATGCGTGCAAGGAGCTGAGCACAATATCCGGCTGCATGACGAAGAGCCATTTCATGAGAGGTCTCGACGCCTGGCACCTGCTGACATAGATGATGTGAGACGGCATCTGCAAGAGATGTTAGCTGCTGGTGAATACAAGAATCCAGAAGCCCTTATGCTTCCCCATTGTGGTAGTGAGGAAAAGAATGGAACAGTAAGGATGTGTGTGGATTATCGCATCTTAAACCGGCGGACTATCCTGATCAGTACACAATGCCCCGCATTCAGGATGCTTTGGACTGCCTAAACGGGAGCAAGTGGTTCTCTGTGCTGGATCTCCGCAGTGGTACTACCAGATCCCGATGGCCCCAGAGGACCGTGAGAAGACGGCCTTTATCTGTCCGCTTGGCTTCTATGAATTCATGAGGATGCCTCAAGGGATTTCAGGTGCCCCAGCCACTTTTCAACGATTGATGGAGCGTGCAGTGGGGGACATGAACTTACTAGAGTGCCTGGTATACCTAGATGATGTTATTGTGTTTGGCAGCTCACTGGAGGAACATGAGAGCAGATTATTTAAGGTATTGGACCGACTGGAGGACTTTGGCCTTAAACTGTCCATTGATAAGTGTCAATTCTTTCAAACATCAGTAAAGTATGTGGGACATAGTATCCACCGAGGAATAGAGACCGACCTAAGTAAAGTTGAGGCCTTGACCACCTGGCCACAGCCCAAAATCTAAAAGAACTGCAAAGATTCCTTGGATTCTGTGGTTATTATCGGCGCTCATCAAGGACTATTCAAGAGTGATCCGCCTTACTTAACCTTACTCAAGGGTATCCCAACCCACAAAAATACTAAAGTCAGCGCCCTCAAGACTGAAAGAGTGTATTTTCATCCGAGTGAAGTATTTGGGGCCCGCTGGACTCCTGATTGTGAGACTGCTTTTCATGAGATCATATATCAACTTACCCATGCTCCAGTGCTGGCCTATGCCGATCCAAGAAAACCTTACGTCCTGCACACTGATGCTAGCTTGCAAGGGTTGGGGGCTGTTGTACCAAGAGCACGTAGAATGGCCTGAGACCAGTGGCCTTTGCCAGTAGAAGCCTGACCCCATCCGAAAAGAACTATCCTGTACATAAGTTAGAGTTCCTAGCTTTGAAGTGGGCTATTGTTGACCAATTCCATGAGTACTTGTATGGGGCTAAAATACTAGTAAAACTGACAATAATCCTTTGACCTATGTGCAGACCTCAGCTAAGTTGGATGCCACTGGCCATAGGTGGCTTTCTCATTATCTACATATGACTATGCTCTCAATACCGAGCAGGTCTGAACCACATAGATGCTGATGCTCTCCGGAGGCCTGTTCCCCAGAATGATTGGGTCCGATTGGCAGAACCTGACATTCGGCACTCTGCCGAAGTTTGACAGGAGGAACAATGTCCACGGACGAGTGGACTGCATGGTGGATTGCTTGGGAGCCTCTGAGAATTGCATACCTGCTTGCTTATTGCCACTTTTCTGCAATAGACATTGGTGCACTGCCTCAGCTGGACAATGACAGTATTCGCGGGCTCAACTCGCGATCCCATGATCAAAGCAGCTTTAGAAGCCCTCTATGCAGGAAAAGATGTGTCCAAATTACGCCCACTGATTTGAGAACTGCACTGTTATACAAAGAAGGTCCTAAGTTGAAACTGATCAATAAACTGTTATACAGAGAAACAGTAGACAGAGGGGACAAGTAGACAAACAACAACTAGTGCTGCCCACTGCCTTTCGAGACTCAGTACTGAGGTCCTTGCACAACCACATGGGGCACCTTGGTATAGACAGAACACTTGACTTGGTGAGATCCAGATTCTATTGGCCTAAGATGGGGCTGATGTGGAGCAACACATTCGAACTTGTAGTCGCTGCTTACAGAGGAAAGCTTTGCTCCAGAGGGCTGCCCCTTGTTAACATCACCACCAGTGCACCCATGGAGCTGGTCTGTATTGATTTTCTGAGTTTGGAGTCAGATCAAAGAAATATCAGTAATGTGCTGGTGGTCACTGACCATTTCACGAGATATGCCCAAGCTTTCCCACCAAAGACCAGAAAGCATCCACTGTGGCCAAAGTACTTGTAGAAAACTTTTGTTCACTATGGGCTCCACAAAGAATCCATTCTGATCAAGGGAGAGACTTTGAGAGTCGTCTGATCAAAGAGATGCTTTCTCTGTGGGAGTGCGAAAGTCCAGAACCACTCCTTACCACCCCCAAGGGGACCCACAGCCTGAACGTTTCAACCGCACTTTGCTAGATATGCTAGGCACCCTGCACCCAAAGGACAAGCCTAGATGGAGCCAACAAATTAGCACCCTGGTACATGCTTATAACTGCACCAAAAGTGATGCCACTGGATTCTCCCCCTACCGCCTGATGTTTGGAAGAGAAGCTCGACTACCAGTAGATGTGTGTTTTGGGGTCTCTCCTGATGGGGTTCAAGCTGACAACTATTTACAGTATGTGCAAAAGTTAAAGGCCCAGCTAACTCATGCATACCAACTGGCTCAAACCATGGCTGCCAAAAGAAATCTGGCCAACAAAGAAAGGTATGATAAAAAGGTGAAAGCACAGGAACTCCAGGAGGAGATCGGGTATTGCTAAGAAATCTGGGACTGCATGGCAAGCACAAGATTGCTGACAGATGGCACCATCTCCCTCACATTGTAGTGGGCAAACTAGATGATCTGCCAGTGTACAAAGTAAGGCCTGAGAATAATTCAAAAGATGTAAAACAATGCATAGAAATCATTTACTGCCCATTGGACAAATCTTAATTGAGTCTGAGCCCCTAGAAGATGCCCCTCTGGACCAGTGACTAGAGCTGCTGCTAAGAAAAGATCAAGAAAGTCTGCACCTACAGAAGCAAAGTTAAAGTGTTTCCCTCCACAAGTCCCAGTTGAGCATGACTGTCAGTCCATATCGGAAGAAAGTGAGAGTGACTTTGAATACTATCCTTCTTACGAACTGAGTCAATTGTTCGGGGCAATCCCTAGTCAATACTGGAGACAAAGCTGGGCCTTCTGGACTGTCTAAGCCCCAGCTTCATCCCTGGAGCCAATGCTCCCAGAAAGTGAAGTGCAAAGCATCAGATCAGATGAAATGGAATCATTGTGCATGGTTGAACTGTTTGAGCTTTCAGGGAGGAAATGATAGATTGGGGCAGACTGGTGATACACCGAACAAGAAGAGTATTTTGAGTGCCCTGACAGTCCACTGCCAGTGTCCGAAAGCTCTCCATGCAGCCAAATGTTGTGGACTCAGAAACTGTAACTCCTGGAGCTGAAAGTGCCCCAAGTTCTAGCCTCTCTACCCCCATGGAGACTCCCTGACAAGTGAGGACAATGCTGAAAATGAGGCTCAGAGTGCAGAGACTATAACAGTTCCCCTAGAAAGACTGGTCGAGCTGTAAAGCCTGTGGTGCACCTCAGTTATGATTCACTAGGGAGGCCTGTGGACTTGCCTCTCAATGTTGTCCATAAAGGAGTGTATGTGTCCCCGAGCTCATTGCCCAAACTGAGCATCAGTGCTAACTCAAGTTACTTGTGTTGTCCTCTAATATGGTGCCCTTGCCCCATCCAGCCCCAAGGTAACTGATAGGAAGGGCCCTCTCTTCAGGTTTCATGTACAAGAGGTAATAACTTGAGTTATGGTACAATGTGTATGTAATACTATGTAAAGAGGACGACTGCAATGTTTCAGAAATGTGTTCTTGGTAAAATGATATATTGACTGATGATTACATGTGCAGCCTAATGCAAATGTATATGGTTGCAGTTGAAACTTATGAAGTACTTGGTTGACGCTGGACGTCAAGCTTTCCCAGGCCAGGAAGGGTGTAACCTCTGCAAATGGGGGTTCCTAAAGACTTCCAGGAGCTTGCTTGAATGCTCCAAGCCTGAATGGTGTTTGGCATTTAAGCCATTTATCAGTGAGTGTTTTAGAGCCTCTGGTACTGTCTCTTTAAGAGCTGTCTGCTTGCAGACATAATTAGTTTGTATGGGGGGACTGTGTGCTTCTCTGAGTACCACTGAGCTGCTGCCAATTCACTTTATTTTGCAGTCACTAGGAGTGCAAAGGAACCTATCTGAAAGATGTAACTGTTTGCCAGAAATTATTTAGAGTAATAATGAAATTACAGTTTGTCTAACCTGCTTGCTTTGCAGTCAGAACTGTGTCTGCTAGTTCCCATTCTAGTTTTGAACTGCTGAACTGGACCAATCAGTGTGGGGTAAGCTAGCTCTAAAATGGTGCCTTGGACGAATCAGAACTTGACTCATAATCTGAGCCAGCCAC
This sequence comes from Neoceratodus forsteri, assembly GCA_016271365.2. Taxonomy (NCBI): domain Eukaryota; kingdom Metazoa; phylum Chordata; order Ceratodontiformes; family Ceratodontidae; genus Neoceratodus; species Neoceratodus forsteri. The sequence continues at coordinate 46,253,606 of JADMNL010000033.1, forward strand.
AAGAGGATTGTATGGGCAGTGACTCTGGGAGATGTAGTTTAGACTTCAGTGCCTTTTGGACCAACAGCAGCAGTCTATTGTGAGTGACAGCCAATCCAGTCAAGAACTGGGAGGAACTCAAAGGAAGTGCCCGGTTTTGTCGGTTGGAGTTTCAGTTGAGCTTTGGCAGTGAAGAAGGAAGGAGCCCTGTGCTTTTTCAGTGTGCAGTTTTAGTCAAAAACGTGTAAGGCCCAGAGTTCCGGTCTGCAGCTTGTGTAACAGCTTGTTAGACTGAATCCGTCTCTGTGAAAAGAATCAAAGGATCTCTGAAGAGTAGAAACCAGGCTCACCCTGTAGAAGACTGGAAGAATTGCTGAAAATTGCACTCGGTCTGTCAGGAACTGAATCTGCTGTGTGTTCTCCCGGTATTGTGCAGTAATTGCGATCGGGATACAGATGCAGCCTGCCTGGTATAGTGCTTTCTTTATATGGATGTGTGAAGAGGTTTGTGTACCTCAAGTGAGCCCTGCTGACATTGAAGGACCCTATCTTATTTGGAGGTCGTGAGTACTAATTCAGGGTCGCTCCTGTTGAATTGCCACATTAAATCCAAATGGAATTACTGTACTGCTGACTGTTTAATTCTCCTTTTCTCTGTGTGAAAGGGCCCCTACCAGCTGCCACGGTTTGGACTAGCCACTAGGGCTTGGGTACCCAGGGACAGTAACTGATAGGGATAGGCCTGTGCACAGAGCCATAGGTAGATTATTAGAGTGATAAGCTAATTAACCTGATTTCCCCCTGTCCTTGTTATATCCCCCTAAATAAATCAGAGCTGCTTGTTTCAGCAAAGTTATACTGCCTGAGGTATTTGTCTATGTTAAAGTACTGTACTGTGATTGTTGCACTGTATCTCATTTCACAGGAGGTCCCAGTGCCGGAACCAGACCTGGGGTAAGTGTATACTGTGAAGGTAATTCTGATATATTGTGTGGGCCACTAGTGGGAAGAAAGGGGGGTTGCAGTGTCCCAGAGGGCTGTGACCAAGTTAGTTTAACTATTGCAAACCCTGACCTCTGGGTGGAGGCACCCGCCATTGGATCCAGGCCCCTCAACCTGTTAGTGGCAAATCAGGCAGGGGTAGTAGCCCCTGGGATAGCGCCATCTAGGGGTTACACACATACTAGTGGTGATGTGGTGCACGTACTAGTGGTGATGTGGTGCATGTACTAGTGGTGATGTGGTGCACATACTAGTGGTGATGTGGTGCATGTAGTAGGGATGATATGGTGCACATAATAAGGGTGGTGTGATGCACTTACTAGTGGTGATGTGGCCAGCTCATATTGCAGATGCCCCTAGCTACCAACCCATGGCATGAGCTCCCATGGTGGAACTTGGACTGCTGGATGGAAGGTGCTGGGGCTAAGGAAACAGGAGGGCAGGATGTATCCCGGTGGAGCCCACAGGCTGATGGTACCACTGGCAGCTGCATGACCCTGTTCTGGCCCCAAGTCTAGACAACTGTTTAAACACACATAATGCCAATCTATATGCAGAGGCATAAACATAAGGAAACCACAGGAAATCATAAATACAACTTAAATAATGGAAGTTGTGTTCTTTTAAGTGTTAGTAGAAAGGCAGTGGGTGCCCATCAGAGGCACGCCACTCCCCGCGGCCACCGTTCCTTTCATTCCAGTCTAATGCAGTGGTGCACGTTCGGTAAGAATGTTACTCCACTTCTGTATTCTATAAGATGCCTGACATCTTCCAATTTTATTTGCAAGCTTGTTATACTGTACCAGTGTCTAAGTATTTTTTAAATTAATCGCTCCCCCCCAAGAAAGCTCTCTGCATTATGCCCTTTCCTCCTCTCTGCTCTGCCAGCTAGCCCACACAAGTGTTTCCCCAATGGGGTGGTACTAGTCAGATGTCCACGCAGCTAGTCACCAGCCAAGCCAGTATGAAAACATTGTGGCATGCTTAGAAAGAGGGGGCGGAAGGGGGTAAATAAATAATCACAAATATATAGCGTGCAGAGTAGTGAACACTCAGAAACACAGAACAGGCATGTCAGGATGTTTTATTAATTTGAATGGCGACATACTTTTATAAAACAAAATCATTTAGGGCCAGTTCTGTGATGTTATATTTTTTTCACTAGTAAAGATATTTTCAGTACAAGAGGACCTTTCCCCTTAGACTTCATCTGTCCATGTTGCTGCTTTGAGGTCATAATTCTTATTTGTTTTTATTTGTTTATGACATTAATATTACAGTGTGTTGCCACAGAAACGATTCTGATGTCACAAGCAGAGGATAAGGACTTTTGGCCAGGAAAGGCACACTAAGCGGTAACAGCTTGTTTCTAGGTATATCTGGGAGGGGAGGGGGGAGGTTTACATGGGACCTGTTTTATGAATCTGTAATATCTTCCCTTGTCAATCTTCACCACTCATTACTGCTGGGTGTAAGCCGCAGGCGTGCACCCACCACAGGAGCTTTTTTTTTTTTTTTGTGGGAGGAGTCGGCGCCAACGGCACCACCCATGAGAGCAATGCACTGCATGGTGTGCGAGGGGCATCCGTTAGGCACCGCAGATGCCTCCTTCATCTCAGTTCTGTTTCTCCTGCCATCGAGGCTGCACCTGCTGCACGAGTGAGAGAAAATGTTGCTGTGCCATTAGGCCTTTCTTTGTTCGACACCGTTTGTTTGACTCCTTCATCCCAGTTCTCCATCCCTACACCACTGAAGCTGGTAAAAGTGTTTCAGTTTTATATTTCGACGGCGCTGGGATCTTTGCTGTTTTATAAAATAATTTCACATCATGTCTGATTCGGGGGCCAAGCGTAAATCCAAGGCAGACCGTGCCCATATGCGTTGGTGCCCTTGTGGCCGGCAGTTTTCCATCACGGATCGGCATGATGTTTCTGTTTGGTGCCTGGGACCCACCCATGATATGGACCGCTGAGACACCTGTTTTTCCATGGACCGCCGTGTACTGGAAATCTACATGTTTAAGATCATCAGGGCTCCACCGACTTTTGGAGGACGACGTCACCCGCGGGCCTCCCAGGCCAGATCTCTTGACCCTTCCTCCGGGTTCCCTCCCAGGTCTATATGGCTCAGCAAGGAGCAGACCTCCTCCACTTCCAGCCTTGCCGAGGAGGTTTCTTCTTTGGTGCCGGAGGAACGGTGCGATTCCTCCCAGGGTCGCATAGTTGGCACCATCCCAGCAGTCACCTCCTCGGAGGTGCAGGCTCTCCCAATGTCACGGTCTCCGGTCGTGGGGCCCGGCACTGTTGGACCCTCGATGCCACCTAGCGACTTTTTGGGTTCTGGCACTGGCAGTGCCACTTCGGGATGGCGCCGGAGACTTAGGTGGCACCGTTAGCAGTGCCATTGTGGGTTCTGGTGCCATCTGCAAGGCCGGGGATTTGAGCGGCTCCATTGGTGACATCACAGCCTACATTGGTGCCATTCCCAGTGCCATCGCAGGAGATGTCCCTGAGGTAGCCTCTCTGGAGGTCACTGTGTTCGATTCCTCTTCGGGGGAGGATGACTCAGAGGTGGACCCAGACTGGCAGCCTGAGTCTTCAGATTCAGAACTCTTTGTAGGTCAGGGTATCAGGCACCCCAGTGTTCTTCTTCCCGAGTCCCTGGAGCAGGTTCGCCATGGGGGTCCCATGGCTAGGGGTGGCCGGGGATCTTCTAGGGGGGATAGCTCCGGGATTCAGGAGAGGATACCCTCTTCTGAGAGGGCCCAGGCAGCTGCCATCCCTGGTGCTGCTGAGGCTCCTCAGGAAAGGGCAGGGAGCCTTCCCTTCATACATCAGGGCCATGGACGAACAGGTCTTCTGCCTGTCCCCCCCACTGCAGGAGTCCTCTGAACATTCGAGCTCCACTTTCTCCTCGTCTTCTTCTCCTGAGGAAGTGGAACCTTCTGTCCACCTATCCTCTGACGCTGATTTCACTAAATATCAGCGGCTCCTTTCGAGGCTGGTCTTGGAGCTTCGTATCTCCTTCATTCGCAGGGACAATACCGAGTGGCAGATGCAGGCATTCCTCAGTGAATTCAGCGCTCGCCACCTCGTGGTGCCTTCCTGGCCAGTTCCCTTCTAGGAGGCATCTATCTGCACCTGGCAGTCTCCACCCACCCCTTTTCCAACCCCGGCAGACTGCAGGAGATGGTATTGTGCCCCCCATGAGTCTCTAGGCTCCCTACTTCACCCGCCCTCGGGCTTGATTTCCCTAGACACTCCTTCCGGGCCTCGGCGCCTGGCACACAATCAACCCCGGATCTGGATTCTGCTGAATTTGATCAGTGGTGATAAAGAGTCTTCTCTTCAGCTCGTGTGTTGATGTGTATAGGTTCACATCAGGCACACCACGCTGCCTACAACAGGCATCTGTGGTTGATGCTAGCGCAGGTTCTGACGTCTATGCCTGATACGGAGCAGTCTAGACAAGCCATTGCCCTCTCTGCACAGGGTCTGGAGCTTGCAAGGCACCAAGCAAGGGCATCTTACGACACAAGCGAGGTGGCTTCCAGACTGGCGGGGACAGCAATCTGCATAAGGCGGATGGCATGGCTTCTTCTGTCCAGATTGTCACCCATTGCCCGGCGTAGGGTGATTTCCTCCGCTTTCCCGGGGACCTGCCTGTTTTCCTGCAGGTGAGGAGGATTCTTCAGGGGCATCCTCTGCCCCCCCCAGCCTCGGGGGACACCCCCTCTCCCTCAGCAACCTTAGACTGTCCCAGTCTATCAGTCAGGGTCTCCCCCTCCTGCTTTCCACCAGTAGAAGGCTGAGGGATCTGTTCCCTCAGGGCTGAATTTTAGGCCCCCTCTGGGGGGCTTAGTACTCACCCAGCAGTAATGAATGGTGAAGATTGACAAGAGATGATATGGAAATTATGTACCTACCGTAATTCTTGATCTTCTCTTGTATCTTCACCATTCATTACTGAATCCCACCCACCTTCCCCTCATGGGCCTCATTTCTTGGGCGTCTCCCCACCCTGCTCGTCCTCCTCCTTCTGCTCCCCCCCCGGGGGACTAAATTGTCTGGTTCCTCGGGACCTTCTGTTCTTCTCTGAAAACATAACAAAGGATTTGAGCGTGAGGAGGGCGGGCAAAGCTTTGTCCTCCTTCGGAGGGAGCTCTTTCTGATTTCCTGGAAAGTTTTGCCTTCGGGGTCTTTTCCTTCGGACTAGATTAGCTCAATCTCCAGACAACAGGGTTAGTCCCTGAGACAGTTCTCTACCCTCGGTCTTCGGACTTAGCTGGGTCCCTGGATTTACCTGGTGATGCCAGACCGGGGCTAGTCAACGCCTGTTCTGGCCCGATTCGGAAATTGCCACCTTGATCTGGTGGTCTGGTCCATCTGGCCCCCGCCTTCTCTGGGGAGTCAGAAAGAGCTTTTTTTCTGTCTCTGTCCATCTTGACAAGGAGGTTGCCCTCCCTTGGGGCTTCCCTCCCCCCCCCCCAGCACTAACACATATCTGAGTGCTAGTGGGGTCTTTTCCTTTACCTAGTTGGGGGCTGTCCCTCTCCAGAACAGATTTTGCCTTTGCATTCTGTGAGCTCTCAGCCTGAGTGATGGGTAATGGGATAGTGGGAGGTGTAGGAAAATCTGCCTCTCTCATTTCAAGCTGTGTAGAAGGTTCGTCTGAACCATCTGAACCAGTTTTGTCTGAAGGGATCCTTGCTTCCTTGCTCTAAGATCCAAGCTGATAAGCTTCAAGCCAATTTCACTCGGGATTTGTGGCAGTATTTTTCCCTCCTCCCAATATCCCCTCCTCTTTTTCTTTCCTGTTCTTCTTTCTGCCTTTCCCTTATCTGTTCCTCCCTCAGAGCCGCCCAAGGAAGCAGGCCCTGCGGTCCCTTGGGGGTAGGGTTCTTCTCTTTCCTGTCCTCTTTTCAGCTTATTCCTTTTTCAGTTTGTTTCCTTTCCTTTATCCATCTCTCAGTTCTCTTGCCTCGCTTTTATTCTTCTAAGCCCTTTTTATTTCGCCTCTCCAGCTTACAGAACTGGGATGGAGGAATCTGCGGAGCCTAACGGCCACCCCTCACAGTGCATCGCTCTCATGAGCGGTGTCATCGGCGCCGACGCCTTCCTCCAAAAAAAAAAAACCCCCCGTGGCAGGTGCACACCTCCAGCTTACACCCAGCAGTAATGAATGGTGAAGATACAAGAGAAGATCAAGAATTACGGTAGGTACGTAATTTCCATTTCTGTCCAGGAAAGGCACACCGAGCAGTGACAGCTTGTTTCCAGGTATGTCAGGGGGGTTTACATCCACCTGTTTTATTTATTCATTTATTTGTAATTTCTGGGCAGGAAAGGCACACCAAGTAGTGATAGTTTATTTCCAGGTATGTCGGGGGAGTTACAGCCACCTGTTTTATTTATTCATTTATTTGTAATTTCTGGGCAGGAAAGGCACACTGAGCTGTAACAGCTTGTCCCCAGGTACCTCCTATGGGGAGAGAGCTATTTATTTTTTTTAAATTAGTCTTTATACTCCTTCCCTGCCAACAACCCCCATCCCATCCCCTCCCCCGGCTCCCAGCCCTGTGACTTGCCTTCCCTAGGAATTACCTGGACCTCAGGAAAGCCCCTCTGGCATACCCCTTCAGAGCAAGGCTATTGGGGGGGCAGAGCCCCCAGAGGAGACTGAGTTCAGCACTGAGGCCTGGTTGGCAGTGTAGGGCCTGTGGAGACAGGGGTTTCATCCCAGTGCAGCTACTTTTTTCCCCAGTGTCTGTCCCTCGCTGACATGTTGCTGTCATGAAGACGCGGCAGCACATGCAACAGGTGTGTCTCCCCTCCCACTGCTGTCCCTGTCTGACTGACAGCACTCAGCCATCCCTAGCTGGTGCTCCTACAGCAGGGGGTGGAAGGCATCCTGCTCAGAGGAGGAGGAGGAGGAGGAGCACGTCCTCTGGGATGCCTGATCCTCTTCTGTCTGGCCAGTCCCTGACCACCAAGTCTCTCTTCTGAACCTGGGTCACCAGTGTCGTGATTGGTACCCCTACCACTGCACCGATGGGCCTATCATCTTGATGACTTTTAAAGCCCTACACGGACTTGGCCCGGACTACCTGAAAGAGCTTCTGGTCCCTTACTGCCCAGGGCGATTGCTCCACTCAGCTGACGAGGGGTTGCTAGAGATTCCAAGGATATGTTCGAAATCTTCTGGGGCTAGAGCATTTGTGTATGCCACCCCTACCCCTTGGAATTCTCTACCCCGTCGGTTACATGAGTGCACAACTGTAGAAGGATTTAATCAGGCACTAAAAACGTTTCTATGGTGCCAAGCTTTTGGTAACTAATTATTGGATGAGACCAGTCTGACATTTTTGTTACTGAGATGTTTGTTTTTGTTTATTTTGTGATTTTAATATTGTTAAGGTGCCTTAGTTTTTGAAAGGCGCCATACAAATAAAGTTTATTATTATTATTATTATCATCTGAGGGGGGCTATACGGGACCTGTTTTATTGACTGGAGGAATAGTGTTCAGGACACTGGGGAAATATCCCCATCTCTTACCATAAGTGCCACGGGATTTTTTTTATTCTTTATAGTTTCTCATGCCCCCATACCCCAGCACAGAGTCAGGCCCAGACCCACCTCTCAGTGTCTATGGCACTTACCCACATTCAATTCCAACCCCATGGATTCCCCCTCCATAGCAAGGTCCAGCCAGACTGGTTCCAACCCCTGCCTTCTCCTGCGTGTGAAGGCAGGCAAAGGCGACCAGGTTTCCCGTAGCAGCCAGCAGCTGAGGTCGGGGCCTAAGCATGCTTCAGCCATGCTGCTTAGAGCAGGCCTTTTTTTTTTTCTTTTTCTGGTCTCACCCTCTTGGGATGTCAGCACACTTGGAGGCCAAATCAGTAGCATGCAAGCGTGTTGCATGGAGGCCATGGCTAACACCCCCACTCTCATTGTGATCTGTGCCACCATCTGTGTCACCAAGGTGGCATTATTGTAGCAGCAGTAGTAGCCCCCCCGAGGAGGAAGTCGGGATGCTGAGTCTTCCACCATCTGTGTCACCAAGGTGGCATTATTGTAGCAGCAGTAGTAGCCCCCGAGGAGGAAGTCGGGATGCTGAGTCTTCCACCATCTGTGTCACCAAGGTGGCATTATTGTAGCAGCAGTAGTAGCCCCCCCCGAGGAGGAAGTCGGGATGCTGAGTCTTCCACCATCTGTGTCACCAAGGTGGCATTATTGTAGCAGCAGTAGTAGTAGCCCCCCCAGAGGAGGAAGTCAGGATGCTGAGTCTCCCTCCCCTGGCTGGCGCATGATGACTGCTAGTTCCGAAACTTGGGCTTCCAGCATCATGACTGGTATTAATGGGTTGACCCTGGGATCCTTTTTTAATGAAGCTGTTTTTCCTCTGTCTCACCTGACAGTATCCCTCCAGCACATATGGGATGCAGAGGCACATATGGGTGCAAAGGAAGACATGGGTGAAGCGGCATGTATGGGTGCAGAGGCACATAGTGGTGCAGAGACACGTATAGGATTCAGAGGCACATAAGGGTGCAGAGGCACATAGTGATGCAGAGGCACGTATGGGTACAGAGGCACGTATGGGTACAGAGGCACGTAGTGGTGCAGAAACATGTATGGGATGCAGAGGCACGTAGTGGTGCAGAGACATGTATGGGATGCAGAGGCACATAGTGGTGCAGAGACATGTATGGGATGCAGAGGCATGTATGGGTGCAGAGGCACGTAGTGGTGCAGAGACATGTATGGGATGCAGAGGCACATAGTGGTGCAGAGACATGTATGGGATGCAGAGGCACATAGTGGTGCAGAGACATGTATGGGATGCAGAGGCACGTATGGGATGCAGAGGCATGTATGGGTGCAGAGGCACGTAGTGGTGCAGAGACACGTATGGGATGCAGAGGCACGTAGTGGTGCAGAGACATGTATGGGATGCAGAGGCACATAGTGGTGCAGAGACATGTATGGGTGCAGAGGCACGTATGGGATGCAGAGGCATGTATGGGTGCAGAGGCACGTAGTGGTGCAGAGACACGTATGGGATGCAGAGGCACGTAGTGGTGCAGAGACACGTATGGGATGTAGAGGCACATATGGGTGCAGAGGCATCTATGGCTGCAGAAGCACACATGCCTACTTGGCATCTGGTGACCAGAGTTCATTGCCAAACCCAGGTGACCAGCGTAACAAACGGTAGTATTACTGCTGCAGTTCCGGAGCAGTTCTGTGCCATGGGATCTTTAACTTCCACCTGGGCAGCACCAGATATGGGCAGCTGGGACCTCGGTTTAACATCTCATGCATAGGACAGCACAACAGCAGTGCAGCCTCCCCCGTGATACATTACAGTTTGAAAGATGAGCGTGCCACCTCCTGAACTACTGACCCTGACTGACATGAAATGAGGAATTTCAACAATAAAATACACTGGTGCCAAAAACTCTAATCATGTTTTGCGGTCCAATGGCCAAACACACAATGGGCCAACATGGCTGGCATTGTTAAGCCACTATTAGGGATGGACATACATGAAACAACTCTCAGATACTGTTTGACCAGTAAAAATATTGCTTCACTGGCCAGCGGTAATTATTAAGGGTATGTGTTAAGGGTTCTAAATGTACTCAACAGTTCTTGTTCTCAGTTTTCTTTTCAGCATTTCTAAACATCTTGCCTGCCTGCCTGTCCAAAAGGTCTGTATGGAAAGCGTCCCCAAGTGACCTCACAGTGCTCGTGTTTATTTCTGTATTTCTGTTTGACCAGGAAAGGCACACTAAGCTGTGACAGCTTGTTTCCAGGTGCACTCTGGAGGGCGGGTTGTGTGGAACGTATGTTGTTTTGTGACTGTTTATTTATTTAAAACGTTTGTTTTCATGTTGGACAAAACAACATGCAACAATAGCTGCATACGTGAAGTAACAATACAGAACAGACATGCAGACATTTGTAAAATACAGTGGTTATAGACAGTAAGGGTCAAGGTACATACAAAGAGAATATCCAGGGCTGAGCATGGCCTCCAGACTTTGTGTTTTTAATTGATGGGGGAATGTTGGCCATGATACGAGGGAAACCACCCCTACTCTTCATCAGTAAGTGCCATGAGATCTTTTACTTCCACCTGGACAGTGACCAGAGGTGGGCAGATGGGACCTGTCTAACGTCTTATCTGAAAGATGGTGACATCGTAGTGCTCACCATGAACAGACTGTGATGTCACAAACAGCAATTGTGAGGTCATTGGTGGCCAGTCAGATGGTTTTCAAAAAACAGACAAGCAATGATTGGAATAGATGACTCATTCACCCAAAAATATTGAAATATATATCAATTTATTCTAGGGCTCTAGAATTGAGGGGATGCCAGGAGTTGCGCTTTAGGGGAAAACAGCCTTGCGGCTGCCTGTAAAAAAAAGTCTATTTTGAGTATATGTATGGAAATAATTTTTATATGAAAATGAGAGAACCAATAGAATAAAAGTTTAATATCAGGTTAACGAATTGCTTGATTTGAGAAATTGTATTTCAGAAATAAAACTTAGGTAAATATCCCAGACTCCCCGATGAAGGAACTTTTTTTGTTCCAAAATGTTGGATATTTGTTAATTCTGGATGTTTACAATACATTGATACATATTTCAATATTTTCCGGTGAGTTAGCCTTTTGTTCCAACCATTCCTTGTCTGTCTATGTGCCAGGATTGGATTTAGGCTCCTCCCTTAATAAGGATCTGTGTTTGCTTCACCAAGGTGAGCTGCGCTGGAGCATCTACATTTGATTTTCGACAAACATAACAAAATAAGTGTGGCATGAAATCTGAAATACTTAGCAGACCAATAACAGAAAAATGTAAAAAAAAAAAAAATCTAGAAAACACTCCAGCTGAACATACAGTAACTAGTTGCACATGTAATCATTTTAAATCTTTTGTCTTGGCAGTTACCTGATCATTAAGGGCACTAGGAAGCCAGGACTGGCCAGCCAGCCCAGTTCTAACAGGCTTCTTTTTTCGGACTTCTTTCTATATGTAGTAATGTGCAGACATTTGCATGCTAATTGCATAGAAACATAGCTGTTGCCAGCGGACAAAGGCCCTGCTAATTACATGCTCTTTACGTACGGAATCATGTTTTAAAGTCTGTCTTTTTGGTTCTAAATTTGACGACTGGCCTATTTTGTGAAGGCTCTGTTTCTTTGGAACCAGTTCTGCTTGTTACCAGTTTCCTGAGTTGCTACACTATTGACGTAGGACTGCAGAGCCCCTGAATGGAAGCTCACTGCATCCGTGGTGTGTTGTATGCACACAATGCTGTAGAACACGTTTTGGCCTATTTTGCACAAATGTACATAATGAAGGTGGCTCCATGCTCTGTTGAGTTTGACCCTTTCTGATAATGTAACTTGTTAATACTGGCACTGAACGAAAGGACATCCATTGTATGTTTTGTGATTTTAATAAAGTTATTTGAGAACAGAGAAAAATGCATTCCATTTACAGTCCGTTTGCTCTCTTAATTCTCTGTAGCTGGGAGGGACTGGAGACAGGTATGGGAGAATGACCGAGTGTTAGTGAGGTTACTGCACAGCACCAATGCTGAGATTTGTGAGGTAGGGTATAGGAGAATGACTGGTCATTAATGAGGTTACTGCACAATGCTGAGGTTTGTGATTGAGGTTGTTGGACCACAAGCAGGACTGTCTGATATGTAACTGATGCAATTCCATGTAACAGTCACTATTCCATGTGACTGTCACTATGCCATGTGACAGCACCTATGCCATGTGGCAGGCACTGTGCCATGTGACTGATGCTATTCCATGTGACAGTCACTATACCATGTGACATGTGCCATGCCATGTGACTAATGCAAGACCATGTGACTGGCACCATGGTATGTGACAGGCCCCATGCCATGTGACAGTCATCATGTCAAGTGACTGGTGCAATGCCATGTGACAGGCACTGTGCCATGTGACTGGTTATTCAATGTGACAGTCACTATGCCATGTGACAGGTGCCATGCCACATGACAGGTGTTAGGCCATGTGACTGATGCTATGACATGTAACAGGTACTATATGAAGAAACTGGCGCTATGCCATGTGACAGTCACTATACCATGTGACATGTGCCATGCCATGTGACTAATGCAAGACCATGTGACTGGCACCATGGTATGTGACAGGCAATATGCCATGTGACAGTCATTATGTCAAGTGACTGGTGCTATGCCATGTGACAGTCACTATGCCATGTGACAGGTGCTATGCCACATGACAGGTGTTAGGCCATGTGACTGATGCTATGACATGTAACAGGTACTATATGAAGAAACTGGCGCTATGCCATGTGACAGGCACTATGCCATGTAACTGACGCTACTCCATATGACAGTCTCTATGCCATGTAACAGGTGCCATGCCATGCAACAGGCCCTACGCCATGTGACTGACACTATGCCATGTGACAGGCGCTATGCCATGTGACTGATGCTACTCCATATGACAGTCTCTATGTCATGTGACAAATGCTAAGCCACGTGACTCACACTATGCCATATGACAGGCACTATGCCATGTGACTGATTCTACTCCACGTGACAGTCTCTATGCCATGTGACAGGTACCATGCAATGTAATAGCTGCTATGCCATGTGACTGATGCTATGCCATGTGATAAGCATTATGCCATGTGACAGGTACTATGTCATGTGACTGACGTTATTCCATGTGACAGTCTCTATACCATGTGATAGGTGCCATGCCATGTGGCAAGCACTATTCCATGTGGTTGACACTATGCCATGGGAAAGGCGTTATTCCATGTGACAGTCACTATACCATTCGATGGACGCCATGTCATGTGACTGACACTATGCCATGTGACAGGCGCTATGCTATATGACAGGTGCTATGCCATGTGACTGATGCTATGCAATGTGACAGGTGCTATGCCATGTGACAGGCACCATGTCATGTGACTGATGCTATACCATGTGACAGGCACTGTGTCATGTGACTGATGCTATATCACATAACTGGCGCTATGCCATGTGACTGATGCTATTCCATATGACAGGCACTATGTCATGTGACTGGCACTAGGCCATGTGACATGTGCTATGACAGGTGACAGCACAGTGCCATGACCATACCTCCATCAGTAGTATCAGTCAGTATGGACAGACAGCACCCTGGTGAATTGTGGCACCCCTCTGCTGACCACCCATCCTAGTGTGGACACAGTATGCTGGTGTGTGGCGGCGTCCCCTCCACTCACCCATCCTCTATCTATTTTGGTCACCCCTGGTGTCTAGTGGCATGCCCCCATGCCCCAGTCACCCTTTCCATATAGCTGCAGGCTGTCCCAGGTGTCCAGTGGCAACCCCCACCCTCTGATCACTCATCCCAGTGAATCCATTGATTCCCTGTTGGTTAGTGTAACCACCACCCACCGATCAACCATCGATGCCCTGGTGACTAGTGGAACCCACCATCCACCGATCACCCATCCCAGTGAATTCACTGATGTCCATGTGGCTAGTGGCACTCCCCCCACCCACTAAGCACCCGTTCCAGTGCTAGCGCAGATTCGCTGGTGGCTGATGGAACCCTCCCCAGCCTCCCAGCCCATATAGTTCCCTGACTCACTGGTGTTCAGTGGCATCCCCCCAATCTCCCAGCCAATATACGTGGACCTATCCTTGGCATTCAGTGGTACCCTCCGACCACTGGTCACCACAAGGACTGGTGAACAGTGGCGGTTCCACAACCCCCCCCACACACACACACTCTGCCTGCACCCCACATACCACGTGCCAACCTCTCCTGTACCTGTGATGGTTGGGCTGTGTGGGGAACCTGATACAATAACCAGTACAGCCCTCCACTCACCTCTGCAGCCAGCCATTGTATGAGCTGAGAGTGAGCACATGTACAGTAAACTCAATACTGTACACCTACTCACTGTCATCCCATATGGCAGCCAGCGGCGGAGGTGGGAGGAGGGCTGTGCTAGCTCGTATAGGGCTCCCTGTACAGCCCCTGCCACCACAAGTACTGGGGGTTGGCTAGGTGGTGAGCTGGGTGCAGACAGAGTGGGGGGAGCTGTGGAACTGCCACTGTTTGCTGGTTTGTGTGGCAAGCAGTGGTTGAGGGTACCACTGGACACCAGGGATAGGTCTGGATAAATGGGCCATGAGATCAGGGGGATGCCACTGGACACCAGGGAGGCAGGGAACTATACAGGCCAGGAGGCCAGAGCAGAGGGGGGTTCTGCCAGCCACCAAGAAATCTGCGGTAGCACCAGGATGGGTGATCAATGTAGAGGGGGGCCACAAACCAACATTGACTGGACACCAGGGCATACATCAACACATAGGTGATGGGCATTTGAAGGGTGGAGGGGTGCCACTAGACACCAAGGATGTACTGCAAATATACCTGACGGATGACCGGGGGTGTGGAATGCCACTGATCACCAGGGACTCTATTGAGATCAACAGGATGGGTGTATTGGGGTGCCACTAGGCACCAGGGTCTATATAGCAAGCACCAGAATGGGTGACCGGAGGGTGAGAGTGACACTAGACACCAGGGCAAGGGCTACACATTGACAGGACAGGTGTTCAGGGGTGGGGACTGCCACTAGCCACCAGGGATTACATCAGGATGGGCACAACCAGGTGGCTGCTTCCAATGCAAATGGACCTATAATGGGCATGTTAATGGCCTCTTAGTACCTTGCATGCCCAATGGGCTCATTTGCAATTTGCAGCTGATTATTGTGCCACGGCTCCCAGGGCTATCTGCTCTGGAGGCGCAATTCCCTATCGGCTGGCTGCAACCCAGGTGCATGTTGGTGCAGCACAAAATGACTTAGTGCTGTGCCGAAATGGACAGATATTTAGTTGGCTAGTGTCAGTCCACTATCTGACTGAATATTGCACCCTCTAGGTTAGGCACAGGTGCAAGCACAGCATAACCCTTTGCGCTCCGCTTTTGCACTTTTTTCAATATCTGGCCCGTGGTGTTTTTCAGTGTATGTGTTGGTCCAGTAAACAGTAAACTTTCTTCCACTCCATCTGTATGGTATTGTGTAGCATGAACCCTGCAGATGTAATGGTGGTCCGTCTGAGAATCCCACTACTCGCTCACTTTCACTTCAGTTACGTAAGTTCCTCCACAACATATGTCTTTTGAGCAGTTACAGAAGGTGAAGGTGAGGTCTTGAACAGCTTCTGTTTCCTTTGTATATAATAAAAAGTTTTGTAATCATCTATTTCCAGTCCAAGATACACATTGTTCCAGGCTGTGCTGCGAGGTACAGCGTTGTGTCAACACTAAATCTGCCAATGGCCAGCTTCTCTTAAAGCCACAGCTCTCTTTTCCAAACCTAAGTTATTTACCATCAGTGCCGCTCTGTTGCGTACCTGCTTGAACACAGCAACCCCTGCTATCCTGCATAAGAATTCCACTGCTCACCTGAGTCACATCAAATATTTAATGCACTTTTGCATGGAAAGATTAGAAACAATTAGCGTACAAACAAGGCCATTTCAAAATGGAACCCATCTGGCCCGAGCCTGCCTGGCAGCAATTTCAGCAGTGCCTTGAGAGTCTCCTTATAAGACTGAAACTGGAACATTTCCCAGCAACCTCACCTCGGGCCTTCCTCCGTTGCTACAGTGGAAGTCCGGAATTTAAACTGAACCTGAATTCCCAGAACCTGCAGGGCAGTTTCAATCTGGCAAAGGAGGGGCATGGTGAAGTGGAAGCAATAATACTAGTAGTGCCCACTACCCCCTTTAGGCTAAAAAACAGTAAGGCCAGGAGTGTTACAACACTAGCCCCCTGCTACCCAGCTTAGCAATGCACTAAGTAGTGTGGCCAACACTGTGTTATCACATCTGCTGCTATTTTTAAAACAAAGTTTTAACGCATCTGTAAGATGGTAGCATACTAACGCTAATGATCCCACTGCACCCCGTGGACCCCTGCATACAGAGTGCAGTAGTATTTGTAATGGTTCCTGTCACAGTGCTAGTTAATGCTTCCAGTAACCATGTTTTAACACACTAATGATAGCACATTGTTAAAACAGGATATTCTAGAATAAGGACCCCCCCCAGTCCTGGTCATTAGGCAATGTCCCTGGTTGTTTTGTGGCCCACCCCCCCTCCTGGTACCACTACTTTGTGTACCCACCCTCTCTCTAACCCAATGTCCAGTTTAGCCATAGTTCTGTGGCATCCCTGGTAGTCCTGTGGTAATCCCATTCCTAACCCAATGTCCAGTTTAACCTCTGTGACCTCCATGGTGGTCTCACTGGTAGTTCAGTGGCCCACCCCTCTCCTGGTGTTTTCATCTGTTTCTCTCCCATCTGAGATGGTGGCCAGCACTTATCCTTCTCTCACCTCCAAGGCCAGCCACTGACCAACAGCAGAACCTATTGAAAAAAAAATTACATTTGTGAACAAGCATAGAAACATGGAGAATGATGGCAGAAAAAGACCAGAGGTCCCTTTAGTCTGCACGGAGTTCCCTAGCTGCCTCGGGACCTATTGCCCATGCAGAGTTTTATCCCTTCCGGTCCACCCTCCTGCTCACCTCCCCACTGCTACCAACACTGAGCAACTACCATATCCTTCACTCTGCCCCAGCCAAGCTTGAAAACATTTACAGCCTTTCTTTTTTTGCCACTTCTTTTTTATCCCCTCTGACCCAGGTGCTGTCACCTGACTGAGCACGCCACACAGCAGGCTCGGAGGGACCCACCATCATGCTGTGGTTTACCCCTCTCGGCGGGTAGGGAGCAGGCTTTCCCCGATACCCATACCTTGCTCTCCAGGTAGTCTACAGGGCCTCTTTGGTCAGCGACTCCAGTGACTCCATCAGTTTACCCACTACAGAGGTAAAGCTGACAGACTTGTAATTCCCCAGTTGTTCTGTGTCCCCCCCCACCTTGTGTAGCGGGACTATGTCCACTACCCCCTCAGTGTTTTTGAACTACCCTGTCTGACTAGAGCTACTGAATAGCACTACTGTGATTCAGCCAGTTCTGCAGCCTATTACTTGAGCATGGACTTAGTTTGCATTCAGTATCAATTTTCTTTTTAGTTCAATATTAATTTGCTTTTATGCGTAACTTTGCTTTTTGTTAATGTTTTTACCCAAACTTGTGCAATCAATTAATGAATACCCTCCCACCTCATAACCACATTAGTTGGGACTCATAACTTCCATCCAAAATGTGATTTTGGGGGGTCACTTAAACAACTGAGGGGGGCCTAACAGGACTCCCCCTAGCCCCAGCACTAGTGCAGAGGGGATGACAAGGCAAGAAACAAATATGTGGGGAAGGGGCTGCAGCAAATGGAATCTGAGAGGTGGGTTTAGAAGAATAGAGTGGTGTGTGTGGGAGCAGGATCTGCCACGATGTGGGACTATGGGGGGTAGGATGCGTAAGGGGAGGGAGGTCCTGTAGAGGCACAGTAACACTAGGGGAGGGGGCTGAGGTTCAAAAGCAGAAGGAGACAGAGGGGAAGGAGGATGGAAAGATTTCTGAGGGAACATATAAGCAGGGGCCGGGAAAGCTATGTGCTCAAATGCCGGGAGCCTGGGAAATAATAACTGTGAAGTACAGGCATTAGTGAGTGATGCCTAGCTAGACCTGGCGGTGGTCACACAGTCGTGGACAACAAAGTACCATGATTGGAATGTGGCTAGTCATGGTTATGCATTATTCAGACAAGATAGGGGAGAGGGGAAGGGGTGGCATCATACATAAAGGAGGGTATAAAAGCCACAGAAGTCAAGGACATGTGGAGGGCAAAGCTACAGAAACAGTGTGGGTGAAGTTAGGCATGGGTGCATGGTAGAACATCACAAGAGGAATCGTGTAAAGACCACTGTTTCAGAAGTAAGTGATAGGGAACTGGGGGGAGATGAGATCAGGAGGGCAGCAGAACAGGGGGAGGTGCTGCTAATGGGAGACCTTTAACTTGCCAGATGTAAAATGAAGCATCCCAGTGACAGCACGTGCAAGAAACCAGTTACTAGTAAAGACACTTCAGAAGACATTTCTGATGCAAAAAGAAGAGGAACCTACAAAAGAAGGTGCCAAACTTGACTCAGTCCTTACAAACAGGGACAGTATCGGGAAGGTCACCATTCCGACAGGATCTATTGGGATCCAGTGATCACTGGACCATGTGGTTCGAAATCAAGCTAGAGCTAGATGGAACACATACCCAGACGAAGGTTTACAATTATTTATTTATTTAAAAGTTTTACCAGGAAAGGCATACCGAGCAGACTACTGCTCGATTCCAGATGCGTCCTGGGGGGTGCTGGGGAAGGGAGGATACAAAATCACATGCATAATACAGAAATTACACAGAATATATACATAATATGTACAGGTCTAGATACAGCATGTACACAGCAAGCAACAACAGAACATCAGAGTTAATAAGGCATCAATATGGTAAGAAGGTACAAAAGACAACAATCTCAGGGTCAGAGATAAAACATAGGAGAAGCCATAGCTGAGAGAGCTGGGCCCTTGTCTCGAGTGAGCTTAGGCTGCATGAGCAGTCGGCGGAGAAGTGCCCTCTGAGGAGGGAGTTGAGTTTCCGAGAGGAGGGAGCATCCCGAATGTCTGCAGGCAGGGAGTTCCATAGCTTTGGCATGTGAGCTCTAAAGGCCAGTTGGCCAGCAGAGGTCGCCATGTAAGGGACTTGAAGGAGCTGGGAGTCGCAATTCCTGAGTAAGCAAGGGGTGTTTGAGCATTTAGGGTAGAAGAGAGGTAGGAGAGCAGTAACTGGGCCCAGAATTTGGCTGTGAGTCTATTACAGTGAGACTGGCACCTATCGAAGAGCAAAAGGAGGTTAAGGGACTTTTAGAGGTCGCAGTGGTGGGTAGAGGGTGTACAGTCCAGAGCAAATCGACAGAAGCAGTGGAAAAGAGGATCCAGTAATGCTAGGGTGGACTAGGAGTGGCACTGTAGACTATGTCCCCATAGTCAAAAATAGGGAGGATCATTTTCTCCACAACTGCCTTGTGGGCTAGCAGTGGGATACAGCCACGGTTACGGTATAAGGTGCCCAGTCTGGGGTACAGTTTGTTGTGGGTAGCATTGATATGTGCAGAGAAGTCAAGGTGCTGGTTCAGCCAGACCCCAAGATATCTAAAAGTGGTGCATGCTTCTAAAGGAGACCCATCAAGGGTCTTGAAAGTTGGAGTGGCAGGGAGATGGGAGAGTGTCTGCCTCGTGCTGAAGGTTAAAGAAACAGTTTTCTTGGCATTAAGAGTAAGTTGATTTGAGCGGAACCAGAGCTGCACATCATTGAAGTCTTGCTGGAGACTGAGTGGCACTTCCAGGGGGAAGGGCCTGAAGTATACAACACTGTGTCGTCAACATACGTGTGAATAGATGTGTGTGGGCAGGCTGATGGCAGGTCGTTCAGGAAAATGGAGAACAGAATTGGGCCAAGGACAGAGCCTTGGGGTACGCCGATGGTGACAGGGAGGGAGACGGAAGTGGATGTACCAATTCTGACTCATTGGGACCTGCCTGCCAGGTATGATTTGAACCAGCTGATGGCTGCACTGGAGAGCCCCACTTGGGAGAGCTTCGATAGGAGAAGGGCATGAGAGACACTGTCGAAGGCCTTAGCTAGGTCAACAAAAATGGCAGATGTGACATGACCTTTATCCAAGGCTATAAGGATGGAATCAGTGAGCCTGAGCAGCAAAGTGACAGTGAAGTGGGATTTCCTAAAACCCGACTGGTAGGGAGTAAAGAAAGAGGAGGCATCAAGGAAGGAGGAAAGCTGCATCATGATATCATTCTTAGCCAAATTTAGCATTAGTTGGACATCTCTACCATTTTTTCAAAGAAAAACTGAAATAATTATATTTCCACACCTTCTTTTTTATTATTCTTTGTTTTTCAAAATATGTTTTATTTCCATATGCAAATGTATATTTCCATGTCTTTTAACAATGCCCCTTTATATTCATTTCAGTGTTAACGTACATTTCAGGACTAAGGTATCCCTTCTTCAGAACACTTTATGGGGTTATTTTCTATAAATAAACAAAAGTAATAAAAAACCATCAGTATTCATAACATGAAATCTTATATTTTTTAAACAAATCTTATTTACATTTTCCAGCCGTATTTTCACAGGGGAACATACCTGTGTACATAAAAAGAATCTGTTCATCTTTTAGTATTTATTTTCTGTCTTTTCTTTTCAAGACCTAATGTTTGAGGAAAGAGAAAGGAAATTTCAGCTGACTTCTCTTTTATGTTTAAGCAGGCTTCATGGTCCGGGGTTGGGGGGGACAAGTGTTCAAAAAGGTATTTTTTCAAACTTTTACAAACACTTATTCAGTAAAAACTGTTATACTTTCTCTGCTTACCTTTTATATTAAGATTTTTTTGAATTAAAAAGGACACTTTAATAGTTGTGTTGCCCTCTTCTTATTTTTATCTGAAAAATAAGTCAAATATGATTTTTAGATCTTACTATTTTATTCAAGCTGTTTTCTAATGCATTCTTTTTGACAATGCTCACTGAGCGGCTCCCCCTCCCCTCCTTTCCCTACTAATTCCTCCTCCCCTATCTCCCTCCCTTCTACTCCCATCAGCTCTCCCCCGACCGTAAGTTTTGCACCTTTTGTTATCTTTTGCTTCGTTGGAGATTGTATTCTATTGTAACAAAACTGTAATTGAACTGTAACTTTTTTGTTTGTAAGTAGTGTCCCTTGTACTACTGTTCTGATGTCCTCTTTGTGACGAGGTAGCTTTGTAAATGAGCCTCTGGCTCAAAGGTTTCTAAACTGATGTTTAACTAAATAAAATAAATAAAAATAAATAATGGCCCCAGATTTTAAAACTTAATCTTAGGACTATTCAGTCTACCTCTTTTAATTTTCGAGAGGTTGTTTAACACTTCCTTCTACAAGTTCCCATAGTAGATTTAAAGAGTACTCTGTTTTTTTGTTATAATTTTCTTTTTTGAGAGCTTAGTTTCCTTTTACTCCTACCTTTGTTTGACGTTTTTTCTGGTGACGTGGTAGAACTCAGTAAAAAGGGTCGTATTCCTTATTTCCAAAGGATTTCAAATGCTTAAAGCCTCTCAACTTCTGAGACTCGCTGTCATTCGCGTGAACACCACTATGAGTGAGGAGAAATGCTGCTTCTTCCTTGCAGCTGGAAGAGGCTGAGCCGCGGATTTACACGCTCAGGGAAGAGCGTGATGACGTCACTAGTGGCGTCCCCTGTGGCTCAGTCCTTTAAGGAAAGCTATCACTTATGCCTATAGAGACTGGTTCCTAAATGAACCTGTGTAGTCCCCCTTCCCTTGGGATTTTTTTGGTTTTTATTCTGATACTGTATTTTTTATTTGAACTACTAGGTTTAATTTCTTACTAGTTTGTAAATATACAGATGGGAATTTTCACTGTCATAAAGTACATGGTGTTATTGATCTTAACAGTGGGGAATAATAGCTAGCCAACCCATGATTCATGGTCGACTTCTCAGCCCTAAAGGCAAACATGAGCTCAGCATGCCACTCACGATAGGGGGGGTACCTCTTGGTCTAGCCAGTGGCGGAGAAGGACCTTTTTGGCACAGGTGGCTTTCAAGGCCATGTGTTCATTTCTGTGCACCAGTCAACCTACATCCAAAGTCTCCTATGACAACGTTTCAGGAATAAAGGCCTCCAGCCCCAGTAGAGGGTCGAGCTTAAGTTTAAGGGCCCTCCAGAGCAGTTGAGCTTTGGGACAAGCCCACAAAATGTGCAGAAGTGTTCCAGTCTCCTGTCACACCGGGAACTGGCATCACTGTTCAGTCTGAGCATTCTGTGGCATTTTACTGGTGTATGAAACAGTTTATGTACTATTTTGAGCTGCTTCAGATGGTAGATATTGAACGTGCTATATTTATACATATTGTTCCCTATGTTGGCCCAGTCATATTCCCCACCCATTTTGGGTAATGCCTGTGCCCAGTGCGGGGCCTCACCATCCACTTTATTCACAGTCAAATCAAAAACCCCGGGTACAGGTGGGAGATAGGGTTTGGAAGGGTAGCACAAGTGACCAGTGGCAAGATGCAGGATGGTTTACTTCTAAACATTCCGGGTACTCCTATGTAAGTTTTTGGGTCTGTTTGAAGAGCCTTTTGTGGATCTAAGAGTGTTGCCTTGTACGTTCTTGGCACCAGATGGCTGTGAACTGAAGGTGAGCAGTTCTGTGGTCCTAAGGATGCAAGAGGCAACACTCTTGGATCCATAAAAGGCCCTCCAAATGGACCTATAAAAAATTATTACAGATCGCTAACTGTATTGAATAAAAAAAAAAATTATTTAAAATGCTGACGGCAGCAGTAGTCAGTGAGACCCCCTTACAATGTGGAGATGCCACAATCACTACCATGGTTTGGTGCACCTAATCACACTTCTGTTGCTTCTATCAGGTAACATTCATCCAAACCCTGGCCCTGTGCCCAACCTTATGAACAAGCCTGCCCAGGCTCAAGGACTCTGCATAGCTTCTATGAATATTTGCAGCCTCTTAAGAAGGCTGCTGCATTCCAATGCTGGGTTACTCAGCACCAACCGGACATTGTCGCACCCATCAAAACCTGGTTATCCAAATCCACTCCTGACTCCTTCGTCTCCCTCCCTGGTAACATCCTTTTCAGGGAAGATTGGGTGGGTAAGCGTGGAGGTGGTTGTGCTGCCTACATACGTGACTCCCTCCTTGGACATGCACTTCCACCACCCAAACTTGATAATGGGGCACAAGCCCTTATGCTAAAAATCTCCCCCAACCCTGGTAAGGGTCCACTGTTTCTCACCGTTGCCTATATTCCCCCAGAAAACAAGACCTCACCATTCAGGCACTTGCTGACTACCTCTCTGGCCTACCACCTAAAATGTCGCAGATAATTGTTGGTGACCTGAATATCAACTGGCTCCCTGCCACGGCCTTAGTGCGACAATGCTAACACATTAGGGACACCTGTCCTTAACTGCAACTTTGCTTCTTGGGACCTATTATTCCTAATTATAACATGGGCATCTATGTAGTAGCAAACTGATTGGTCAGTCATAATCACCTGACCATTCATTAATTCCCAAGTTACGAACGGTCTGTGCAAGTGGTGAAAAGGCGCCCAAGAGAAGTGAGAGACAGAGTACTGAACTAATTTTAAGCAGTACGGAGAAATCTGGGCAGTAGCCATGTTGATATAGACGTTAGCGAGGGTACCCACCCACCGACCCACCCACCCGGAGGACACAGACAATCGCACCATTAAGTGGTAATTAGCAAAAACAGAGCAGTGTATAAGAAAAGCACACAGTAGCGTATATATATATATATATATATATAGTATCATCAGTGTCATGAGGTACATAATCGGGAGTGTGGCCACCCTGTCAGACAGCTATGGAAATGGTAGCACTCGGTATCTGTTACTGCAAATGTAATGGAGTATCAGTGGAAATCTGTGCAACTATAAGAGGCACAATTAAATAATCACAATACTTGAGCTGTACCACAGTGGTCGCAGAACCTGAGTAGTCCTGTGTTCTCGGGGTCAATGCCAAATTTGTGCTGTGGAGTGGTACTGTGACTTCCCATCTACCACAGTGTGCGCTTCCCAGAAAGCCGAGAGCTCTGATGGCCGGTGACAGCCCCTCATAGCACTGCTTCTGTTACATACATACATACATATATAGATACATAGACAGTGTCAGCAGATAAGGGCCTATGGCCCACCCAGTCTGCCCATTTAAGTTTGTAAGTTCAGTTTATGTTTTCCAGGAAGTCTGTTGCCCCTTAACCCTGACCTCCAGAATTCCTTTATGTCTATCCCATGCATTCTTAAATCCCGTGATTGTTTCAGCCCCCACCACTTCCTCTGGCAGGGTGTTCCACTTGCCCACCACCCGTTCTGTGAAGAAATTCTTCCTCACGTTTCCTCTGAATCGTCCTCCCTCCAACTTCATCCCATGCCCTCTAGTCCTGGAACATCTTTTTCGCTTAAAAATAGTGCATTCCTGCACCCTGTTCCTCCCTGTAAGATACTTGTATGTCTCTATCATATCCCCTCTCTCCCTCCTCTCCTCCAGGGAGTACATGTTCAGTGCCTTCAACCTGTCCTCATAAGACTGTTGCACTGCATAAGTGTGCGAGCAAGCGGACCAAGAGTGACACAAAAAGCGAGCAAGTAATCCAAAAGAGAAATCTTTCTGTGTGTGTGTGTGCAAAAGAGCTTGTGCGTGTCTATGATGTGCGCTTCTGAACCTCGTGACATCGGTGGTATTCACCACACTAACAGTGTGTGGGTCAGCAGAATGGCACCGGAGCAGCTCCTGCCTCCTATCAACACTGTCATCGTGCAAGTAAGTACGGGCAGTAACTTGAGGATGCACACAGAGATAAATGCAACTCGATTTGGCTAAGGTCAGAAATGCAGTCGGTGGGGGGATATGTATATGTATATAGTGTCAGCACAGAATACAAATACAGAAATATTGCAGCCTGTGTAGGCTGCACAGTACAATAAAAAGCACCAGCTGCTCCGTGATTTAATAATCTGTGCCCTGTTCAGCATTAACTTGTGTCCTGTGAACTATTTTTAGTGCTGCAGAACACAGAAAACTGTGGTTCCACGGACAAAAGCAGTGGAAGAACACTAAGTAGTTCCCACATTTTTTCTTTGTTATAAAAAAAGTTTGTGTCCAAATGTCTCCAAATTTTGCCCATGTTATAAGAGCAATAACCCACTCCAGGGTGTGTGTTTATTGGAGATTAATCAACGCACCCGGAGTGTTGATTAATCCCCAAAAACGCACACCCTGTCATGGATTATTGCTTACTGAGTGTGATGCACTCTGGTGGCCAGCAGGGGGTCACACTGTGTACCTCAGCATCTGTTGGCACCGGTTTGTGCTGCTCCCTAAGGGCTGTCTTTAAACATGCTTTGGAAAGTCAAAGTTTGCTCTAAACCATTTTAATAATAGCAGATATTGTGCTTTGTGCTAATTAATACTTTGGGCAGGGACTTTGTGTGGCACGCACCTTATTTTTTTAAAAATCAGGCTCCCACTCTTGTAGCTTAATCTGAGTTTTTCAAATAGAGCATTTTACATTTACATTTTTCTAGAAGAGTGCTACCCCCTTAAAAAAACTGGATCTCTTCAGCAATTACAGTTTTCTGCTCTGCATTTCCTGGCCTTCTTCCCAGAGCAAGGTACCATGAGTAATATGCAAATCCTTGTGTAAGTCCGACTGCTGTTGATAATTCTTCTCTCCAAGTATACATTTACAGATCCCATATTCTGCTTTCCTGCAAACTGCCTCTCTAGTACATTCTCTGCGAGGGTTTTAAACAGACTGTTCTGAACTTCCTGCTCACCTAGCCTGCCCTCGGAGTGCTGGTAGCTGAAGGGTGACGGAGATGAAGAGGTTAAACAGGGAACAAACTGCCTCCTAATCCACATAAGGCAGGCTAGCTCGCTGGAGGTTGCTAGCTGGTTTCAATAAGCAATGTGCATCTCCCTTTAAACAAACATTGCCTGCCACATAGGCCGCCCCTCATCTGTAGGGTGCAGGGGAATTTTAAAGCAATTTAGCAGGGAGTCCACTCACATACCTTAGAGTTGTGTGTACTCATCCTCCCTACACACGCACACACATATGCATGGGTTGCTACTACCAATTTAGGCTCTAGTCTCCGAGCAGGCAGAGCAGCTGAATCAGGAGACCCAGGGCCACTTGCACAGTTCCAATTAAGTGGCACAAGGTGGATGAAATGGCCTTTTTGCACCACTGTTCTAACCTGCACCCTTTTGTGCCCTGTACAAAAGGGTCGCTAGTCTTTCCTGCACTGGAAATGGGTAGGACCGTCAGCCTTATAGCAGGGCTGTGCTAAGCACAGATGCTTCCCAACCCCCCTCCCCCACCCCAGCTGGCAGCATATGCCTCGGCGCCATTGACACCATTACAACTGTGCAAAGCAGTTCTACTGGGGTGGGGGGGGCAGCTGCAATGTTTATCAATGTGGGACCCAGCTCAATAAGGGACTAGATAATTTACAGCCGCGTGTGTGTGTGTGTGCATGTGTGTGTGTTGGGGGGAGGAGCTAAGCAGGCAGGTTCCACGGGGACTCCAAGTCTATGTTTATTAGTCAGTGGTTAGGGTCCCACTAGACCACCAGGAGGATCAGCGAAGGCTGTGAAAAAAAGTGACTTGGCCACAAATGGTCCAGAAGGTACAGGTAGGGGGCGATGAATAAAGCAATAGCGCCTCATGCCATGACCTCTGGGTGGGATATTACGCTATGCAACTAATGCTGCACCTCATCTGGACATCCATAGTGGGCACAGTTTTCACGTTTGTGGTCGGAAATGGGACTATCTGGCAACCATCTTTGGTATTGTGATGACTTACCTCTGTGGGATTTTTGTACAGCAGTGTTTAGGGGTGATGCAATGGGGAGACTTTATATGCCCCTAAAGTCTGTCACCCACGACTGCGACTGTGTATCAACCCCTGGTCACTATGCCTTCGGATCTGGGGCAGGGATTGAACTGGGCAGGAGCCCACAGGAACTCAGTTCCACCACCTCTGTCATCTTTCTCCATTGACTACTATAAGAGAGTTCCACCACCTAGAAATCCAGATGTGAGAGTACCCCCCAGGACTGGTTTTAGACCTAATGGCGCTCCAAGCAGAAAACCTTGCGATGCCTCATACACTGCTTCCCATCACCCCTTATCCTCCCTTCTTCCCCATCCCACGTCCAAAAACTGGTATGAATTCTGTGACTACAAGGCTGAGGACTAGAAGCAGGGTTTTAGATTGACACTTTTTGCATTTCCAGGTGATTTCTGCTTATACGTTCTACTTCAGAGCGCCTCTTCTGTGCTGGCGCCTCAAGCGATCGCTTGGTTTGCTTGTGCCTAAAACCACTTCTGACCCCCACCTACACATTTCCAGTGTAACCACTGATCAGGGTGGGGGGGGAGGCTACAGTGCATGCTGCTGCTCTATTTATTGATTTACGTGAAACTACGTTTTCCCTGGTAAGCAAACAGAGTCTGGGTGGGCTTGCTTCTCGTTGCGACCTGGGTGGAGGGGAACAGGGAACAGCACAGATACTAAAACACGGTAATACTTGGTATGTGAAAATTGACAAGAGACAAATACACAAGAGACACAGTTTGCAGCAAATGTGAGCAGACAGTTGAATGAGGGTGCAAGAAACTATAATCTGGTAGAATTATTTGATAATCAAAAACAATATCCAGGACCTCGTTATGTACCAGTGAGGCCAGGTCATGGCTAGCCACACCATCCCTGGATCCAATCCTCGAATGGGCTTCTTCTCTGACTTTGAATCTGTGGAACTTGGGAGCAGGGCTCAGAAAGAATCTTGGGTAAAACCAGCTGTGACTAATTTCACGGCAAAGAATGTCTCATTGCAAAACATGTGCATGTTGTCTATTGTTACTGTTCCAAGGGTACCTACAGATTGTGTGTGATATGACAGACACTGGGGCCGTTTTCACAACATGCTTAATTAATCATAATCACAGTCGTTTTCCCTGACATCCTGTACATTCCCTACCCCCCACCCCCGGTCATGTAATTCTCTGATCTGTCTGTTCGTGGTGTCACAGTAAAAGGGGGTCAGACTTTTCATAACTGCCCAGGTGATAGGAAGGAAGCCAAAGTGAGAACCCAAGCGACTGCAGGGCTTGCGACACCAGTCTAAGCTGCAGCTCTTAATTACAGGTTGTTCACAAAGGAAACAAAGAATGCAGATAAAGACGACAGTCCTACTAGCATGTGAACACACAGAACACTGGCTCCAGTTTCTTTCCCAGCCAGGTTCCAGTGAAAGACAGCTTTGTCCCCTCTGGGAAGAAATCACTGAGGTACATTCCTAGTGTATTAGCAAAGCATAAATCTGAGAGGGAGAAGACACATTCCTTTGGCTCCATCAACCCCCAATCTGCCAAAGGGTGGACGCCAGGGCTTCAGTGCAATCACAGATCTTTTCCTTATTGTTGGTCATAACAATAACAGTAATAATAATAAAGAAAGACTAATGGATAGGTAAGTGTGTGTTATGGATTTTTTTCACACACCCGGGGTGTGTGATGCCCCACAAACCTCGAGAGTGAAGCTTGAGAGGTTTATGTGGTGTGAAAAAAATCCATAACATCAAACTTACGTATCCTTTATTTTTTATAATTGCTGGTGTGGAGGTTTAGACTGTATTTCTAGCAGCTTGAAAGAAAAAGACGTTTTAGCAGCAATTTTATTTTTGAAGAAATTGAACTGTACATGAATACTTTTTGTCAAACAATGGTATGCAATAGTTTTAAAATCTTTTCTTTGGAGCATGTCATATCAACCGGATTTCTGGTTATTATTGCTTTTTTAGCATAATAACCCAAAATCCGGTTGATATGCATTTTTAACAAAACAGTAATCCGGTTATTATTTATGGTCACCAGTAATTATAAATACAATCCGTAACCCTCTTTGGACTCCAGGTGATCATATTACAGATCTTTAGTCTTTCTTGTTTTATGTTTGCCATTTTCCCCTTTATGGTAACCATGCCCCCCCCCACCACCACTACCACCACCACCATTCAGAGCAGACATAGCTGCACCCTACCTCCAGCTGGGAGGGTGCCCACAGGCTGCTTTTATATCTGATGCCAACATCTATCCACAATTTATGTACTGAAAACTTTCGAGGATCACCTTTGAGCACAAGTGATCATTTACTAAGGTTTCATGTCAAATATTCTCCTATCCCAAGCAAATGACTGTGATTGCCCCACTTAGCCACGGTCAACTCCTGCTCAACCATACAGATGACCCCCTCCCAAGCTCACACCCAGATCCCCACCTCCCACGCCTACCACCTGGCTTATCACTGTCCCATCAGCTACCCTTCCTCCTGACAAAGCCAGCTCTGGCTGCCACCACCCCCATTACCGAGGCAGCCACTGGCACCCTTGATAAATCTCTCCTTCTGCTACTCCTAAGTCAACCCACCTAGTAATAGAATGTACACTACCTGGTCTGCATCTATATGGAATGTACTGCTCCTACTATGATATATGAGTTTCACAGCTCCTACTTGCTGCAAACTGCGGAAAATATGGGTATTACAGACGGACCCTGGCACTGGCTACAGTCTTACCTTGAAGGGTGCACCCAGAGAGTTATGGTCTCAGGATGTACATCATCTAGCAGAGCTATAGAGGTGTACCTCAGGGGTCCATATTAGGACCCCTGTTCTTTCTAGTGTTTAATAATAGTTCGCCTTGAGTGGTGAGAAACTTGCAGGTAAGATTCTATGCCTTATTGCATCTGATTCTACTACCCAAGAATTACAACATAAACTGCAGATTGACTTTAATAATATGAGGGAGTAGTTCACCAGGTCGGGCCTGATTATGAATACAAAGAAAACTAAGATAATGCATTTTGCATCCAAAAGTAAAGGAATAATTAAAATAAAAATAGATAGTAATGAAACATTAGAGCAGGTAGACCAATACTGTTGTCTGGGAATTGTTTTTGATACTCAAATGTCTTTTGGTGCTCATGTAAATACATTAGTAGATCGGGTAAACAGAAGAATAGGAGCCCTATGTAGAACAACAGAATGTTTAACAAAGAATGCTCGAAAAGCAGTGGCAGAGCAATTAATCATGCCTGTGTTAACTTACGGTGATCTTGTATATCACACAGCAAATAAACAATTAATTAATAAATTAGATAGGGTACAGTACAAACTGGCTACATATGCATTACAGAGTAAGTTCAGAACCCATCATTGTGTACTTTTGTCCCGACAGCAATGGCAGTCTTTGGATATCAATTGTATTAGATCATGGCAAAAATTAATTTACAAATATCATGTGCTTTTCCCAAACCATTATATAAATATAACACTATTTGATAAGCAAAGGAAGATTGATAACATTAAGAGTACAGTCCATGTAGAAAAAAATTATACTCTTAAATTTAAGAATAGACACGGGGTACGAACATTGAATTACCAGGCGTCAAAATATTGGAATAATCTGCCACACATAATTCACACCTCACCTTCATTAGGAATATTCATCCAGGGGATAAATGAAATAAATCAATTTAGTTGTACATGTAGGTAGATAGTAGCACTTTAATACCTGTATGGAATATATGCAATTTGTGGATTGCCTATTTGATTTTGTTTTATGTATATTTGGTAATTCTTAGTGATGTGTATTGTTATTTTTTGGGGATGTATAACTGTTTGATTGTGTTTGAAAGTGTGTCACTTGTATGTGATTTTCTTTTTGTCAAACAATAACAGGACTGTCTTGCAAACTGGGTTTTTACCTAAATGACATTACCCTGTATAAAAATAAAAGTTTTACTACTACTACTATATGAGTTTCACAGCTCCTACTAGTATATGAGTCTCACAGCTCCTACTATATAAGTTTCACAGCTCCTACTATATGAGTTTCACAGCTCCTACTACATGAGTTTCACAGCTCCTACTATGAGTTTCACAGCTCCTACTACTATATGAGTTTCACAGCCCCTACTACTATTTCACAGCTCCTACTATATGAGTTTCACAGCTCCTACTACTATTTCACAGCTCCTACTATATGAGTTTCACAGTTCATACTACTATGAGTTTCACAGCTCCTACTACATGAGTTTCACAGCTCCTACTATATGAGTTTCACAGCTCCTACTATATGAGTTTCACAGCTCCTACTACAATATGAGTTTCACAGCTCCTACTACTATGCTGCTGCTTTATTTAACTAGTACCTATTTAACACACGAGTACCTAAACAAGCATTATACCACACACTATACCACAATATCTTGCTGCTCTCTACCTTGCACTTAAGTATTTCAAGTGTTCTTAATTAAAGCTATGTACTGCACCTAACACGCTTAGTACCACACCTGTCGTTGTGCCTCTTGCACTTTGTAAGTGACAATGATCTGGATCTCTGTTTATTAATGTCTTGTTGTCCGTGTGAACTTGCCTGTACCACAGATATTGTCCTGTGTTAAACTGACCTGGAACCTTTGTAAAAGCCCCCCACTCAAAAGTATAAATCCTAATCTTAAATAAATAAAAATAAATAAATACAAATACATAGTCACAAAAAGCATCACAAGTACAATAAACAGTTACAGAGGAAATTAATTCGAATCAGGCTCCGAGTACTTAAGGCAGAACAATTACATTCAGTTCTGGGGAAACAACCCATACAGATTGTTGTATAAAAAGTGACAGGTTAGGTAGAGAGAGAAACTGAATAAAACTGTTTAACAGTTACAGTGGCATTGGACTGCAAAGGCAGACCGCAAAGATCTCTGAAACTGATTAAATTTGGGGAGATTCAGCAGTGTATCAGGCAATTTGTTTAATGAATTAGCAGCCTTGAGAGCAAATGCCCAGCTGAGCATGTTTGAAGGGAGGCTTCAGGGCATTCCTGGCCATGTTGGGAGCTTTGTGTCTCACTCTTACAGACCATATATAACAAAAATAGAGTTGTTATCCCATGATCCCGCCAGTCATTTGAATAATAGTCCCATAAGGATTGTATGGGCAGACCACTTGCACATGGCAGCCTGAAAACCCCCATTTTTCCATGTGGTGTCCCCTCTAGTTTTAGTTACGTATGATCTCTATGGGGGTGTGGCCTGACTGCCAAGACTGCCAAGCTAGCTGGATGCATGGTGAATGAGCTCCAGTTTTAGAAATTTGGTTTTTACTGTTTAAATTCACTTAAACTTGCAACTTATTTTCTTTTGTGGTGGAGGACTGTACCAGCATTGGTACATCAAAAGAAACAATTCAGATGGGATATGGAGCTGGCTAAGCCACAAAAACAGCAGGTGGGAGCGGAGGCCCCAAAAATGTAAGCTCGGGCTCCTAAGACAACTGTAGAACCTGCTTCTACCTCCACAGGGGTGCATCTGGGGAACCAACAATAGCGTCCTTACTGGCAGCGACTGAAGCATTGGAAACAACAATGGAGTTCTAACAACCACGCTGCACTTCTGGAGATGAAAGCTGATGCACCACAAGTGTCGGCCTTGAAGGCGGGAGACACACCTGGAATACCATGCTCAGTTGTGGAGTCCTCACCTATGGAAGGACAGGGACAGGCTGGAGATGGTGCAACACAGGGTGACCAACGTGATTCAGGGCCAACAGAGTAAATCTTGTGAAGATCGCCTCAAGGCTTTGAACATGTACTCACTGAAGGCTAGGCACATGAGAGGGGATATAACAGTGATCTTCAAGTTCCTGCAGGGAATAAACAAGGTGAACTGCAGGGAACTGTTTAGCAGGAGTACAAAGTCAGAACCCGAGGTCACAAGTGGAAACAGGTGGGGGGAAGGTGAAAGAGGGATGTGAGGATGTTCTATTTTACGGAGAGAGTGGTGGAACCGTGGAACAGTCTGCCAGAGGAGGTGGTGGGATCCAGGACCATAAATGGTTCCAAGCATGGCTGGGAAAGAGCGAAGGGTTTGGTGGTCGCTTGGGTCGGTTGTAGTAGGGAGGGGAGCAGGGAGGGTGGATGGGGAGATATAAAACTCTGCATGGACAGTAGGTCCCAGGGCACATAGGCAACTCCGGGCAGACTAGATGAACCTGTGGTCTTTTTCTGCCGTCATTGTTGATGTTTCTATGTGTCTAATAACTGGTTAAGTTCTCCAGTTATACTAATAAAAACTCTGCTAGGTAAATCGGTCCAGATCGGGAGTTCTCACACTTTGTCATAGTGAGCCTCCCCAAGCCTTGGAAAAGATCTTGAGCATCCCCCTAATATAGAAATAATTTTGGGCCTCCCCATAGTTAGAACAACTATCATACATTGCACATTACAGAAGAATACAATGAAATGCATTTGAGTAGTTGAGTTTATTCTCATTTTATTGACGCTATTATTCTCCCTCTCTATAATCCCCCTCCCCAGGTCATCCTACTCGCTCCATACTTCTGAGTTTTGGCCCTATACCCCTCATTGCAATACCTCCATGAGACAGACTGTTTTCTTTGTCAGTTTTACCCTGCTCTTAAACACCTTCTCGGGGACCATTTTGCTCCCTCCTGGCCTTGCTCCTAGTATCTCTCTGCTTAGCCTTTGTATTTGTGCTTTTTGCAGCCAGTATAATGGGTCAGTTGTTACCTTGTTCCTATTCATTTGTATTCTTTTGCATTTTGTTTTCCACAGCTTCTAAGAATTGTATTTCCTCCATTCAGCTTTCCCCCATGTCACACAGGAAACAAGTGTTTGTTGAGCGTGTTTTCCTGGTAACCATTTTGAACGTAAATTTCGCATGCCATTATTCGCTTTCAGTTTGCTGCATCCTTTCACACAAAGCATCCAAAACTTGACATTTAAATATAGTGCATTTTAAGGCTTGCTTGAGCCTCCCATGGAACAGGTTGGGGCCTCTCCTGGGAGGCTGGCCTCACCATTTGAGAAACCCTGGTCCAGACTATACTGGGAATCGGCATTGTTTTGCTGTTAGAGCACATCTCTGCTCATGGAACTTACTCCTTGTAATTTGGCAGGAGACTTTTATGAGCTACAC
Organism: Neoceratodus forsteri; assembly: GCA_016271365.2. Lineage (NCBI taxonomy): Eukaryota > Metazoa > Chordata > Ceratodontiformes > Ceratodontidae > Neoceratodus > Neoceratodus forsteri. The sequence goes on from JADMNL010000033.1 coordinate 46,287,293, forward strand.
TTTTAGCATTAACTTGTATTCCCAACACTAGGTGGTCATATGGATTTTGAATATGTAATGACTCTGTTTCTCTATTATTTATTTTTTGTCATTTTTATTCATTTAAAAATTAGTAACTGGGGAAGGCACACTGAGCTGAGGCTTGTTTCAAGGTGCAACCCAGGGGCGTGGAGAAGGAGAGTACTGAGAGAGCAAACAATTACAACAAAACATCAGAATGCAGTTACTGAGAAAACACGTACAGGTGTAAGAGCAGTGTGATGCACAAGCAGGTAAACTACATCGTGGACAGGCGTGCAAGATCACAATAAAGTGTGCGGATCCTGTTGGGGAGGGTAACAGTGCTATGGGGTATAGCATCAGACTTCAAGCATGGAAACAATTACCCTAAAAAAAAATAAGATCTCTATGGTCTCAGAACCATGACTTGCTGGCGTGCCCATCCCCCTGCTGGCACTGGTGTGGGATTCCAAAGACCCCTCTCCAAACCCCACTCTCTCAGACGGCAGCACGATACGCTTCTCCCACTATACTGTGCCCGCCTTATACTGGTTTGTAAGTTGCTTGTTTTGCACTCCTATAACTTGTTTTCATGATTTAACGGGCTTTCCATCTTTCAACCAGATACACAGCCACTACGCTGTTGGTGGGCAGTGCCATCTAGTGGTTAATCTTTTGTGAATTAATGTTTATTTGATTTTCAAAAATACAAGTACAAGTCAAGTACAATGATAAAAATCACACTTATAACAAATCTCAACATAAACAGAGGTTGGATAACACTGTGAATAACAATATACTAATACATGTTCAATGCATAACACCTTATAGCACTGAAACTGTGAAACAGTGGAGTGGTAGATCCCACTTTCATTTACCACCACAGCCACTGATTCACTGTGTGACCTTAAGCAAGTCAGCTGACCTCCCAGTGCTTCAGAAGCAGGCCCCCCACCCCTCCAAAAAAGGAGACTTTACACCTCAGAAGGGCTCTCGAGGGGTACATAAACGCTAACATATTTCAACAAGCAGGGTGGGTTGGACAACTAAAATCCCTGGCTCGTACTGTTTGATAAAGCTAGAGAGAGTAAAAGGAATAGTTAGAAATGTACAACCAGGATGACCCGCTGGTGCAGCTGTAATGCTATCCCTTGTGATGCCAATGACCCAGGTTCGAAAGTGAATCTGAGGTGTTGGAGGGCTGGGGGGGGGACAAGCATCTGTCGGACTTCTCTCCTCTTCCAGGGAGGAGGGTGGGCAGAGCCCGATGCCTGTCTGGCCCCTGGCAAAAGATGGGGAACAGCAGCCTGGGCCAGGTATGTTGGAAGGCATGGTAGACATCAGTGTACATCACACAGGAACACGTGGCGTGCCCCATGTTGTCACTGCATGCCGTGCCTCCCCAGAGACACAAAACGGTGAAAATTCTGACTGCAGGATGGCCGGCCTGAACTGGATCCATTTTCTGGTGGAGCTTGAAGAACCCTGCCGCCGGGGGGGGGGAGGGGGGACAAGCCCTGGGGAAAGATGGCTGGCAGGAGGGAACATAAAAAAATGCATAAAGAGGGTCTCTGCTCACCAGCAAACAGATCGCCCCCTGGCATCACCAGAACACCGCTGTGCCACCACCCTCCCAACACAGAATGTCCAACCATTCAGTTCATTATTATTAAGGACATTTGTATGAAGTTTAGATCTTTGGACTCAACACAGTGGCACCAGCAGAGTGTGTTACAATTCCATGCAAGAGACCTGAGTTTGCATCATCGACTCAACTTCCCCACCCTGGGCCAGCAGAGCCTAGGACATGCTACAGAGACAGTGTCATCAGGTTTTAGGTCATGGGACAGACCAGTCTCACTGCTCGTCAGCCTCCTGTGGTCAGAGGGGAGTCCAGACATGAATGACCACAGAGCATTAGCACCCCCCTCTAAAGGCAAACATCAGTAGGCGGGTGAATGTAATCGCACTGCAGGGGTGGGTGGGGTTAAAACCTGGGCAGAATAAAGGTGGCCAAGCATGCAAAGTAGAATGATGGTGTCCAGTCCCCACACTCATTGGCCTAGATCACTAGATAGAGAGGACCCCTACCCCCATCTTCCCATAAAATATTGGTTGGAGGTTGGTCCCACCACAGGGCAAGCAGCAGAAGGGTATGGCAGGGGACCCATGGGTGAAATCAGAAGGGTCCTTGGTTGGTCCGGGGCTGATACTAGAGTGGGAACAGGCCTGAGGCTGTGTCTGCAGTGGCTTGGAGAGGTGAAAAACCAAATTAAAATAAAATGGATCTTTATAACATGGGTTCCTAAAATACTGTCTTCTGATTTGTCCAAACAGGTCACCTGACTATTGATTAATCCCTGATATACCCACAGTTGCATGTTCACAAGGCTTTATTTTACCATTTCTTAAGGTAAATCTCTAACATAACATTGCCCATGTAATAAAAGGATTAACCCACTCCACGGCATGGGTTTACTGAGCATTAATCCACGCCTGGATGACTGACCCAGGCATGGATTAATGTTCAGTAAACCCATACCCTTTCATGGGTTAATCCTTTTGTATCCCTTAGAGTTCAGTTACAGCTGAGGTGGAGTCTCATAACCCACTCATTATTTTTATTTTAAATTTTTTTGGCTGGGAAAGGCAGACTGTGCCGGAGCTAATTTCTAGATATGACCCAGGAGCACAGGGAGGTTAGGTGACTTGCTCTGGGTCACACATTCATGACGCACTGCACTGCAACCAAGGCTTTAGAGTATGCGCATATTTGATGACATGCACAAACACCAAAACGTATGGACACAAGAGAAAGGATTAGTGGAAGGTGGCAGCTAACCTAATGAAGAAGAAGAAGAAGAATCAGAATTTATATAGCGCTTTTCATACACATACACAGTATCCCAAAGCGCTTTACAAGCAATGCTAGACTGGTAGTGAAGTGACTGAATGTGTGGTGGTGGCCATATCACACATCATCACCCACACACAGCCTGGATAATTGCATGAACCGGTTTTATGGGAAGGGGAATATTGACCAGGACACCGGGAATGTTCCCTGCTCTTTACAAAGAGTACCCTGGGTTCTTTTACTTCCACCTGGACAACACCAGGATGGGCAGAAGGGACCTCGGTTTAACGTCTCATCCAAAGGACGGCACACCCCAGCAGTACAGCACCCCCCAATACTGCACTCGGATGCCACCGATTTTTAGGTGCAAGTCCATCCCGGTGTGGGACGAGAACCCATGACCTTCTGGTCCAGAGGCGGATGTTCTACCAACTGAGCCACGCTGACACCTGAAGATGGAAAACAGGAAAAGAAATAGAAGTGATTTATAATACACAGTAAGCATGTTTCCCTGCTGCTTTCCAAAAGCTGTTCTACACAGTTTAGAAAGTCAAGAAAAACTTTCCTCAGTGGATGCAATCAGAATTAGTTCGTAACACTTTAGAAGTGAAGAACAACTTCTCTCAGGTGCTGTCATCAGTCTCGCATTCCAACAATACTAAAACACTGGAGCGCAAGCTGAACTACCCCCGACACTCAGCTACTCAAAATGAACTCGCACTGCAGATGGCCCGGTGGCACTGAGGATTGAGGTGTTGAACACCAGAACTCGCGCCATGTCAGTGACCCACGTTCAAGAGCAAGGTCAAGCTGCCAGGGGTCGATTGGGGGGAGGGCGAGGAGCTGGACTGAGCTACTGCAAGGCAGTTCTCCTCTCCAGGGGGGGATTTGGGGTTTCCCTGGTTCTTGGCTGCCACCTGGTAGAGGCTAGGTGGCAGCACCAAGCCACAAGGAAACCTGGCATTAGGCTGGGTGGGAGGAAGGGGCCATCACCAGAACCGCAGAGCGCATGCATGCCTCCACGTGCAAGCGCACCCGTGTTCTGGGGTCCCGGGGATAACGGGGAGAAAACCAGGAAAAACACCATGACTCCCTGTCGCCAAGTAGATGAAGGGGATGGTGGGAGGGGCAAAAAGCAATATGGGGGAAAAAAAGAAATGAACTCGCACTCACTGCCTAAAAACAGTAACTCTCATTCAAACTGCCTCACAAAACACACGCACACACAGCATTACACATAATAAAAACACATAATTTCATGTTGGAAAGCATGCTTACAGTCGTATTATGCGGAACTGCAGTCTGGTCTCCTTGCAGTATCAGCCTGCCTTGCTGCTGATACCCCCCGCTAGGGGTTGTTCTCTGTGTTTGACCCTCAAGGGGAGTGTTACACAAACCATTTCTATTTAATCCTGAGTGTGGGGTGGGCCATGACACTGTGGACCTGTGCAATCATGATGAGGCACCAGTGAACCACAGAGATCACAAAGGAATGTCCTCTGCTTTGCCCAGAGTCAAGTAGTAGGTTTATTCTGTCATCAGATGGAAACCAACATTTTGCCCAACTGGGGGACTGCAGGTACAGAAGGTACGAAGGGTACTATGTGCATTGCACTGTACATAAAGTCCAAGTAGGTCTCTGGATCAGGGATCAAGCAAAAGTCTTTTTGTCCATCCCTCTTCCAGGATCAGAGCCAGGACAGATCATGTCCTCACAGGATTTGAACACCTTGTGTTCACAAAAGCACATGTTTCCATACAGGCAGAAACACTTTGGGGGACAGCTGGTGTCCTTACTGAAACACATTTTTCAGAAACAGGAAATCTCTTTGGGGATAGCTGGCGTCCTTACTGAAAACACTTTACTTTCTTGTCAGAAACTGCATACTGTAGGGACAGCATATGTCCTTTACTGAAAACAGACATTCTGTGATATACTGTACAACCCTTTGTGGTACGTGAACCATTTCCCATCTTCTGGTCAGAGAGGTAGAGTCCCTCTTTGCTGTCAGAGTGACCCACCCCATCCCCTACAGACACTGTCCCAGCGAGGCATGACTCGGACAGTTATCTTTCAAACATCCCATCAGACAACCTGGAGTTTAGTCCCTCCAAACCCTCAGAGACATTCCCATTGGAGCCATCCTGGACGAACCAGCTCTGTGCTGCATCACAAGGAAAAAGTCTCTTACAGTTCAGGGATGTTTCCCACATTTTACTCACAGTTCCCATGACCAGCTGTCTTAAAACTCCTTCACCCCACACTGGGGTACGCCGCAGGATAAGATCCTCCGTGACTTGATGCTCAGCTACTCCGGGACTGAAAATCGGAACAGGGAAGAGATGGAACCCTCTCCTGAGCCTCCCTCAGTCAAACTGGTGACTGCTCGCTCTGCTCTCACTAAGCAAATGACTACCGCTGCAACATTCCATTATGGCTTATGCTACTGCGAGACCCCTCCCCCTCAGAACCTCTGTCCAGATAACTGACAGGGGCTTTAGAGGAGACCTGAAAGTTAACCATCTGCTGCCCAGAGGGACTAAACAAAAAGAAACCCATTACACTACACAAGGTTCTAGTACACGTCTAAACACTTTGAAACACGGTAGAAAACACTTTAGAAAACACTTCTAGTACACACTTCTAGTAACCCGGGGGACACTGGAGTTACATAATTAAAAAAAACCCTATCTGTTAAGTATTTGCAGGTTTTCAACACCTCGATAGTGTGGTGACGTAACAAGGCACCCAAGTTTCGCTCTAGTGCTAATGATGTCACCACACTAACTCGGTGTTGAGAGTGAGCTTGTTCTTAACACACAGGGTTAGTTATAGTCTGTGATTACTTGAATTAATATAGGGTGGTTCTTGAAATGATTATGACACACACACACACACACACACACACCACACATTGTTCCTGCATGGTCTACTTAGGACAAAAATTAAGAAGAAGCTGGTTACAGTGCAGAGTGTAGCTCCAGTCCCAGTTCTGTAGGTTTCCAGGCGCCATTCGTGGTTTCTTTCAGGGACCAAGCCGTGTATTCTAGTAAAAAACTATGAAGAAATTTCTCTTCTTCGTCTCATCACCAATCTTGCAGTGCTTGGTAAACTGTGGGATGAGTTTGTGGAACAGCCTGCCTTTCCACAGGCCCCTGCTGTGTCACAGATCTCACCCTCCAAGACCCCGCTGTAGTTATGGAAGCCCTGCCCATGTGTGAGGTTCCCGCCTCGATTGATTGGAGGAGTTGCTGAATCTCAGGACAGAGTAAATTCAGGTGCCAGGCCGCCACATCAGACACTGCCTGGCACATTGCCGCTACCTCCTTTAGCATGTCAGTACTGGACTGCCCCATTTTTCCAGTATGAGTTGCCTGGATCCTTCGCCGGACCATATCCAATAGGCTGCTAGGGGCTATGCAGCTCCGGTGTGTCAACGTCTTTTCCAGTAGTACCTTGTACACCTCCACCAGTTTTTCTAGGATTCAAAGAAAGAGATTAGTTTCTTTCACTGGACAGTTAGATGGTGCACACTCCTTCCCTTTTTATTTCCATTTTGGGATGTTCAGGCTTTAACCCCTACATAAATCATGTGTGACTCCTTCTGGGAGAGCAGAGGTGGAGTCAGGCACAAGCAAACCTCTGAAGTAGAATGTATAACCAGAGATCAGCTTGAAATGCAAACAGTGTTATAAAAAACAAAAGTGGTGTTGTCACGCTTGTGTTCAGAGAACTTTTATAAGTTTTTGGATGTGGGGGGGTAGAAGAAAAGATAGGGGTGGTGGGAGCAGTGAATGATGAACAGCAAATGTTTCTGTTTGGGGTAGCATTCAGTCCAAAACAGGTCCCATGAGGCTGGGTGGGACTGCTCCCCAGTGAGTAAAGGAATTTGGATTCCTTATAGTGTCTTTCATGCACACTGTATTCCAAAGTGCATTACAAGTCGTGAACAGTGCAGCAGTCTTTACAGGCATACAGGGAGGTTATGCGAGATCAAGGGACATTAAAGAGCAACTGTTGTGCTCTTTCAGTACCTCCCAGAAGCATAAAATCCCTTGCCACTAGGCTCCGGTTACTTTTTGCATCTTTTTGCCTTTTTTGTAGTGTGGGAGGGATCAGATTTGGTCTGCGGTCGATCACACTGATCCTTCCACTTCATGTATCACTTCAGACTATGGTTTGCCTCGATCTTCCCCTGCGCACGTTGTTTCTTGACATCACTATTGTAGGCGTAGGAGCGCTCATACTCTAACAAGTCCTTGTTAACATTTTACTTTAAAAGGCCTCTGTACAGTATATGGAGAGCACCCTGTGCTCTTCGCAAATAATGACAGAAAACAATGTGGCGGATCAGGTGGGCCGCAGCCTGAAGTGATGTACGGAAGTGGAAGGGATCAGCGCAGCTCGGCTCCCCGGAGCCAAATTACGATCCCTTCCCTTCCCTTCCTAAATGGGGGCACAGAAAATTTACAAATTTGGACCAGGGGACTTGAAGACCAGTAAGGGAATTTTATGCTTCTGGGGGGAGGTACTGAAAAAGTTGTTCTTTGAGGAAAGCTTTGGCAGGTTAGGCACAGAGAGAAAAAGAGCAGAGAGAGAGGCTAAGCACAAGGCATTTTTATTTGCTCAAGATCACACTATAAGTGGTGATGATGGGATACAAACCTGGGACTTTGCCACTCGGTGATCTAACCATTAGGCTACACTGTCTCCATTAGCACTACACTACCTCAGCTCAACTGCCATCTCATTTTTTCATATGTTCTTTGAGGTCACTGATAACAGTTCGACGTACCTTGTGATTGGGGCATGGTCTTCCATCTAGCCTCCTGAACCTCACTGGGTCCTTCACTCTCTCTTCTTTCATTCAGAACTGACAGCTCCTAAACAATAGAAATGAAGAATGAGATAGTGCTGGGCTGATCTGCAGCGGGGCTCATCACCTAGATTACCAGGGACTGTTCTCCTTCGTGTGTGTATTGAGTATGAGAGTGTGTTTGTGTCTGTGCGTACGCGCAAAAGTCTGTACGGTGTGTGTGTATGTGTATGCATATGTAAATTACATATATAGAATAAATGATGGCGAAGTGTGGTATATGAAGAAATAATACCAAGCCATAAGGCCATGAGCCCGAAGGACGAATACCCTTTAGGAGCTTGTTCAACCCTCGATGGTATTGTTTCCTCATATAGGACTTTGCCATCTTTTATTTTATATAATACATAAGGTTGGACACTTTTTAGGCAGCTAGTTAGGGACGTAATACCTTATTTTGCTACCATCATATATGCGGAAATAAATTGTGTTTTTTAACTTGAATATCATTCATTGAGATAAAAGTACACTTTTCCACCACTAACACAGTATACAATACTTTTTGTTACAATGAAACAAATCATGTCTTGTTAGGTTATATTACTACATTTATCGTAATTAAGTGCATCAGTGAAACGGCCGATAAGAAAATGTGATCACCAATGTCTTTAAAATCCTCCAGTTGTTAGATACCAAGAGTCCAAATAAGTCAACACAGCAGTCTGCTGTACCAAAGCAAAGAAAACGGCTCTTATAGAGATTTGTGGCTCTGTATCAGATGTTAAAATGTAAACAAGTGTTACGAGCAACATATACTGAGCAGCAAATTAAGGCCATTAAGATGCAGCAGAGGAGCGGAGAAATAATACACAAAAAAAAATGCACGTTAACCCAGGTGATGTATGCTTACATGGAAATATCAAGCACCTGAGACTAGCTATACAATGGAAAAATAAGACAACACAAAAACATGTCTTTACAGGTTCTAAATAAACACTGTATTACAATTATATTACAGATTCCACACAAAACGAAACCGCACTGGGATGGGGTGCTCATGATAAATTAATCTATCACAGATGCAAAAAACTAGGCACTCACCATCTCTAATAAAAAGCACCATTCCATAAATCTGTGAGAAAAGACTTGTGCAAACTTTATTCTGTCCTCATTTAAAATTCGCTGGACTGTTGCCTAATGTGTTTCGGATATTCTGATATCCGAAACGCATCAGTCGGCAGTCCAGATTTTGAAAATGAACACAGAATATAGTCTGCACAAGTCTTTTCTCACAGATTTATGGAGTGGTGTTTTTTAATTAGAGGTGGTGAGTGCTCAATTTTTTTGTGTCTGCAACAGTTATACTACAGTTTTAACAACACAAGGCTAAACCCGTCTCAGTGAACTAGGTACTTGCAAAAAATGTTTGACAGGGGATCCACTTACTATACTAGCCATTCAGTCTGAAATATCCATGAATGGGGGCTGGCCCGGTGGCGCTGAGGGCTAAGGTGGTGAATACCTTACCTCGCACTACGCCGGCGACCCGGGTTTGGGATCGAACACAGGCCATCGGGGATCGACAGGGGAGGAGAAGGATCAAGCATCCGATGGACTGCTCTCCTTCTCTGGGGAGGGGGGTCACCAGCAGTTGGTGCTCCACTGGCCCCTAGCGGGGACTGGGGGCAGTTTACAGATGCTGCAGAAAGGGGAGGAGATGGGGCAGATGCTTGGAAGAGCACGTGCGGAAACGTGCGCGCTCTCTCTGCAGGTGTCATTGCACGCCTCACCTCCTAAAGGGGAGAAATGTGGAAAAGGTCCTGGCCACACGGCATGAAGCTTTCCCTTGCAGCGCCGCCCCCAAGAAGGCACCTCCCTGGCTGGATCCGTGTTGAGTGGGTTGAGATGCTCCCCACCACCCTGCCACAAAGGGCAAGTCGTGGGGGCACAAGGGAGGGGGGCTGATCCTTAGGGGATGACGCTGGAGGGACAGTGGAATAGGGAGAAGGAGTGCTGGCCAGGACAAGGAAGAAATGCCAGTATTAAAAAAAAAAAAAATCCATGAATGGTGAAGGAATCATGGGATGCCTTCACCTGGGACACTGGCAAGCAGAGTTTGCTAGGAGGCTGCCTAGCAATCGTGCTTTGAAAAGCGAGGCTGTGTCAAGGTGGTGAAGGGGGATGGCAAACCATTCCAAAATCTAGGGCAGCTATGGAGAAAGCCCTTACTCCTATACAAGTGGCCACCTGGGATTAGTGTGGTTCTTCTCAGATACTGTACTTAGACAATATGCCAGCCCTGCGCCTCCAATGCCTGGAGAGAGAGTGCTGAGGTTAGGGTAACACCAATGCTGAATTACATAATTGTTTACACCCTCAGGAGCACCACCCCACAGACTCAGCAAGGCTCAAGGACTTTTCACCCTCATGTTGCACTTCTCTCGTTTGTGCTTTGTGCGTGAACCCTGACCCTGCCCACCACGCTGAAGTTCAGCATACTGAGTGCTCATAGCATCACACCTCACAAAAAGAACTCATGATGCTCTTTACCCTGGTGAACCCCTTACCTGTATGGTCGTGTTGATGCTGTTCAGATACTCCAGTTGAGCAGAGACGGAGTGCAGCATTCTCCAGCAGGCTGGAAGGTACTCATACTGACTGCTGATCAAAGCCCTGGAAGCCAAGAGCCTGAAATCACAGACACAGAATCTTGGTGACTGAAGAACAACTGACCACCCTACTGACGCTAGACCAACTGTGACAGACACACAAGAAGGTCATCTATTGTGATTCACCTAGCATCAGAGGAGGCAAACCAGGGATGTATTTTGTTCAGACCTACACGAAATAAAGATGGAAAAATAAAATATTTAACTGGACACATTTGGTCCTAGTTTACAGTTTAGTGTTCCTGCTTGCATATGCATACATTTTTTTTGTCAATTCTGCAGCCCCTACAGTCACTCCTGTACAGCAGACCCATGGCTTTGACTCCCTTCTGGAGTTCAGAAGCCCCCTGTGACTGTATATATATATCTCTCTCTCTCTATAGTGCTCGGAGGACAGGCACTGGTCAGTGGTTTGTGTCGTGTCCTTCTAATGGACTACTTTGGAACTAATGGACAATCAACTCCCATTTGACTTTACCATGTCCTGACTCCTGTAGCTCATAATTACAGTGCGTCAGTGCTACTGTTCATTATGTACTGAATTTGTACATAGTAATTTTGAAAAATCAACAAAAACATAAAAATAGATATTGTATTTCTACAGTTTTTTATAGTGTATGGTAGCCCAGTTCAATAAGGGTGCCTAGTCTCTCTTTTACAGTATCAAAAGCAGGAAGTGTGTTTTTCCATGGCTAACGAGAAATGGCAGCCTTGAGCATCTGAGTTAAATATTGTATGGAATATTTGGCCCCAGCTCTGTGATATGGAATATTTGATACTAGCTCTTTTAATATGATATATTTGGCTCTGTTATAGGACATATTTGGCTCTAGCTCTAGGATATAAAATACTTGGCTCTAGCTATAGGATATTAAATATTTGGCTCCAGCTCTATGATATGAAATATTTGGCTCTAGCTCTAGAATATGAAATATTTGGCTCTAGCTCTATGATAGGAAATATTTGGCTCTAGCTCTAAAATATGAAATATTTGGCTCTAGCTCTAGGATATGAAATATTTGGCTCTAGCTCTATGATATGAAATATTTAGCTCTGTTATATGGTACAGAATATTTGGCTTGATGATATTAAGTATTTGCTTCTAGTTCTATGTTATGAAATACTGGGCTGTATGATATGTTTGCCCTCTCTGGCGTGACATACTGTATATGCACAACACATTGTTATCTCTTATTCTCTGTTGTGTTTATGACCATGTTACCTGTCTGAATGTCATATTTCATGTTTGTTAGATCTCCCCTGCAGTGTTGTAAGCCTCCTGGGAAAGGTCACCCCTCCCAATGGGGACCTGTACTCAATGGTTTCACCTGGTCATATAAAGGGATTGATTTATTAAATTCAAGAGGGGTGGGATAGATACATGGGGCTGCTGAAAATGATGGGGGGGGGGAGATGGGGGCAATGAGTAGATGAGAGCCCTGTGTAACACCTGCCAGGACTGGACTGGTGGGGACTTAGGAGGGGGGGAAGCAGGCTGATTAGATGAACTGGGAGTCCTTTTGTTCCATAAATTTCTGTTTTGATATTTCAATAATTAACTGATTGATTGAACTGTTCTTTATTTATTCTGCTCTTTATCCACCTTCCGCCAACCTGATGCCTTCTGGACAGCTCCCTAACCCCATCAACCACTATCTCTGCATACTTACCTCAGCCTCTGGGTCCCCCATGGGAGGGTTCCTGGGAATGGCACTCCGACTAGGTATGAACCTGCTCAGAGGCAGATGCCCAGTCAATGGTGTGGGGCATGCGAGGAATGGGCTGTCATCCTGCAGTCGTGCAGTTCACAGTTTTCCTACATTTATCACCCCATAGCATAGCAAGCTGCCTGAACCTCTGCAGGGAATGCTGTGGTACCAGAAGTGGGTGCTGACCCTCCCTGGGCTGAGGTGTACTGCTGCCAGCATCTGCCCCAGCCCTGAACTCCTCCCCCCCCCACCGAAGCAAGAGACCCAAGTCGTCACTCGCACAGCAGTGCATAAGGTCATCAGAGTGGACCTGATCTTGTAAATACTGACTTGCATCATGGAGAATCGAGAATCCACACTAAACCAGAGACCATTAAAGAGACACATCTCACCTGTATGTGTCCAGCAGATTTCCTTCAAAGAAGCTCCAACTGATCTGAGCGTCAAGATGTGACATCACTTCCTGTAGATTAGCCGCTGAGTAAGGATCTCCATCGGGTCCTGTGGGCGACAGAAAAAGGAGTGAGGCTCATCTGTACTCCAGCCTGTGATCCGCTCCCATGAACTATCCTCCCACTGGCTGCACCAACTAGTCTACACTTCTTCATCTGATCAGGAACTATGAGGAGGCTGTGGACTGCAGTAGTTAAGAGAATAGAACTGGGAACCAGAACATCCAAGATTCGAATCCCACTTCAGCCACTTGCAATCTGCGTGATCATCAGCAAGTCAGCTGGCCATCTGGTGCTTTGGTCCCTCCCAGTACAACCTCCCATGGGAGTGTTCCATACTCACTGTAGAGTAGGCAGTGATGGGGATTCAGGGGGCTTGCAGCATAAAGCCACAGATGCTGTTGAATGAGGGTTTATATTTGCATATGGTAGCGTTGGCAGTTGTGAACAGAGCTGGACGAAGTATTTGTTTTGCAATAATATCTCTTGCCTTAGTGATTAGGCAATCTATATTCTGGCAGAGGTAGCCCAGGTTTTGGTTACCGGCTCAAAGTGATAGTCATTGCTTAAATTTTGATCCATGAAAGAATTTCTCATCTAGAAGATGAAAAGACAGACATGTTAAATAACATATGGTTCCCCTTTTTTAAATGTACATGAATCTTAAGGTAAATTTCACGTTGAACTGGGTAGTGAGAACAATTGCATCCAGCCAGTATAGTTTATGAATGTTGGTGGTGATTTTACTACGCATGTCTCTATAGATTTACATACAGTACTTACATATTGTGCAAATTGTTCAACCTGCTTTGTAATTTCAACTGACTGTGTATTATTCAGTTTAAGATATTATAAGTTGATGAAAATAAATAAAATCTTTAATGGCAAAGAAAAAAAATGAAAATTGATTCATGTAGACTCCTAGGTATTCGTTAACTGACTTACTGATTTTTTTTTACCCAGTTGGGTTCACAGGAACAGAGTCCCTTTAACAGTAGTGACCTGGAGATTGAAGTAACAACATGAAAGGGATATTGGAAAAGCACAAAGGCAGGTTACGTGCACAAATTATCTGAGACAGTAAAGGTTCTCCCATTTTCCATTGATGCTCCGTTTGTCTCTACAACCTGCAGCTTGAGCTTACCATTTTGTTTTGCCGGCTTCTACAGGGTTCCTATGGCCATCATTTTAGCTTGACTTTCATAATAAAATGTATTTATTGTGAAATCAGGGAAACAGAAAAAAAAGTAGGAACATGGTCCCACGGTGGTAAAATTGGAAATTTCTAGGTGGGGGAACTCTCTTATAGTAGTCAGTGGAGAAAGATGACAGAGGTGGTGGAACTGTCATACAATTTTTAAGACTTCATGGAACTGAGTTCCTGTGGGCTCCTGCCCAATTTAACCTCTTCAGGACTGGGACTACACCGGCCTTCCCCAGGAGGTGACTGAGGTTTAGTATGTGGTCACACCACGACCCAGGCCACTGCTGGATCTTTCCTTGCTGTAGAAATAGTTGGTCCTTTTTGTAACTTGTTTGATTTGAATATTTAAGTGATCATGACCGGTACATAAAATATGATTTTTTTAAATTTACCAACACCCCAACTTTGGCAGGTACCCACAGCCCCATCACCCTGCCATCCTCAGGATTTACCTGCCTCAGTTACCCCATGGTGTGCCCCTCGTGGTGAGGCCATCAGGGCAGACCCAATTCCGTGGAAGAGACTGAATCTGCAATTGAGGCAGATCTTGCATTATCAGGTGCAGGGCCTGTGGGGTGCTAGATTCATCCTGCAGCCCTGATGGTCATTTCCTCTGTTTACTCCCTCCTCTGGAATCTGTGGCATGAATGCACTTGTACAAGCACAGAATGGGTGTGTGGATGTGCAAGATGGCCGAAGATGGCCGACTCCCCCTTCCAAATTCTGACTATGATGCCATTACCTGCACTACTGCAGGAGGAACACATACAGTGACACAGATAACCACCCTCCCCCGCAGAGGGCAAGTGACACTGGGACACTGTCTCTCTCTCTCTCTCTCTCTCTCCCCAGCTGGTCCTCCAGCACCCTGGGCTCAGTCTCGAACCTGGGTTGCCAGTGCCATGAGCGGACGCTCCACCACTGCACCAATGGGCCAGCAAAACGCATTTTTGACAGTTCTCACTCTGGTACAATCTTGAATTTCCCTTGGATCTCTGTCACCATGCGGTCTAAAGTTTTCTTGGCAATCTGTCTGACCAGAGCATCCCACAGTATGTATTGTCTCCAAACCAGAGGGTGGCAGGGTGGGGGTGAGGGCTTTTATCCTTTATGGGACACAAGTTCTGTAGTCAAAGAAAGTAGTTCAGAAGCTGCAAAGGCCTTGGAAAACTTACCCACATTCTGGTAATGAAAAACAGCTTCCCGCTCACTGGAAAATACAGACTGATAGATCATGGTGGGGTCGTGCCTTGGAAAACACAGGTGGTTCTTTTTCCCAGTCTCTAAATAATACAATACAAAGTACTTCACTACCGGAATGTACCACCACTCTTGTTCGGAGGGAGCCTCGTACACCTAAAATACACAGAAACGTGAACATCAACTCTTGAACTGGTCTTTTGAAAAAGCAGTGGTGCTTGGTGTGACATCAATATGAGAGGACATACCAGCACTGGCTTAATTTAACAAAAGAAGTGGCACATTGCCAAGATAATTTATATCACACTGGTATGCAGTGCCTCCATGCACTCTCACACCCCTGACCTCTGCTCATGAGTGGGACAGGGGCTCCCCATATTGACTAGCTAACATCTGTTGTCCATGAGAAAAAGTCTGCAAAAGGTTGTGCTATCTAGTAGTTACATCTGTGGATGACAAGAGAAGTTAACATGTCTCTGTAACTTACAACATTCTTCTTACTGGGACAAGGGAGTTTTGCAGGAAATGGTCCCGGCCAACACTGGGACTTCTGGGAAAATATTATGTAGTACAACTTTGGGCGCTGAGTTCAGAACAGTCTCTCCCCAACACCCTTGATGCTTGAGAGATGGCTGTGTCTTGTCCATAAGCGGAGAGCAGAAGGGCTTTCAGTCTGCACAGAGACACAAGAGGAACTGAGGAAGCTGTGCACAAATGACAGACAAGGTAAGAACAGGTTTCACTTTTTGGAAGTCACATGCACATTTCCAGCCTATGAGGTGATAACCCAGGTAGTCAAGGACCTGGAATGCTGTAAAGAGATGCAAAATATAATGGAACCAGCCAATGTTGTGAATTCTTGGAAAATCAGATGAGTTTAACTTTGGGTACAAAGCTCATACCAGTCTCTTCCCCCTGATGGTCCAGAGGATAAAGTGCCACGTACTATGTCTATAAATGGGTGAGAATGGAATAACTCACTGTTGACTCTGAAACCTACTAGTGACAAAGCAGGTGAGGTGTGTTATCCCAGCTGTCAGCTAGTGACCGTCCCAGGACAGCATTTTCAGACATTTAGTAGCTAACTGCTATGAAAGATGGGTTTGTAGGTAGTTAACATCATGGCTTACAATGTCTGTGAACTTCTATGAGTAAGCCAGCAAAACACACACACACTTGTCGGACGCTGTTGAATATGGGGGGATTTTTCAGCAAAACACTAACAATTGACAAAAAGCAATATGCTGTTCAGGGAAGATATACACAACGATCAGTAAACAGTTCAAATCAGGACATCATTAGCTAACCAGATCTGTTTCTGAAATGCTAGCGCACGGTGGAGATGGTGGACTTTCCACATAATGGTTGCCTAACCTTCAGGAATGTTGGATTTCCACTCCGCAGTGCTTCCACAAAGGTCTCCCCGAAAGCAGTTGGGTACTTCAGGATCTGGGCTGGTGACCATGTTTCTCCTGACCCCATGCTCACTGTCCAGGAGGCAATTCGAGGTCTCTGTGAGAGCTCACACAGATGGGCGTGCACTACGAAAAGATTAAAGAAGGGTCGTGAGGGACAGTAGAGCTTTCACTGCTGTTCTTTGCTGCTCGTGCTGAACCAGTACTAAACAGAATGAGTTCCTTTAATACTGTGGAAATCACTGGTGGTCACTTCCCTCATTGGCCATGTACACTGGCACAATCACCTTAGGAGAGTGGATAAGCCAACACCAGCAGTGTTGGTAACAAGGTCAGGTGACACAATAAACATAATAAACAATTCGGTGACATATGGGACGGTATAAACAATAATTCCTGTGACATATGGGATGGCATGATTGATTATGTTTGTGACCTATGAGACAGTGTTAGTTCCGGGTGAAATCAGAAAAATCCGTTTTGCGCACTTTTCGTGAAATTGCGCAAATTTCACGTAATTTCAGGCAGTTTCTTTTTTTTTTTTTCCCTTGGTCGGACCACCGACTATTTCTGCCCTGGTCATGGCCCCTGGAGACCTCCACCACCGCCTATTGCTGCCGAGGACCCTCGGTCACCCCCAGCTTACCCCCTTGAGGGCGGGGCCGCAGCCACCTTCGTGGCCACGGAACTGTGACTAGTCGGGGTCCCTACAGCGGCAGCGGTGAATTGAGGACCTCCGGGGAGGGCTTCATTCTCTTGGTGGTCCGTCCCGCCTTCCATTTTTTTCCTGATTTTCTCCCCCAGAGGAGGCGGGGACGTACAATGACGCCAGCGTCTGCCCCGCCTCCCTCCCCCCCTTGCTGAACGTTGGCAGCGCAAGATCTCCCGGCCTCCGCCAGGAGTCCTCAGTGCTCGAATGTTACCCACACCTCCCCGGAGAAGGAGAGCTGCTCATCGGACGCTCATCCTTCTCCCCCGCCAGCTCTCTGACCATCTGGGTCCGCTCTCAACCCGGTCGCCGCGCCGCAAGCGAAATTCCCACTGCTACCCGACGGGCTCGCTCAGGCAGCTTCTTGAATTAAGAACATTGTATTTAAAATGGTCTGTGTTGGTTAAAATTGCACATTGTTTTAAATCACATTTTTAAAGATGCACAGTTTGGAAAACATGGTGCTATATGTTGAAATTGCACATTTTTAAGAACTCATAAAATAAAAAAAAGTACAATTTGGGGATTGGCAATATTTGAATAAAAAAATGCAGTGGCAACATTATGCCAGAGTTTGAAGAATTTTCAACCAGGTGGCACTGTTTTGCACAGACATTCATTTTCATTTTCATGTTCATGTTCTCATTTATGGCAGGAAGTCTCACACTCATCGTCACTTTTATATCAGTCCCTTGTACAGCCTCACCTCCAGGCTTCAATCTTTGCTGGAATCAAATTGGGGACCCTGAGTTCCAAAGGCAGCAGCCCTAACCACTTAGCTAAAGAGAAATTCCCTCTAGCTGAGAAATTGGAGAGACCCTCTGCTATATTATTTGCTACCCCATGGACCACCACTAGATGACTGTATTGCTTTTACAATCACTCAGCGCTGACCTTGACTGTCATTCACAACTTCCACCACTAGATGGCTGTATTACTTTTACAATCACTCAGCACTGATTTTCATTCACAGCTTTCAGTTTGATGGTGCTACATTGATTGTACAGACTGCATTTTTCTGTATGCAAAATACTAATAATATAAATAATGTACCTTGGGGGTAGATTACTACATACAAATATATAAATCTGAGAATTGTTTGAACCTACAGCCACCTTGGTGCATACTGTGTGATCCTGAGCAAGTCACTTAATCTCTTGTGTTCCAGGTCGCATCTGAAACAAGCTGCGGCTTAGTGTTCTACTGCTGGTTAAACAGTGCCCCACCCCACCCCATCAACATACAAAACTGCCAGCAGATACAGGCCAAATGGTCTATCATGTCTGCTCGATTGTGCAGCACAGAGGTTAGAATCCTGCTGCTCCCCTTCCCCCCTCATCTTCCCACTGACTAGAAACTTGCCCTTACCCCTATCTCACCCCCTTTTAAAGCTCTCCACTGTTTTAAGAGGTACCAGTTCTTCAGGAAGCACGTTCCATCCCCCTACCACCCTCTCCATGAAGTAATGCTTCCTCACCTCCCTCTTGACTCTACCCCCCACCAACTTCAGACTGTGCCCCCTAGTAATCCCTTCTCCCTTTAATTGCAACATGTCCTCTGTACTAACCCTGTTGATGCCCTTTAAGTACTTGAAGGTTTTGATCATATCACCCCTTGCCCTTCTCTCCTCCAATGAGTACATGTTGAGGTCCCTCAACCTATCCTCGTATTAAAGATGAATCTCTTAGTCTATCATCGTTTCTTTTGACTTGTGGAAAAACAAAAACATCTAGTTTTTGAAAATGGACTAATGACTTTTCTGTAAGTACATAGCAGCAGTGACGAGGATGATGGGACGCTTCTACTCCCAAATAGGGAAGTGGTAGCATAGCATCTGTGAATAGCAGAGTGCTATTTAGATGCAAGAAGTGCAATAACAGACTCATATAGTGTGGGATGGGAGGGTTAACAGCAGTGCCTCTTGATGTGAGAGCTGCAATAACAGACTCCTATAGTGTGTGTGTTAAGGGATGGTAACAACAGCGCCCTCTTGATGCAAGAGCTGCAATAACAAACTCCTATAATGCGTGTTGCAGGATGGAAACAGAAGCGCCCTCTAGTGTGTGGCTGCTAGTAATGGCATGCTAAAAGCACATTCTAATCTTCTAGATATTTGGAATTTTCCTTTTGTCTGCATGGCTAGAGTGACTAAATAACAGACTTGGGTCCAAGCTGTGATTCCCAGAAAGGACTCCTGGGTAGTCTGCCTACAGGAAGGGAGAGGTGAAACTGTTCTAAACTTTGGGCACCCCTCTCCCACCCTCAGGTTCTTACTGGCAATGAGCCATAGATCTGCCAATAAGTGAATATTTTAGGGAAGAGGGGGAGGCTAAAGGGTTCATTAAAGGTAAACCTACCAGCTTTAGCATAGACCTGGAGAGCTTCAATGAGACAGCCAGCTGGTCCTTTTAGATAACAGAATTCAGTCAGTTCCAGCTTGAGCAGAAATGGATTCAGACATGTGTACCATGTGGCCGAAGGGTGAAGCCATACTCAAAGCCACCTGCCAATCAAAACAAAAGTTTACCAGTGATTCTGAAGCTCTGATGTAGGACTGCCCTGAGCCCATCCAAAGTGTCAAGGAGCTGGGTGAGGCTGTGGGTGAGTTCACTCTCCCCCCAAAGTATCTGTGCAGGGCCATATTCAAGTGATTCTGCTGGTTTCAGTTTTGGAAAGCTGAAGTGCAAACCCAGTCAGGGTTCAGAGAGAGAGAAAGAGAGAGAGATGCTGCTCAGCAGGGTCAGGAGAAGATGCACTCCAATAGGGTTTGAGAAGAGATGCACTACAGCAGGGTCCAGAGAGAGAGAGGCACTCTAACAGGGTTGGAGAGAGAGAGAGAGGCACACCATCAGGATCTGTAGACGGATACACTCCAGCAGGGTAGGTGGAGAGATGCACCCTAGCAGGGTCCAGAGAGAGAGAGAGAAGCAGCCCAGCAGGGTCCAGAGAGAGATGTACCCCAGCAGAGGTTGCACTGAGATACACTCCAGTAGGGTTGGTAGAGAGATGCACCCCAGCAGAGTTTGGAGAGAGAGATGCACCTTAGCAGGGTCCAGAGAGAGAGATGCAGCCCAGCAGAGTTGGTAGAGAGATGCAGTCTGGCAGGGTTCAGAGAATGATGCAACCCAAAAGGGTTTAGAGAGAGAGAGATGCATGCTAGCAGGGTTTGGAGATGCACCCCTGAAGGGTTTGGAGAGATGCACCTCAGCAGGGTAGAGACAGAGAGATAGAGAGATGCACTCCAACTAGGTCTGGAGAGAGAGAGAGAGAGAGAGAGAGAGAGAGATGCCCCAGCATGGTCCATAGAGAGATGTACCCCAGCATGGTTCAAAGAGTGATGCACCCCAGCAGGATTTGGAGAGAGATGCATCCCAGCATGGTCTGTAGAGAGATGTACCCCAGCAGGGTCTGCACTGGGATACACTCCAGCAGGGTTAGTAGAGAGATGCATCCCAGTAGGGCCCGTGAGAGATGTACTCCAACAGGGTTCAGAGAGAGATACACCCCAGAAGGATTTGGAGAGAGATAGAGCCCAGTGGGGTTCTGAGAGAGAGAGAGGAGATATACTGCAGCAAGGTCTGGAGAGAGGTGTACCCCAGCACAGGTCAGAGAGAGAGATACAGCCACAGGCCAAGGGGGCAGGTGCCCCAGCCCTTCACCTGCACTGTACCACCATAAGTGCAGAAACACCAGAGTATGGAGAGAGTGAAAGGAAGCCACTAGCTGAAGGGACAGAGGCCCCGTGATCTGCGCTGCGCTGGTTGAAGCCAAAATACATACAAACAAGTCTATTCATAGCATTAACCCACCTTGAAGCTGCCAGCTTTCTGAGGAAAGCTTCTGTTTTCCACGAGGGAGGCACGTAAGTGGAGGGACTGAAGCACGCTTGGCTGGACAGTTCTCAGGGCACTTTCCAGCCCAAATCCCATAACTCCAGGGATAGAAAATGTGTGATTATCGAGATCTGACAGTTTGGGATTGCTCAAGAAAATCAACTTCATAATGTCTTCATCCGGATTTTGCCATAAATCCATCCTGCAGAGTAGATGACATGGAACACTGGAATGTCAATGGTTCATTGAAATGCTGACTAGTGTTAATGCGAGTCACCACTGCATGTCACATGATCTGACTCAAATGTATCAGCAAAAATGTAAAAATGAACTGTACGCTGATCTACCTGGGTATCTCCCTGTCTGTCTACTGCTCTTATAGGTGTGCAGTCTGGGGATTGAGAAGGAAATAACTAGAGGAGCCAAAGCTGGCAGACAGATGAATCCCCTACCGTGGTCCTAAATGGTAACTTTTTTGAGGATAGGACAGTGATTAGTGCGGTACTGCAGGAGTGGGTTCTGGTTCCACTCCTGTTCAATATGTATATCTATGATGTAGGAGAAGGTATCCAGGGTGAGATGGACCTGTTCACAGATGATACCATGCTCTGCAGGAGGGTCAACAGTGAAGACGGGATTAACATTATGACAGGATGTGAGAAGACTGGAGAAGTGATTCAGTATTTGGCAGTCGAAATGTAATCCCCAAAACGGCAAGGGTGATGCATACAGGAAGGAAAAATCCAGGAATAGTGTATTGTATTAATGGGACACCACAGCAAGAGTGATGGCCCGAGCACACGGCTGTTTATGTCCGTCAAGTGTATACGAACATACGAATCTGCCAGCAGATATAGGCCATGTGGTCTCTCATGTCTGCTCGAGTGTACAGCCAACAATCCCTTATACAGCAGCTGCTCCTCCCTCCCCTCCCTCTGTCACGGTGACCCTCCCCCTCACTTTGTCCCATCCCCCTTTTAAAACTGCCCACCAACTTACAGGAC
Source organism: Neoceratodus forsteri (assembly GCA_016271365.2). Classification (NCBI taxonomy): domain Eukaryota; kingdom Metazoa; phylum Chordata; order Ceratodontiformes; family Ceratodontidae; genus Neoceratodus; species Neoceratodus forsteri. The sequence goes on from JADMNL010000033.1 coordinate 46,309,159, forward strand.
ACCACCTCTTAGGGCAGCACGTTCCACATAGACACCACCCTTTCCATGAAAAAATGCCTCCTCATTTCTCTCCTGAATCTTCCTCCCTCCAATCTCAGACTATGACCCTTCAAATCCCTCCCCCCAACTTAAAAATACCCTCTGTACCAGTCTTGTTTATACCCTTCATGTATTTAAAGGTCTCAATCATATCTCCCCTAAGCTCCCTCAGCCTCCCCTCATAGGGTTTGTCTTCCAATCCCATGATCATCCTTGTTGCTCTACACTGGACCCCCTCCAGTAATCTAACATCTTTCTTTAAGTACGGGCACCAATACTGCATGCGGTACTCCAGGTGCGGCCTCACCAATGATCTGTACAGAGCAAGGATCACCTCCGCACTCCTGAAAGTGATTCCTCTAGCAATACACCCCGGCATCTTGTTGGCTTTAGCTGCTGCCTTTCTGCACCGTGCTGAGTGGTTCATTTGCCCCATTATTATCATTCCAAGATCCTTCTCCTCCTCTGTAGCAGCTATCTGCACCCTCCCAACTGATAACACCTTCTTGGGTTCCTTGCTCCCAAGTGCATGGCTTTGCACTTCTTAGCATTGAACCCCAGCTGCCAAGTGCCTGACCAGTCTTCAAGTTTTGTCAGATCAGCCAGCCCGGTGGCGCTCAGGGTTGAGGCGCTGAACACCACACCTCGCGCCATGCCGGTGACCCACGTTCGGAAACGAGCCGGGAGTTACTGGGGGTCAGCAGGGGAAGAAGAGATTGAGCGTCCGGAGGACTGCTCTCTTTCTCTTCCCGGGGAGGGTGGGGGTGCTGCTCACTTACCGAGCGACCTCTGGTGGAAGCCAGGAGTGCGCCGATGAGCAGCATGGTGAAACGCCAGGGGTGGGCGGAGTCACGGCATTACACTGCCTTGCTAGCCATGCTTTGGAGGGATGGGAAGGGGAAAAAAAGAATTAAACCCTCCACCTGGGGATAGATAACGGCGCCGTGGCCTTCACTGCCCACACTCCCAAATCCGGGCCATCTCCCTTCTCCATTCCAGGGGCACTGGGCACCTTGCCCTTCAAGATAGAGCGTCCCGGGCGGATGGGGCGGCCCTACCTCCAGAGGGTTCAGACCCGGACGTGGTGCTCGGCGGCACGGAGAGAGGGGAATGGTCACGGCGGGAGGTAGAGGTGGGTAGCCCATGGACACCGGAAGGAATTCTCCAGAGTTGGAGACCAAAAAAAAAAAAAAGTTTTGTCAGATAGTCCTGCAACCCCTGCCACCCTACTGTGTCATCCACAATCGCACCGATCTTGGTGTCGTCCGCAAAAAGACTAATTTTGTTCTTAATGCCATGCAAGATGTCGGCTATGAAAATGCTGAACAACTCCAGACCCACTACTGAGCCCTGCGGCACCCCGCTCGTAACAGCCCTTGGAGCTAAGAGTTCCCCTCCCACCACTATCCTCTGTTGCTTCCCTTGCAGCCAGTTCTTGATCTAATTCACCATCTTGGTCCCTGCCCCCTGGTGTCCCAATTTGCTAATCAGCCTCCCATGTGGCACCGAATTGAATGCCTTGCTGAAATCCAGATACAGGACATCCACCGCATGGCCCTTGTCCAGATCCCTGGTCACCCAGTCATAACAATCAACCAGGTTGGTCTGGCAGGATCTGCCAGAAACAAACCCATGATGCCCCCCCATCCTGGAGACCATTACCTTCTAGAAAGGTTACTAACCTATCTTTAAGGATTGTCTCCATTAACTTTCCCACAATGGATGGGAGGCTTACTGGTCTATTGTTGCCCAGTTCATCCTTGGGTCCACTTTTGTGGAGGGACACCATGTGAGCCAATCTTCCCGTACTGGGGTATGCACACTGTTTCCAGAGAGGTACTGAACAAGTCTGCCAATGGCTCTGCCAGGACCTCTGCCAATTCCTTCAGTACCCGGGGGTGTATGCCATTTGGTCCTGGTACTTTATCCACTCTCAGTGCCCTTAACCCTTCTAGTACCCTGGCCGCTGTGATTTCCCCATCTGTCACCCCCTCTCCCCACCCATGCCTACCCTCCCTGTCCCCTGAGGCACTGACCCATCCTTTTCCTTGGTAAATACAGAACAGAAGTATTCATTTAGCGCTTCTGCCTGCTCTGCCCCTTTCTCTGCCCACCCCCCATCCTTCCTGATCCGTACTATTTGATCTTTGCAGATTCGTCTCTCTCTTCTGTACCTGAAGAAGTCCTTTTCCCCATCCTTGATGCCCTGTGCCAGCCTAAGCTCTCTGGAAGCCTTGGCTGCCCTGACTGCTCTGGTCACCTCCCTAGATTTCTTCAGGTACACCTCCCTATCCTCCCCCTGCCTGGATCTCTTGACTCTCCTGAAGGCTGCCCTTTTTGCCCTCACCTTTTCCAACACCTCCACACTTAACCAACTAGGTTTCCTGCCCCTAGTCTTTTTGCTTTGTGTATTGGTACAGGATCTAGTGGCCTCTGTGAGTCCTAGCTTGATGACTTCCCATTTCTGCCCAGCAACCATGTGCAGGTGGACTGTAGCTAGGTGCCCGGCCACTATTACCCCATCCTCCCAAAGTCAGCTCGCCTCAAGTCCAACATCCTGGTCCCTGTTCCTCCAGCCTCCTTGCCCATACTGAGTGAGAACCACACTGTGTGGTGGTCACTCCCTGCCAGTGGATCCTCCGCCCCCAGCTCCCTGACAAACTCCCCGTTAGACAGCACTAGGTCCAGAGTGTTGCCTAACCTAGTCGGCTTGTCTACCACCATCTGTACCAAGAAGCTGTCCTGAAAAGCCTCAAGGAGGACTTTCTCCCTTGTGCTCAAGGTGGCTGGGGTGCTCCAATCCAACCCTGGCAGATTGAAGTCCCCCATGATCATGGTGTTACCCTTCCTGCTGATCCTCCTGAACTGCTCCACTAGTCTCTGTCCAAGTCCTCTGCCTGAGATGGTGGTCTATACACCACCCTCATCCTAAGGGTCCTGTTTCTTAAATCTTGGAATTGTATCCATAGTGCCTCCCTTCTGCCCTCCTCCCCTTTCTCTCTGACACACCTTATCCCCTCCTTCACATGAACGTGTCACCCCATCCCTGACACCATACCACCATTGGGTCCTACCTCTTCTCCCAGAACGATGGTCACGCCAAAATGGATCTGCCTCAGGGGTCTAGTAGGGGGGAGATAGCTGGGCCGTATGGAAGGGTCTGGAAGAGATGAGATTCCGACACCGGTAAGGAAGACCTTGGGCGGGAAGCGGATCAAGCCTGACCTGAAGAATCATCAAGGGTAAAGATAAACAATGAATTCAAATAATAGTGCACACACACACACACATTACACATACACA